>CM040243.1:191233961-191833961 GCA_022545495.1 Chrysanthemum lavandulifolium | reverse complement strand
TACGCTATTGATTGAGGGGAGAATGATTTCAATTAAATTAAAAAGTTATTTGGCATTAAATTGTTTTCAAAAGATATACATGCATGTTTTATAAATGGAGTTTAAAGTCTTAAAATCCATCCTTATCGCTTCAAACGCTTTCACAATCAAGTCACAATTCTCCTTAAAGCTTTCAAAATCAATTTAATCTATACGAGATCACAAATCTCAAATGATTTGATAATTGTGATCGGGGAGAATGTGTGATTTAAATTGGATTTAAACCGATAATTAGGTAAATGGTTATAATAGGATGTACATGCTATCCTTCTCACATGTGACAAACGATTTCAATTTTTCAATGCACATGTTGAGGGGAGCATCTATCTTAAACCTTTGATTTAAAACGTGATCATTTATCCCATCGTGTGTTTCCTCTAGTATGTGCAAAACTCTTTTCAAACCTCGAGGCACATATTGAGGGGAGCAAATTTATGGAAACCTCATCCTTCCCTAAATGCCATATTTACTTGATCCGTTGAGGAAGCGATGTTGATATCTTTAGAAAATGGTAATCAAAGAAGTTAATTCTTTCTCTTGCCTCCGTGTGCAAAACATTCTTTCAAATATTTGATGCACATGTTGAGGGGAGTTCTCGTTTAAAATATCAAAAACAATTCGTACAAAATGCTTTGATTATATATCACAAGTATCCGAATTGATTTTCAAATGGTTTTCAATTGGATCCAATGGCGTATGAACAATACCAAATTGACCGACCAACTTTACTTTATGTACGGTGATATAAGGATGATAAGGTTAGGTATTGGTTCCCATGATCCGCCGTAACCGGAGGGATCTACCTGTGACAATCCACTAGTTAGTGTAGAAGTCCTTAGGTATGATGATAAAAGGAGAAAATGAGATATGGGAAGAGTGCGGACTAAGACCGAGCTAGTAATCGAATAAACCCAACAAGGTTCTAGCTATGAAGTCTCGGTAAGCAATCAAGGGGTTGAAGAATTAAAAGAATTGAATGAGAAAAGGGTGAAAACAAATAGCCTCCATTTATTCAACCTTAGGCGTAAACCGGTTCAATTCATATGCTACCGATGGTAACATCGGTATTGAAGACAAGACGTCATGGACCCAAAGGACGACCGCACTTCAACTTCCCAAACCACTCAAGTTCCTCTTAAAAGGACTTGTTTCATTCTCACGGGAACCGACATTATCTATCGACTTTCTCTAGAGATGGTTGATATTGAAGAAGGAGACCCTCTCCCTAGTCTCCGTTATAGGATCCAAATATGCACAAATTGAGTCTAGAGCCACGAGATCATCAATAAATCTCATTAGGACACTTTCAATGAAGACTCTCTGCTTCACACAATGTGGAAAGAGAGATTATATCTTGAGTCCCACGATTATCCTTGTGGTATTGCTGAACATCCGAGTGATATGTTTACATATTCACAATGAAGATGGAAAGCCTTCGAGCCAACATCAAACAAGCTCCGGTAGGTGGCATGTGAGATCTATTTTATAGATCAACCATGTGACAACCGAATGAAACAATGGGGCGATTCAATTTCTTGAATCAATCTCGGTTCGTGTTAGGGATTGACGGATACCTTTGAAAACCGGTCTTTGTGCTTATAAACTCTTTTCTTTAGCACATCGACCGTGTACTCATTTTCAAACCAAAAGGTATTTTTATGATTGATAATTGATTTTCAATAAAACCTTCGTTGTATTGCAAAACAATTTCTATTGAGCAATACACGATTGTTTTTCAAATCTCTTTTCATCAATCGCTGGACTTAAAATTCACGGTTCACTCACTCCGTGTTGTCTTCTTTGAGATGTTCGGTTTGAGAACAACTAGAACAACATGAAACCCCGCAAGGAGATTCTTAGGAATCCTACCGATCACAGCAAGATTTGTATCGATCAACGGGAACCGTGGGCGTGTACCTCAATTCATCGAAGTGATCAAAGACACTTTCGTGCGATTTGTTGCTAATCGTTGTATGCGTGTACGCCCGACGCTTGCAATGATCGTAATGAAGCGGTCAATCCATAGCCGCATGCTCACTTAACACATTCATCTCAAAAGAAATCATGATTAGTGCATCAATGACTCGATATTTTCACTCCATGCTTCGCTACGCCAATATCATGACTCAACAAAAGCTTCCGCTACTCGATGAGAAGAAATCATGATCCAAAATGTGAGCATGTCGGTCCCAAAGTCACAACACCACAATGGATGTCTCGTAGATTTTAGATAGTGATGATCTCCAAAGATGGCTCAAACTTATCATCACGTGGATCAAGAAAGACCTCCACTTGGAATAACCAAACATGCATTGTGAAGAATCAATGACTACGAGCTTAGAGCAAAGGACTACATCAAGAATGCAAGATCAATTGTTAAATGTCATATCTATTTGTATTCAATGTAATTTTGGTACATTATTGAGGTGACCTCCTTAGGGGAGATTGTTAGGAATTAGAAATTCCGGTATTAAAGAGTCGGTCACCTCAAGTATATGTAATCGTTAGAAAGCTCGTAGTCGTAGTTCTTTAAGTTAAGTAGTAATTTAGTTAAGTAACACCGTGGAGGACTGGACGGTCTTTACCCACCGTATGCCTCGATCCACACCCCAAAGTGTGGCGAGTTATGTAAGACTATAAATACTCTCTACCTTCCAAGGTAGAGAGTTGGAGCTCATAATAATATCTTTCACTTTCTCTCACTAAGTTCCCTAAACCTCTAACTTTCTCTCTAGAATTCCATCTTATTCGCCACCTTGTGTTATGGTTTGATGTGTATGTGAAAAGTTATATCTTACAACATATACGAGGTGGATACGCCCGTGTGATAGAAAAAATGGTAACAATAAACATTTGCACATTTACATTTGCATTTAATAGCATCATAGTTTCGTTTATATTCGTTTATCTTACATTTGTATGTATTCGATGTTTATAAGATCGAAAGTAAAGAAATTGAACAAGATGAAGAACCACAGCGTGGTACGCTGTGGTTGAAAGGAAGGGTGAAAAAAGACGGAGAATATCACGATGATGATATCAGATCAGTGGGAGAAACATTTGTAAGTTTGATCGCAAATTTTATTATTATGTTTGTTTAGTTATAAGTTAATCACTCATCAGACATTTAAAAAAGCTGTAGTTATAAGTTAATACATGTAGTGTTTTAGTTAATACTTTTAGTTAATATCGCTCTCATTACATTTAAAACCGTTATTTATAAGTTAATACGTAGTGTTTTAGTTAATACTTTTAGTTACAAGTTAATACCTTGGTAGAAATAAATAACCTATTTCCCATATTATGTGTGCGAGAAAGAAACGGACGACAAGATCAAACAAGGAATCTTGAAGCTTGATCATGGCACCGATGCCATGACAGCTTGTATTAGGTAAGGAAAAGGGAGGATATGCGAGAGGAGTGGGAGGTGAAGTAACCTACAAGAGGTATTTTGATCGCCTCGAATCGCACAAGCATCCGATGAAAGAGTGGTGTTACTTCAAAGTGAACTTGATGATGAGAGGCGCCAACGTCAAGAAAAAGAGGCGGTGTCTGATTTGATGAAACAATTGGTCGCACAAAGGGGCGATTGCGATCAACTTCAACTCCATTGATGAAACGGAAGTAAGACATAAGAAAGTAACATTCCATCTTTTTTACCCTTTAAATACCGCTCATCTTCTTAAACAATTTATATTTCGTGTTTCTCCGGTGAACATTAATCTTTTAAATAGCAAGGTCTTGATGAGGATGCCGGAACACGTGTTCTTCGGACGTGAGAAAGTTGCGAGCATTGAGAAGTCTAATGGACTTGCAACTTTGGAAAAGGAAATTCAAATAAGTGTAAGTAATAAATCACCCCACAGGATTTTTGAATTCTACATACATTATTTATTTACCGTGTATTATACATATAGGAAATGTTAAATCATGCATCTAAGAAATCGACTAGATCAAAGCGAAATGATTCTTCACGCCAACTTTCCGGATCACAAAACAGAGTCTCCATTAACAAGATTACCACAAGTATGTATTTAAACATTTTCATATGTTCTTTAGTTTAATTAATTATCGATACATATATACATGCAACAAATTATCTTTTAGGTAATTAAGTGCGATGTGGCACTTAAAGAAATCAACTATTATTGCGGAGGGTACAGTGTACAAAACCGATGGAAAACAAATGCTTCATAACAAACCACTCCCAAAGGATTGCTACAGAGTATCTATTGAAAATCTTTAGTGGATGCAACGTGCATACGGATGTAGGAAGTAACGGTCTCAAAAGTTAAGGATGCGAGGGTGGTTTTTATGCATGGCCAAAGGATCAAGTGGTTTCGATGAAAAGGTACATAGATGCATGTGTTTATAAACCTACATATATCATTCTTCATATTTAATTCGATGTTTGATACCCGACTTTTGTTTCCTATGGTAACACCACCAAGTACCATAAACCGATTGGTGAGAACAAACCGCACCTAAATTAAATACTGACGCTATGTCTCTAGTCATACCATGCAAAAGGAAGCTAAGAAGATCAAGAGTCGAAGTCGTTAAATTATTGAGAATTTTATTATGTACGACATTACAATTTTATATACATTCCAATTTTATTGTATTTGAATATATTTTGAATATATTTTTATATATTAGAATTTGTTTTGATATATATTAATTTCTTATATGTGACTAAAAGATTCATATAGTCACAATTATTAACACTTTTGGTCACAGCTTGCTTAATTCGATGCATGACTAAATGTTAGAAAGCGCCACACAAACATAAAATTAATGTGGCCATTGGATGAGCAATAGTCACACAAAACACACATTTCTTCACTTAAAACACCATATGGTCACACTTATTAATACTTTTGGCCACTTTATGCTTAATTTGTATGTGACTAAATACCCAAAAGAAACATGCTTTGTGTGACTAAATGTTAGAAAAGGCCACACAAACATAAAATTCATGTGGCCATTGGATGATCAATAGTCACACAAAACACACATTTCTTCACTTAAAACACCATATGGTCACACTTATTAACACTTTTAGCCACTTTATGGTTAATTGCATGTGACTAAATACCCAAAGAAACATGCTTTATGTGACTAAATGTTAGAAAAGGCCACACAAACATAAAATTCATGTGGCCATTGGATGAGCAATAGTCACACAAAACACACATTTCTTCACTTAAAACACCATATGGTCACACTTATTAACACTTTTGGCCACTTTATGATTAATTGGATGTGACTAAATACCCAAAGAAACGTGCTTTGTGTGACTAAATGTTAGAAAAGGCCACACAAACATAAAATTCATGTGGCCATTGGATGATCAATAGTCACACAAAACACACATTTCTTCACTTGAAACACCATATGGTCACACTTATTAACACTTTTGGCCACTTTATGATTAATTGAATGTGACTAAATACCCAAAAGAAACATGCTTTGTGTGACTAAATGTTAGAAAAGGCCACACAAACATAAAATTCAAGTGGCCATTGGATGATCAATAGTCACACAAAACACACATTTCTTCACTTAAAACACCATATGGTCACACTTATTAACACTTTTAGCCACTTTATGGTTAATTGCATGTGACTAAATACCCAAAAGAAACATGCTTTGTGTGACTAAATGTTAGAAAAGGCCACACAAACATAAAATTCATGTGGCCATTGGATGAGCAATAGTCACACAAAACACACATTTCTTCACTTAAAACACCATATGGTCACACTTATTAACACTTTTGGCCACTTTATGATTAATTGGATGTGACTAAATACCTAAAAGAAACGTGCTTTGTGTGACTAAATGTTAGAAAAGGGCACACAAACATAAAATTCAAGTGGCCATTGGATGATCAATAGTCACACAAAACACACATTTCTTCACTTTAAACACCATATGGTCACACTTATTAACACTTTTAGCCACTTTATGGTTAATTGTATGTGACTAAATACCCAAAACAAACATGATTTGTGTGACTAAATGTTAGAAAAGGCCACACAAACATAAAATTCATGTGGCCATTGGATGATCAATAGTCACACAAAAGACACCTTTCTTCACTTGAAACACCATATGGTCACACTTATTAACACTTTTAGCCACTTTATGATTAATTGTATGTGACTAAATACCCAAAACAAACATGCTTTGTGTGACTAAATGTTAGAAAAGGCCACACAAACATAAAATTCAAGTGGCCATTAGATGATCAATAGTCACACAAAAGACATATTTCTTCACCTTAAACAACATATGGTCACACTTATTAACACTTTTGCCACTTTATGCTTAATTGTATGTGACTAAATACCCAAAACAAACATGCTTTGTGTGACTATACAAAGGTTTATGGTCACTAATACGGATTAATCCAACAAAATTTGTACCTAATTAGTCACACATGTTACGGTTTTGGTTACTCTTTTGCAATAAAGACTAAAAAAGTCAAACACGCGACCATAGGGTACCTATGGTCGCGCGACCTTTAGTCACACAGTCGAAAAAACATGTGTGACTATATGTATATCGTCACACATATTCGTGTGGCCAAATCCACTTTTGTTCTAGTGCATCATGTGAAGTTGTAACTTTTGGACCGACATGCTCACACTTTTGAATCATGACATCTTTCCATCGAGTAGCGGAAGCCTTCTTTGGTTCATGATATTTGCAAGCAGTCAAGCGTAAGCATAATATAGAAATATCCGAGCCGTGTTACGTAGATATGCACCAGTCATGATTTCTTTAATTAAGTGTGGATGCTTGTGAGCATGCGGCTTTGGATTGACTCTCAATTCTAATCACCGCAACCGTCCAAATGTACTTGCAAAAAACAGTTAGCAATAAAACACACGAAAATGTCTTTGATCACTTTCCTTGAATTGAGGCACACGCCCATGGTTCCCGTTGATCAATACAAGTATCGCTTGTGATCGTAGGGATTCCTAAGAATCTCCTTGACAGGTTTCGCAATGCTTCTAGCCGTTCTCAAACCGAACGTCTCAAAGAAGATAACACGGAGTGAGTGAACCAACAAATTGAGATTCACCGATTGATGAAAATGATTTGAAAACAATCGCGTATTGCTTGAAGAAAGAGTTTTGCAATACAACGAAGGTTTTATGAGAAAGATCAATTTTCAATCTAAATACTTTTTGTATTTGAAAAGAGTACACATTCGATGTGCTAGTGAAAAGAAGAGATTTGCACATCGAACGGTTTTTATAAAAGTATTTTTTCAATCAGAGATACTTTTTAAATTTGAAAATGAATACACATTCAATGTGCTAGAGAAAAGAAGATTTGCACATCGAACGGTTTTTCCAAAAGTATTCGTCAATTCATTTCCTGGACCAAGGTTGATTCAAGAATGAATCTCCCCATCGTTTCTATCCAGTTGTCACAAGTTTGATCTTTTGAAAAGATCTCACATGCCACCTACCAAGAGCTTGTTTGATGTTGGCTCTAGAAGGCTTTCCATCTTCATCGTGAATATTTTACATATCACTCGGATGTTCTGGCAATACCACAAGGATAATGCGTAGGAATCTTAATATATTCTTACTTTTCACATTGTCTGAAACAACAAGTCTTCAAGAATTTAGTGTCCTAATGAGATATTGTGGATGATCTCTTGGCTCTAGACTCAATAGTGCACATTTGGTTCCTATGCCGGAGACTAGAGAGAGGGTCTCCTTCTTCAGTATCAACAATCTCTAAGAGAAAGTCGATAGATAATGTCGGTTCCCCGTGAGAATAAAACAAGCCTTTTTAAGTGGAACTTGAGTGGTTTGGGAAGTTGTAGTGCAGTGCGTCACTGGGTCCATGACGTCTTGTCTTCAATACCGATGTTACCTTAGTAAACACCGTGAGTATATGTATTGAACCCGTTTCGCCCTAAGGTTGAATTATTGGAGGGCTATTTCTTTTCACCCTTTCATATTCATTTCTTTTCATTCTTTAACCCTTCAAGCTTACCGAGACTTCATTACTAGAACCTTGTTGGGTTTATTCCAAGACTAGCTCTGTCTCGATCCTCACTCTTCCCATATTCTCATTTTTCTCCTTTTTTCAATATACCTAAGGACTCTACACTATCTAGTGGATTGTCCCTGGGTAGATCCCTCCGGTTCTAGCGGATCGTGGGAACTAATACCTAACGTCACCATCCTTATAACTCCATACATAAAGTAAAATGGTCGGTCTTTTGGTACAGTTAATTCTTCCTTGAAACCAATTGAAAAATCATTTGGAAAAACAATCAAGGTACTTGTGATACGAGATCAAAGCATTTTGTACCTTAATAGTTTTGATCATTTAGAAAATGCTCCCCCTCAACATGTGCATATGATCTTGAAATTGTTTAGCACATGGAGGCAAGAGGACTTTGAAATATTTTCTTTGATCACAATTTTCATAGAAAAAGCCATTTGATTTTCTTGGTAAATTCTCCCCCTCAATATGTGCTTTGGATATTTGAAATCATTTTATCACATAGAGGTAGGAGTTCTTTAAAGTACATTCACAATCACATTTTCCAATAAGAAACCATTTGCTCCCCCTCAATATGTGCTTCGAGATTCGAAAGCGTTTAGCACATATGAGAGAGCATACTGCACATTTGAATCAAATCGATCATCATTTATCAGATTTCTTAATTAAATCACAAATTCTGCCCCGATCAAAAATATCAAACCCTTTGAGATTTTGGATCTCAAGTGATTTAATCAGATTTAGAAAACATGGGAGAAAATGTGGCCTGGTTTAAATACTCATCATGTTTTTGGATAACTGCTCCTCCTCAACATGTGCATTATGTATATTGAAATCGTTTGGCACATGGAGGCAGGAGTGCCTTTAAAGGACTAAAACCAGTTCCATTAAAACAGATTTGAGATTTAAATCACGATCTCTCCCCTGATCAAAATTTTCAAACCATTTGAGATTTGTGATCCCAAAAGATCTAAATCATTTAGAAAATTTTGGGGAAAGACGTGGTAAGATTCAATTTTGAAAATGATGATAAGGACCATTTTAAGATATTAAAGATTGTTAGTGTCAGGTATGATAGTTTTTAAGAGATCTTTAAAGTAAAATAAAACAATTTCACAATCAAACAAGAACAGAAAAAATTTCATTTTGAAAGACCTTGATTCTAAAGAAAAAAAATCATACCAGGACATAACATTAAATCTTTAGATCACCACTTATTTTATACAATCCGGACTTTTATGAAGTAATATTGTTTGAAAATAATTTATTTTAAATCACTCTCCCCCTCAATCGATGACAGTAGTCGATGATTGAGTGACTTATGTTTTGATAAAATGAAGTCCGGTGATTTTCAAAATTAAGTTCAATTAATTTTCAAAACAATATTTTCCATTTTCAAAACAATTCAATCAAAATTTTTATTCAAAATTGTTTAAAAATGGTATTATGCACAAAGATTCGTTAGGTGGTTGAGAAGCTTCTGTTGTTGCTGTAGGGCTGGAAGAAAACCGTCTGCTGATGCAGTGAGACTTCTTACGTTGCATTTTTTCATGCCAACTGAGGTCAAATTAAGCTCCGTTTCTTCAGCCACTTAGAAGAAAACCATCTGCTGATGCAGTGAGACCTCTTACGTTGCATTTATGCCAACTTTCCATTGAAGTCAAATTAAGCTCCGTTTCTTCATTTGTCAACCCAAGATATAGTTACCCTTTCCTTTCAGCATCCAATCATCTTATGTGGGATCCGGATCGGGAACATTCTTATATACCACTATACCTGCATACGTTAGTGAACACACATACATATATATGGTGGTCGACATCACCCAAACAACAATCGACTAATAAAAGTCAATTCAACATATCAATCAGTTCATATATGGTATGGGAATAATGTGTTTATCAAAATCTAATCATCTAATCCTAACAATAATATCCTAGGCACCTAGTCCTTCAACGTAGGTTAACATCTTTTTCAATTAAGCATATAGTATAGTTAGATAATCTCGTTAGATGATATAGATTTGAAAACATTCTCCCCCTTAATCAATGGCTCATTTTATGAAAAGATTAAAAGCGCTGGAGTCATTGATTGAGTTTTCAATTTTTTACGAAAACTTTGAATCAGATTGTTTTTAAGCAACTCATTATCCACCATTTTGAAAACACAACAAATGTTTTTCTGAAGAATTTTAGACGGAAAAACATTTGTGTGGGAACAGCAGTCCTTCGACATACTTTCCTCATTTTGTTTTAGGATAAGTGCACGAAATATTTGAAAATTGGTTTAGCGTAGCACTTTCCTTTCTTTGAAGAACGAGTTGCTATCGGAAATAATAGCAAGACATAGTTTAAGCACGGGTTACAGTCTGAAGTAACTGCAAGCCATTTTTGAAGTGCGGGTTACAGTCTAAAATAACTGTAAGCCATATTTTACGAGACATGTATAGAAAGAAATATTTACACCTCCTGCTCGAACTTCATCTAAAGTCCCGTGACATTATTGAATGACATTTCTAAGACCGCAGATGTTATCGATACCAGAAGACATGTCTTGAGAAAACATATTTTTGGTATTTTTCAAATTTTTTGATTTTATGGGTTTTGAAGATTTTATATTTTTCTATTTTGTTTTGTTGGTTTTCTATTTTTGTATTTGGTTTTTGATAAATATATACACAGATAGATAAGATGATATAGTTAAAGAATATGATGATACGAGTACCGAGATAAGGATATCGAGCAGCCCCATTGTAGAAGATAGAAGTCATCATCTCTTAAACATTCACCACCAAAGCTTCCAAGACTCTTGAATCGAAGAGAGAAATTGAGCCACTTGAAAGTGAGACTCTGGTAGCTTCCCCCCAAACCGTAAATCTTCTTATTGAGCAGATCCTAAGCTTTCTTTCAAGCTTGCCTTAGCCAGATGCACAAGGACGCACACCATATCATCGATCTTGCTGCTCCATATAAGAAGGATCATTGTAAATCTCCGTTAGGGGTTATATCATCAAGTAGAACAGCAAAGAATCATCCTACACTTAAACAATCTTCTCAAGTTTCATAACCACTGAATTCTGAAGCGATCCAAACCAAAAAGTTGTCAAGAGACCACTTCCCCCAAGTAGATGAATTGATGTAGTCAGTCTCTTAGACTAGAGCTCACGAACCCGAATACACATACCTGAAGACAAAGAAACTTATACCATCGAAGTAGCAGATTAAGTCCAATAGCCAAATAATAACCCGATGTATACTTTTCTCTTTCCACGAAGAAAGTGTATGAAGCTCAAGAACCCGTACCGAATGCCCAAAGAGAGAATAACCGATAACATTGAAGAAGCGGGCGAATCATCGATTATCTCTGCGGGTGACAATCTCTGCGGATGTCAACACCGGAATAAGTGATTATATCTCTGAATCACAGATTAAGCCCTCAAGTAAAACAGCTGAGCATTCCCAATGTACACATTCTCTCTCCCCTGATGATTGTGATAACATCAAAATCATCACACACTTGTGTACCTCTTTCATCTTCAGAAACTAACACTTTCATCTCTCCCCCTACATAGTTGGAATAAGAACACTAAACGCCTTGATGAGTAAAACCTTGAGTTTCTCTGCGGTCATGACATTTTTTTTCCCGGGATAACTTCAATCACTTAGAAGTATTAAGTTCATCAAGTTTGCTCGCCATGAGTCAAACCTTGAGTTTCTCTGTGGTAATAACATTTGTCTTCCCGGGATATCTTCAATTACTTAGAAGTATTAAGTTCATCAAGTTTACTTTTGCGTTTAGCTGTGTCTCCTTCCCCTTCTTTGGTTTTGATACTTGTAATCGAGAACTCTTTGTATGCCCAAATACTAGAAATAATGTGAGAAGAACATTAGAAGTATTTGTGAGAATCAACTTCTTTGAAGAATATGAGCAAGTCTAATTGGGATTAAATCGACATTTCACTCTCCCCAATTAGTGCTCTCCCTAAACCGACAATCTGTTTGATAAGTGCCAGAATTAAGAAGAAGTCTTTAAATAATCAAATGCAACTCGTCTTTAGTCTTCTAACATGTAGCGAGAAAATGTAGAACCGATCAGAGACTCGACCTTCTTCAAGATTGTTCGGTTGGGAATAGATAGTTAACATCTTCAACTCACACCAAAAGTATCTCACCAAAAGCATCCCAATTAACTTACATCTTGCAAATCCCTTCACTAAAATCCTCCTAATCAAACAAGAACGAAAGATGTTCATCAAGGAAATCGAGCAATCGGTCTTCAACGAACACACAAGATGCTAACACCAAACTACCAATCACATCAAACAAGAATAGAGAGATTGTTCGGAATCATCATGTTGATGTATACGTGAAGCATTAACCGAAAGCACTTTGTCGATAAACTCATCAATCCGAGTGAAGATGTCAACCAACGGCTCTTAAAAGAACAACTCCATGTGAAGATGACCCGATAAGAAGAAGCTCGGTTCTTACATGAGTTAGGAGCCGTTTGACCATATATTCTCAAATATCAATCATCATGCAGTGTCATCATACTTCTTCTCCCCCTCAAGAATTGCAGACGAAGTTGCCATTCTTGACTAAATAAATGAAATCATCCAAATGTAGTCTACTCACGCTTCTCCCCTGCAAAATTAGCACATGATGTCGCCATCGTCATTATAGTTGAGCAAGTGGAATAAGAAAACAATCAACAGCAGCCCGGTTCACTTGATGACTGAAAGCGCATGGAAAAAGTATGAAGCATGTTGATGAGAATGGTCATAATAAGAAGATTTCTCTTCTTCGAAAGATAATGCGCACTGAATCGTACACATTTATTTTCTTTAGAGTACGAGGCATGAACTGTAGTGTTCATACTTCATAATCTCTCTCTTTTCAACTCTCTTGGCAAAACTTGTAATCAACCCCATTATCATTCAGTAGGCTCTTTGTAGTGACAGCTGATGGAGAAAACCCGATATGATGAATTTGACCCTGAAGTAATCTACCCTGAACTCGTGACTTAAACTTGCACATTTGTAACAAAGAGCGGTGCCGATTTCCATTAGCATCTCTAAGTACTCTCTATGTACTCTATACTTTTCAACCAACCAACCATCAAGTATAAGACGTACATTACCTCTTGAAAATCCACAATTGAATGTGACACTGAGCACTACAACCTAACTCCTTAAAGTGATAGTTATTTTGTAGTAGTAAGAGTCCAATTCCCCCAAGTGGTAAAAGAAAAGGTAAAGACACCCAACAATAACTAGATTTCCAAGTCTTTTTTTTATAATAAGCTCGAACAAGGATCATGAAGAATCTTCATCCAACCATCCCCGATACCTTCAGATACTAAGTACACTTGCCCGTGATATTTCACTTCAACCTCAAATAAATAATAGTGAATTAACCCCGTTGTCACATCTTCTGGTTAAAAGCTCACATCTAGCCTCCTTTTACGTTTTAAGTGAACTATGATAATGGTTTCATCCCGACCATGGTTAAAAGCACATAACCCCGTAAAACCATGAAGTAACCAAACTGCCATGAAGACAACCCAAACACACACCCAATTCATGAAGTACACCCTTTTATCCCTTCTTTGAAGCAGAAACCGTAGCAACAGCATCAGATAAGATCCAGGATTACACTTTCCTTTCTCCAGGATGGTTCCATCATTATGGGATTTTACAATTCCATGGTTTAAACCGAGAAATAGTTTCTTTCGCGGGATTTTACAAGACCAAGAATAAACCGTAAGATAGGTCCAGAGATGCACTTTATAATTATCAAGATTTTTCCATTTTTCACGGGATTTTACAAGTCTATGATTTAAACCGAGAAATAGATTCTTTCGCGGGATTTTATAAAATCAAGACAAAACCGTAAACAATGTCAGCTTGAATGTGTTATGACGACTTTGGTTTCAGTGAATATCTATTTTAGAGGAACATGCAGCGGTTCATCAATGATTCTTACTCTAACATCAACAAAATCATCAACCATCCAATTAACACTTTGGAAAACACATCTTCTACATAATCTTACGGCTATTGCTGTGACTACTTGGTGAAGTAAATCCGATATACCAAACTTGATCATGAAGTAGAATTCCCCATATTTGTTACTTAAGCTTGTACTAATCCTCGTGAAAAAGAAACGGTGTACCCAATGTACAAAACCTCTTGACATTCTCAACTGAGTGAGACACCGAAGTGATAGCTACGTTGTGAGTTAAGCGAGAAAGAATCACAAACGTAACTAAGTAGCCAAGTCTTTATCACCCTCTATAAATGCCCAAAAAAGTCATCTTCGTGGAATGGTAGAAAGAAAGAAGACGAAAATAAGTAAACGCGCCCGGAAAACTTCACTTCAAATCCAAATAAGAAATACCAAGTACAAACAACCCCCTTAGTCAACTTTGTTCAACCATCAATTCAACTCATGACAAAATAACCTTCGTGAAAATGTATAAACCAAAGTATCAAACCCCATGAATCTCAGCCTCAAACCAAATTTCTTCATCAAATCTCATAATTCAACAAATCAAATCATCAGATTGAAAGATCAATTAATACAATTTGCACATATCAAATCGTAGGATAATCATCAATTGGCGCAAATGTACATAATTAACATGACCTGGTTCAAAAGTATACCTAGTTCAATTGTCATATTACCTAGTTCAAAAACTCAAATTGCTTATTGGATATAAATTCAAGTCCTTTATACAAGTCCATTCCAATATACTCTTAGCTTTAATAGTTAACAACCTGATATACCAAAAGTCCATGTCCAAATACGTTTATCCGGGCCCAATCATGTTGAAATAAGATTTCAGCCAATGCCCGTTAATAATCAGGAACCAATGATTGTGTACAAGTAACATCATAGCCCATCACCCAAGTTCGGCCCATGTCCAGCTGAATTATTTCCCGGGCCCAACAATGCTACAACCGTTCTACACTTTTCACCCTAATTGACCATGTATAAAACTCTCAATCTCACACATTAACCTAACATTACCCTAATTATTCTCACAACAGATCCGCCTCCTTCTCTGACTTATTCTCTAAAATGCCTACCATAACAAAGTCATACTTAACTAACAATCATCTCATAATCAAAACCCTTGTTCGCCTCCCATTTCATGCTCATCAAATCACACACAGGAGAATCAAAGCCCTAAACTTCCTAGTATTCAACTCAACTTCGCCACAGAGATGGCTTGAAGTAACGCCACAGGGATGGTATGTAACAGTGATTCGGATACAAGGTAGGTTTTATTTCTTGGACTTGACCACTGAATCTTTTTAATTTTTACGAATCAAGGAGTATTTGAGTTAACAAAATTGTTAATTTCACATCTTCTAATTCGGATATAATAAAAGATCTGTGATGATAGGGTTCGAGAAAAAGATCTTGGAAATATGAAACCGTGACCCTTCTGAGATCTATTTGTCAAGTATGTGTCGAGTCTTGTGATATGATTGTTGAGAGTTGATGGAGTGTTGTGAGGGTATGGGTTGAGTCTAGATTAGGTTAAGATGGATTTGGTTCGGTTCTGAGTTATTGTTTGTCTCGATGGTTCTTTTGAAAATGGATTGATGATGGTCTTGTCTTGAAGTCCCTTGAGTCTGATGTATGGTATAGATGGTCATGGTTTAGTTAGAGTTAACAAGTCGCTAGGTCTTGAGTAAGTCGCTATCAATGTTGAGTCAAGTTGCTTCACTTAGTTATTAAGCACAACTCGCTACTTGTTAAATAACAAGTAGCTACATGAATCCAAGTCGCTAGTTTTTTTTTTTTTTTTTTTTTTTTTTTTTCAAGTCGCTATCTTTTGAATTGCTTATCATACTCAAGTCGCTATAACAGCCACCAAGTTGCTATATGACATGCTAGATAAGTCGCTTTGACTGTTTGACTCAAAAGTCAAACAAACCCAACTCGCTTTTGACCAAACAACTCGCTACAGGTTCACTGAAACTGGACATAGTGACATGTTGCATTCAAAAATGCACCACAACTCGCTAGTAAGAATTTCAAGCCATTTTTCGTTCATACATCAAAGATAACCCAGAAAAAATGCATAAACGAAACACCAGATGACTGTTTTTGACCACTGTTATACCAAGATACTCAGATTTGGTAACAAAAAGTTATATAAATGATTTTGTTTTGGACAACAACTTTGACACAAGACAAATATTATTCACTTTAATGACCAGGACTTTTAATATTTGACCAAACAGAAAACAGAAAACAGTTTTGGACAAACAGAAAACAAATATCAGTTTTACCACAATACACTCAAAAACGTTTTCCGACCAAGAAACACAGTACAAAACAGCAGCCTCAAACACGATTCAAACCACAATCAATCATCAAAACACAATAAACCTTGGCTCTTGATACCAATTGTAAAATCATTTGGAAAAACAATCAAGGTACTTGTGATACGAGATCAAAGCATTTTGTACCTTAATAGTTTTGATCATTTAGAAAACCTCCCTCACATGTGCATATGATTTAGAAATTGTTTAGCGCATGGAGGCTTGAAATATTTTCTTTGATCACAATTTCATTAGAAAAAGCCTTTTGATTTTCTTGGTAAATTCTCCCCCTCAATATGTGCATAGGATATTTGAAATCATTTTATCACATAGAGGAAAGAGTTCTTTTGAAGCACTCAATAAAATGAGAAACGGAGCTTAATTTGACCTCCGTTGGCATTCAAAATGCAACGTAAGAAGAAGTCTCACTGCATCTGCAGACGGTTTTCTTCCAAGCCCTACAGTAACAATGGAAGCTTCTCAACCACCTTACGTATCTTTGTGCAGGATACCATTTAAAACAATTTTTAAAAACATTGTTTTGAAAATGGAAAAATATTGTTTTGAAAATTAATTGGACTAAATTTTGAAAATCACCGACTACGGTCATCGATTGAGGGGGAGAGTGATTTAAAATAAAATATTTTCAAACTATATTTCTTCATAAAAGTCCGTTTGTACGTTATAAAGTGGTGATCTAAAGATTTAATGTTATGTCATGGTATGATTTTTATTTAGAATCAAGATCTTTCAAAATGAAATTTTTTCTGTTCTTGTTTGATTGTGAAATTGTTTTATTTTACTTAAAGGTCTCTTAAAACAATCATACCTGACACTAACAATCTTTAATGTCTTAAAATGGTCCTTATCTGTCATTTTTCAAAATCAAATCTTGCCACATCTTTCCCCAAAATTTTCTAAATGATTTAAATCAACTGGGAACACAAATCTTAATTGGTTTGAAATTTTTGATCGGGGGAGAGATCGTGATTTAAGTCTCTTGTCTGTTTTAATAGAATTGGTTTTAGTCCTTTAAAGGCACTCCTGCCTCCATGTGCCAAACGATTTCAATATATGATCCTAAAATGTATAACATGTATTTCCGTTGCATTTTGAATCATCAACATGGCATCTGCAGATAACACTTCAGGCCCCGTTCCTCATAGAAACGAAAGGTGTACGCGCTTGATCGCTTTATCTTGAAGAAGAGAAATCTTCATGTTTATGTCCATTCTCATCGACATTCTTCATCAACAAGCTTCATGTTTCTCCCATGCTCATTCGGTCATCAAGTGGATCTCGTTCATTGGTGTATATTCTTATTCACTTGGTTAAATCAAAATGGCAACTTCGGATGCAATTTTGAGGGGAAAGAGTGAATTTACTACATGTTGATGGATGTTGATGGCAACTTCATGTTTCTCTCCTCTAACGCCTAATGTTTCACTTACTAAGGATAAATGGGATTTATTGTTTGGGATTCATTGTTTCAAGATATGTTTGATGAGTATTTCCAACCGCTAACCAATGTTGATCATCTAAGAAGTACTTCTGAGACTACTCAAGAAGCCTAATCTCCAGTTATTCCTCAAGGCGTTGATAATGACTATCATAATATTGCAGTTGCACTCATGAATAATGATCCGCTCTTTGGTATTCCTTACCAAATCTTCACGGATTATTGTTCATGAATAATGATCCGCTCTTTGGTATTCCTTTCCAAATCTTTACGGATTATTGTTCCTCTTAATGTGCACGCTATAAATCAACCACATGAACTTAAAGGAAAATGACTACCTCATCCGCTCGAAGACATTATTGGTGAATCTTCCAGATCAGTCTCTACATGTATACTTTTAAGGAAGAATGCATTGATGTTGAGGAATCATTTGTTCTGGTTCATTCAGTGGGTCAATGTACATCCGATTGTATGTTGTTTTCACGTATTGGGCATTTGACACAAGTTGATGACTTTAGAGTTAATCACTTATCACATATTTGAGATTGAAGTTGACTTTCACAAAGGCGTGTTCTTATTTGATAACTTGCTCGGGCTTAAGAATTTGAGTTGAAGACTTGGTTTATCTAGTTACCAGCAGTCGGGGTGGTTGGTTGAAGACACAGTTAACTATCACTATTAGGAGTTACGTTGTTTTACTCGGTGTCACATCTTGATGACGATGTGGATAATCTCAAGAGGTGTTATTGTCTCATACTGTTTGAGTAGTGAGTACTTAGAGATTTGCTTGAAGCATAGATTCTCGACACCGTTCTTCCATCATTAAGTACAAGCTTAAGATACAAATGCGGGAATTGAATTCGGTTTCAAGTTTGGTATATGGGGTTTTCTTCAACGATGGTCACTTCAAATTGTCTACATATGGGTTGATAAAGATAGTCGAGAGAGTTTACATGGCGATTGATTCTCACAGGATTCATTTGGGTTATTTGAGTTCTTCTCACAAGATTTCAAGTTTATGGGTATATTATGTTTTGATGATTACGAGGTATCAAAACCAAAGAAGGGGAAGGAGACATATATCTAAAAGCTCAGCGAGTACACATGATGAACTTAACACTTCTACACGATTGAAGTTATCCGGAAAGACAATGGTCATAACCGTAGAAACTCGATGTTTAACTCGTAGCCTTTGGTGTATTATTCCAACTATTTGGGGAAGTGGTCTCTGAAACTTTTGGTATGTGTTACTTGGTGTTCGATTGGAAGAAATATGAGAAGAATAATTGGGCGTGAGATGATATTGCTTATCGACATCTTCGATATGATTATGATAAAGTGCTTCTGGTTACTGCTTCATGTACACTATGTAATGATGATTTCGATGAGATCGCAACCATCAGGGGAGAGATTTGTGTACATCAAGGACGCACAACAGGTTCATGTGATCGGTCTTAATCAGTTATCCCGGATTTGATAACCACTGAGACGATCAATGTTTCAACTTGTTACTTCGGTGTTCTCAAGTTCTTTGGGGTGTTGAGCTTCATTCAATGACACCGCTTTGTCTTCAACTCTACTTCTTAGGGAAATGGTCTTTATAGTTTGTCGGTTTGGGGGGAAGCTACCAAAGTCTCACTTTCAGAAGGCTCAAGTTCTGACGACGATTCAAGAGCCTCGAAAGCTTTGATGGTGAAAGTTTAAGAGATGATGACTTCTATCTTCTACAAAGTCTTGAGCGATTTCCTTATCTCGGTATCAGATCATCATCTTCTTAAACTATTTCTCTATCTTTGTAAATAATTTTCAAAAAGCAAAATACAAAATATAAAACCAACAAAAACAAAATAGAAAATATAAAATCAACAAAAGCCCATAAAATCGAAAAATTGAAAATACCAAAAATATGTTTTCTCAAGACATGTCTTCGGTATCGATAACATCTACGGTCTTAGAAATGTCATTCAATAATGGCACGTGACTTTAGATGAAGTTCGAGCGGGAGGTGTAAATATTTTTTCTAAACATGTCATAAACCGTGGCTTCTGATTATTCAGATCGAACCCGGCTTCAAAATATGGCTTACGATTACTTGATCAGAACCCGTGCTTAAAACAATGGCTTGCTATTATTTCAGATAGCAACCCGCTCTTTTAAAGAAAGGAAAGTGTTGCGATAAACAATTTTCAAATATTTCGTTAACTTATCCTAAAACAATTTGAGGAAAGTATGTCGAAGGACTGCTGTTCCTACTCAAATATTTTTCCGTCTAAAATTCTTCAGAAAAATATTTGTTTTAACTAAATTAGTGGAAAATGAGTTGCTTGTAAATCAATCAGTTTCAGAGTTTTTCGTAAAAATTGAAAACTCAATCAATGACTTCAGCGCTTTTGAGTTTTTCAAAGAAAGAGTCATTGATTGAGGGGGATAATGTTTTTCAAATTTACATCATCTAACAGACTTTCTTAATCATCCTACGTGCTTATCTGAAAAAATATAATTGCCTATGTTGAAGGACTAGGTTTCTAGGATGTGATTGTTAGGATTAGATGATTATAGATTGATTAACACATTATTCCCATACCTTATATGATCTGATTGATATGTTGAATTGACTTTTATTAGTCGATTGCTGTTTGGGTGATGTCGACCACCATATATCTGTTTGTGTCCACTAACGTATGCAGGTATATTGGTATAAAAGAATGTTCCCGATCCGGATCCCACAACTAAAGATGATTGGATGCCGAAAGGAAAGGGTAACTATATCTTGGGTTAACAAATGAAGAAACGGAGCTTAATTGGACTTCAATGGAGAGTTGGCATAAATGCAACGTAAGAGGTGTCACTGCATCAGCAGATGTTTTCTTCTAACTGATTGAAGAAACAGAGCTTAGTTTGACCTCAGTTGGCATTAAAATGCAACGTAAGAAGTCTCACTGCATTTGCAGACGGTTTTTCTTCCAAGCCCTACAGCAGTAACAACAACAAAAGCTTCTCAACCACTAATGTATCTTTGTGCAGGATACCATTTTTAAACAATTTTGAATAAATTTGAATAAATTGTTTTGAAAATGGAAAATATTGTTTTGAAAATTAATTGGACTTAATTTTGAAAATCACCGGACTTCATTTTATCAAAACTTGAGTCACTCAATCATCGATTGAAGGGGAGAGTGATTTAAAATAAAATATTTTCAAATGATATTTCTTCACAAAAGTCCGTTTGTACAATAAAAGTGGTGATCTAAAGATTTAATGTTATGTCATGGTATGATTTTTCTTTTGAATCAAGGTCTTTCAAAATGAAATTTTTTCTGTTCTTGTTTGATTGTGAAACTGTTTTATTTTACTTAAAAGATCTCTTAAAAACTATCATACCTGATGTGGAAAACTAGAAGGGGGGGGGGTTGAATAGTTTTACCAATTAAAACTTCCTTTTAAACTATTTAGATCGACTTATGTCAATCTATTTGGTTGTGTGTGTTGGATGTTGATAGATAAGCATATAAAGATATGTAATGAAAAGATAAGAGTAAGCACAAAACCACAACGCAGTATTTATAGTGGTTCGACTACAAGGACACCTTCCTTGCCTACTCCACTCCCGAGTCACCTACTCGAGAGTTTGTAAACACTACACCAATCTCCTTATGGCGGAGAAGCCTTCACAACGTCGCTTAACCTTTTTCCGGTACAAAGCTAAATACCGAGTTCTTTCACACCAAGGCGAACCACACCTAACACAACGTTGCCTACCCTTTATACGGTGCTAGGCTAACCACCGAGTTCTTTCACACCTTAGGAGAACTAATCCTATCACAACGTCGCCTACCCTTTATTAGGTACTAGGCTAAGTACCTAGTTCCATTGCAATGGAGGAACTACTACCACACTACACCAACAACTAATCCCAAAGGAGATCTACTCCTTTACAACATCATCAAGGACATCAATATCCTTGGATCTAATGCTAGTCTATGTAGTACATCGAAACACACCATATCGAATGTACATCTAAGGAACCTTTCACTAATGCCTTTGACTAGATCTACAAGACACCTTTCACTAATGTCTTGTGTCTTTAGTTCGAAGCACCTTTCACTAATTCTTCAAGTCTTGACTTCTAAGCACCTTTCACTAATGCTTCTTGTCTTGACTTCTAAGCACCTACCACAAGTGCTTATCCTATAGGCGATAGATACCCTTCACTAATATCTTCGTCTTGACACTTGAGACATCTTTCACTAATGTCTTCAGCACTACACTTCTTTGAAGAAATAAAGAGATCATCAACAAGAGGACTTCAATAGCCTTGATGATGAGGAAGCATGGCAACTCATGGACTTGAGCTTGCTCGACTTCAAAGGTGGTGATCTTGCCTTTAAGAGGAACCTAGAAGATCACACAAAACAAAACTACAAACATAGATCTCTTGGATCTAAGGTTAGTAGATTTAACTCGGGGAGAAAGTGTATTGGAAAGGGTGAGATATAATGAAAAAATGGCTCACTATTTATAGAGGAAAAATCCTCTTTGTTTCCCGGATCCCAAGGATCCTTCCACTTGGGATCCGCTAGCACAAAGCAGGGGATCCGTGAAACGCTCCTCTTTACCCATGGGTATTTTTGGTTATGGGTCATGGGTCATGGGTTATAGGTTGATCCATGGTTTTCTTTTCTAGATACAATGAACTTGGTTAAGTGGTATATATAAAACCATGGGTTATGGGTCAATACCATTTGCTAGTTTTTACCCATTTATTATATACTTGTTTTTACCCATTTTAGTATACTTAGTTTAAGTATATGCTAACCCAATATGTAAACACTAGTTGTTGTGCATATGTATTTAAATCATAAAATCACTTATACTTGTTTTAGTGTTTTATGTGAAAACGTAAGTGTGTTAGGAAACTATTAACTCAAACAATTGACGTATTCTATTTGTTTCGTTAAAATGACTTTACGTTTGTTATCTACAAAACATTAGAAGATCGTAAAATATAAATAAACGTTTTAACGGCTTATTTGTATTAACACCTGACACTAACAATCTTTAATGTCTAAATCTGGTCCTTATCTGTCATTTTTCAAAATTAAATCTTGCAACGTCTTTCCCCTAAAATTTTCTAAATGATTTAAATCATTCGGGATCACAAATCTCAAATGGTTTGAAATTTTTGATCGGGGGAGAGATCGTGATTTAAATCTCAAATATGTTTTAATGGAATCGGTTTTTGTCCTTCAAAGGCACTCCTGCCTCCATGTGCCAAACGATTTCAAATATAGTATGCACATGTTGAGGAGGAGCATTTATCCAAAAACAAGATGAGTTTTTAAATCAAGCACATTTTCTCTCATGTTTTTCTAAACCTAATTAAATCAATTGAGATTTCGGTAAATGGTTTTATAAGGATGTACAAGCTCTCCTTCCCACATGTGCCAAACGATTTCAAATTTTCCATGCACATGTTGAGGGGGAGCATCTATCTTAAACCACAAAGATGCGAACGTGATCAATTTATATCAATGTGGGTTCCTCTTGTATATGCAAAACTCTTTCAAACCTCAAGGCACATATTGAGGGAGCAAATTATGAAAACCTCATCCTTCCCTTATATGCTTTATCTACTTGTTTTGATCAGGGAAGTGATGTTGATATTTTTAGAACAATAGCTCCCCCTCAACATGTGCATCAAGTGTTTGAAATCGTTTTGCACACGGAGGCAAGAGAAATAATTAACTTCTTTGATTACCATTTTCTAAAAGATATCAACATCACTTCCTTGATCAAAACAAGTAGATAAAGCATATAACGGAAGGATGAGGTTTTCATAAACTTGCTCCCCCTCAATATGTGCCTTGACGTTTGAAAGAGTTTTGCACATACAAGAGGAAACCTGCACATTGATATAAATTGATCACGTTTCAGATCTTTGTGGTTTAAGATAGATGCTCCCCCTCAACATGTGCATGGAAAATTTGAAATCGTTTGGCACATGTGGGAAGGAGAGCTTGTACATCCTTATAAAACCATTTACCAATTATCGCTTTAAATCAATTTAAATCACAAATTCTCCCCGATCACAATTATCAAATCATTTGAGATTTGTGATCTCTGTAGATTTAAATTGAATTCGAAAGCTTTTAGGGAGAATTGTGACTTGATTATGAAAAACGTTTTAACTGATAAGGATCGGATTTTGAGACTTTAAATTCCATTGAATAAACATGCATGATTATCTTTTGAAAAAATTTAGGCTTTCAACTTTCTGATCGTGTTACAATGAGCTCGAATCTGTTCATCACGTTTGCTAATTTCAAAAACTGCATCAAATTCAGGAACATCCAAAGATATCTTGATATTTGAGGTTTTAACATTTTCTTTCAGATGTTGATATTTTAATTGCAAAGCCAGATGCTCAACTTCTAATTTAGAAAACTTTTTACCAGTTATCATGATCATCTGTTCAACTTTATCATGCGGTTTAGAGTTAGTTTTTCAAGCTCAATGACACGATCATGGGAGACTTTCGAGCAACGAGATAATTCATGAAATCGAGAAGCATTAATGGAACAATTAAGTAGCGATGTAAAACACATCTTGAGTAATACATTCAGAAATAAGAGTCTCATTCAATGTATGAAAGTTCTTCCTATCAATCTCATTATATTTTAGTGCTCGCTCATAGTCACTAACCTCAACTATCATTGCATCAAATTCCTTTTCCATTTCTTTAATGTTTAAATTCATTCCCTTTTTAAGACTTTCAAAATGATCTTTTAGTTGTTTAAAGAAAGGCATGACTTCAATTAAATAACATTCTTTTGTTTGCTCAAACCCTTTCCCTTGATTATACCGATGGGTGTGATCCTTTTCTTACAAGTTTTCTCAAAATCAACAAATAGTTGAAAGATAACATATTGATGATTAAGGTCTTGCTTTTAGTGGCAATAGTCCTAGGTACTAAATGCATTGGTGTATTGGGAGGATACACGTCGTGAAGGCATTTTCCTAAAGGGAGGGTTCGTTACAACAAGATTCTCTCGCTTTTGCTTATCTAAATCCTTTTTGAACAATTGTTCGGGTGTTAACAACGTCGTGGCTTAAACATGTTCAAGGAAATCCAATTCTCGTTCTTGTAATCATGGGGTGTGATATTTATTTTCTTCTCTTTACATTTAGGATCATCTAATTTCTTGTTCATCTTTTCCTAGTGACTTCATCGATTTCTTATCTTCCTCGGTGCACTCAACGCAACTAGGTTTCTGTCTAGGCTTAAGGATTTCATTGCCATCATAAAGAACCTTATGAGCATTTCTATCCTTTTTAATGACCTCTGATTTGATTCCTCAACAAGGGGAATGCTATGCTTATCGCTTAAGACTTTATGCTTAGTGATTAAGTGAGCGATCAATGGTATTTCCTTGTGCGTACAACTTATTTTCAAGCTTGTTTTCAAGATTTTTAGATTAGAAAAATTATTCAAAGTTTTGATTCCTTAGCACCGAGTTCTTGCTTAAGCATTTTAACATTTTCTTGAAGTTCTTGTTTTGCTTAGCGGTTTGAAAGCTTTTCTTGTAAGGAGTTTAACTCTTGTTTTAATACTTCTTCTCTAAACCTACTTTTTCTAATAGTTATGCGCATTTGGTCATCCATTTCACGCTCACGGGTGGTCAACTCAAATTTTGCACGTTGTTCATAAATAGCAACACGTTCTTTATAGGCATTCGATTCGAGATGATGAGAATCATCGAGGGGCACATGCGGTGAATTCATCAAAACATAATCATTGTTGACTGCGAAGATGCGCACTTGGTACAATCTCACTTTCACTTTGTTTCACATATTGATCATATGGAACAACATTGATATTACCCATATTTTCAATATTTGACTCAATAATTACAGTTGATTGTGCTGTTATGTATCTTTGCTCATCAACTTTATCGTATAATTTTAATACCTCGAAATGATTTTGTCTTTGGATGGACCACTTGTGATGATGAAGAGACTTTAGGAGAAACCATTGGAGAAATGCTAGCCATGAAAATGGTTTGTGCGATGGGTTCTTCATCAACATCAGTCGTATGCATCACAATCGACTACTTGAAAGGCATTATGATGATTATGGCCTATCTCTGAATTGGTTGCTCATCCACATCTCGCATCATATGTCTTAGCATTTCCTCGACCAAGAACAACAACTCCTCTTCATCCAAAGTCGCACCATTATCTTGAGCTTGCACAAGCAACATCTTATCCTGAAGTACTCGGCATTACGAGGCGTTTTGGCGATGTGCGTTCCTTGCAATGTGTCCTCACCTCCACAGTTGTAACATTTGATTGGCTTAGCTTGAACTGGTTTCCATTCCTTCCCTATTACGATTTGCGATAACCTCTAGCTCCACTCTTCTTTGTTCGTCTCGCCTTTCTTGAACCGGGCCGCACCATAACCTTTCCATCTCGGCAGTTGCCGATTGTGTGGATTAGATCTTGTTCTAAGGTTGTTGTTGGTGTGTGGGAGAGAGTTCATGTTTTGACCGATCATGAGAGCCATTGATTAATGAAGTTTCCACGTGTGCATCGGCATCGACTTGTTTGAACATTGGATCGGGAATGAGTTTGTGATTACCATTACCCATGGGTATGACTTGTGAGGCTTTGGTTGTGATTCCAATGTTTGAGTAGAAGGCGCTTGAATCATTCGATGAGCTTGTCTCTCCACGGTTGGTTTTGAACGATTAAGGATCCTTTTTCAAACATAGCATGTCTCTCATTCGACGAAGGAAGGCATAGAGTTGCTCATAGTTTGTATTCTTCAATCCTTTGGTTAGCTTCACGGAGGTGACAAACTTGTTCCATTCGGGATTCATGTTGTTCACAAACTTTGAGTTCGGTGAATGTTTGGCATAGTCATTCGATGTTCCTCATATCATTAACAAGCTTGTGGAATCTCACGTAATACTCATAGATACTCTCATCCGGTTTCATCTTGAAGTGTTCAAATTCATCATAGAGTTGTGATTCTCTGTCTTCCATAGTTAATTGAACACGAGAGAAGCATCTTGACATTATCCCACACGCCTTGGGTTCGGTGTTGTGATTGATCGACTTGTAGATATCTTTTGGAAGACCTTGAAGTACGATGTTAGAAGCCACGATATCGACATCGAATCTCTTTTCTCCTTATCATCGAGCTCATCATATGTCTTTGGTCCGCCTATTCCATAGATCATTGTTCCATCTTCACCAGATCAATTAAGTCTCTAGTAGTCTCAACTCGATCGATCCTTCATCAATGGATTTGAGGCTGATGACTCCATTTTCCTTTCCAAGACAAGACAATCGATTCGTTGAGCCCAAGAGTCGTAGTCGATCTTGTCAAGCATGGGTGGACGAGTATCTCAACCAATTGCTTGAACATCCTCGACAAATGGAGATGATTGTAGGAATGTTGGTAGACATGTTGATGATTAAACGGATTTTATAACTCTATGATTAAACCGGAAATAGATTCTTTCATGGGATTTTACTAAATCAAGAGAAAACCGTATTGTAGACAGTCAACCAAGTCGCTAAGAAAACCTGAACCAAGTCGCTAAGCACCAAGTCGCTATAATACCAAGTTGCTAAGACACAGTCAAGTCGCTAAATAACAACTCGCTAAGCACCAAGTCGCTAGCAAAATTTTGACAACAAGTCGCTAAGTTGTCAAGTCGCTAAAGAGCAACTCGCTAAGCACCAAATCGCTAACACCAAGTCGCTAACAAACTTAAGTACAAGTCGCTAACTTTCACCAAGTCGCTACCCGTAGTGGAGAATCCAATAAGTGTACTGTTTGTCGGCTTGTCTCAATAGACAAGTCGCTAGCTAAACTCGCTAAGACCTTCAACTACAACTCGCTACCAAATTACAAAGCAAGTCGCTACCAAGACAACTTATCCATGGCTCAAGTCGCTAGCTAGAAAAAACACAAAAACACCACTTTTCAATCCAAAAACAACCCAACCACGATGATTCAAGGTTACCAAATCAAAACCCAAGCACATACAATGATTCTAAAGACAAAACTACACCCAAGATTCAAACTTTAACACTAGAAATGATCCAAATGATGCAAAAACCACTAAACTTTTTCGAACTCTAAAACCACCTAAAAGTCACTAGAAATCCAAAGATATATAAGAGATGATCAAACCATGGCTCTGATACCATTTGTAACATATTGGATTTCATAAACACACTAAACCATAAGATCAAATAGGCGTTATGATTCTAGAGAGAGAAAGTTAGAGGTTTAGGGAAATTTAGTGAGAGAAAGAAAAATCTTATTATGAGCTCCAACTCTCTACCTTGGAAGGTAGAGAGTATTTATAGTCTTTACATAAATCGCCACCTATCGGGCGTGGATCGGGCATACGGTGGGTAAAGACCGTCCAGTCCTCCACGGTGTTACTTAAACTAAATACTACTTAACTTATAATAATCTACGACTACGAGCTTTCTAATAATTACATATACTTGAGGTGACCGACTCTTTAATAACTGGATTTACTAAATCCTAACACAAATAAAGACTACAGGGTAGGCTAAGGTGTATAGGTGTAACAAAATAATATAATGGGTTAACAAAATGAAAGGAATGGCTCAGATGGGTGTATCTATGGGTATCTTGCACTAAAGGTGAGTGCAACAAAAAGGTTTCACATGGGGGTCGAGAAGTCGAGGTGACTAATCGATAGACACACAATGGTAGGCTATTTGGGTGATAATCCTATAATATTGCCTTCTAAAACGAAAAGTCCAAATACATCAAGCTAACTCAACATACCTCGCCTATGGTCTCGAAATGATGCAAGGCCAAGTTCTAAAGTTTACAAGCTACCGGACACTCATAATTTGGTGGATTTGGGGTAAAATATTAGAAACGGATAAGGCTAATCTCACCATAATATATCAAGGGTTGTATGTGCTCGGCTAAGGTCTAATCTAGTTAGGTTAAGAAAAACATGTCAAAATTTAAAAAATGGCATAATTTTTCAAAATAAACTAGAAAAATGAGGGCAAAATAATGTTCAAAAGATAATTCTACTCCCGTCCCCCCACTTGAATTGTACAAAGTCCCTTTTGTACTAAGCATTAAATAAAGGTGAAGAGAAAAGTATAATTAGAGCGAGAACTTCTCTGAAATTTGCTCCATAAAGAGAGAAGGCTCACGAAAAAGAGACGTGCCTTCGTGTAAGCATCCATGAGCAAACTTCATTCCCTAAAATCACACTACCGACAAGCATAACTCAAAAAAGAAAAAATGAAAAATGAAAAATGAAAAACAAACCTAACTCACTTTCGTAGGAATCACGGTTGCATTTAGCATATGCAACAATCCTTTTAAACCACTTGGTGTCCCAAGTGGACGAGTGAAGTCTCGTGAGGGTTTACAGGGAACACACCCACAAAATTCATTTAAAATACTAATACAAGGTTATTGTGTTTTAAAATGAAAGAATTAAAGCAGAGAAGGTTACATCGTAACTCTTTTGAGGAGTTACTGCAGTAACTAGCAAAACTGGCATAAGTCGCAAAGCGAGTGGTTACGGCGTAACCACGAGATGGTATTACGTAATTAGTAATGCGTCGAATTCAATTTGCAAAATTTGGTTATGGCGTAATCACATAGATGAGTTACGCGTAACTCGTCGAATCAAACAACCTGCAACAATTACTTCCTTCGTTTCTTGCAAAAAATGGTTAGAAAACACAAAACCCCTATAGAAATGGAAATAAAACAAAAGAAAGGGATAATTCGGGTTGTCTCCCGAAAGAGCACTTTTCTTTATTTACGAGTCTTTAAGTTAGACTCAGAGCCGCGAGGCTTCTATGGGGGCCTTTGGACTTCCCCGACTTCCTCCATGTCTTTCATCAAGTTATGCCTGACCCAACTGACATTTGTGGCAGTGCGGAGGTATTCTTTGGTTTCAATCTTTCGAATTTTGCAAATTTTTTCTTCAGGTCCCAAATGGTATCGCGTAAACTCATATTTTTCGGCTATAATTGGTGGTGGTCTCTTAAACGGGATGCCAAGAAGTTTGCATCTTCTTTTCTCGTGTACTTCATCATCTGAGTCAATGAAACCGTCTTCGCCTTGTAACTCGAGGTAATCGAAATCATCGTCGTCGGAATCGGTATCTTTAAGTTGGTCACTGTTAAGTGAATTTTCTACGAGTATCTGCATGCATTCTTTTTTTTCTTTCTTAGACGAGTCCTTGGTGTCATCTTCGGATTTTTCATTAGGAATTTCGTTGTTAGGTTGATCTTTACTCATAAATCCATTCCAAATTTTCTCTTTAGTTAATGCGTCAATTTTTCCGTATTTGATTCTGACCCAATCGTCGAATCCGAGATCATCTGTCCAAGGCAATTCTGTTCTTTCAGAATCATTAGTTGAAGTCCATTGGAACTCGTCTTCCCCAGCTCTCTCAATGTTGCTTCCCCCGTCACATTCATACTCAAAATGGTTGCAGGAAGCCCAAACGTTTCCTTCAGCGGTTTTAATTTGTTCACACCAATGATTTTGAGTTCCCTCATCATTGTCATTTTCAGAGGGAATATCATCGAGGGGCTTAATGGTTTTTCCTCGAAGAATATGTTTTTCATATTTGAGTTCCAGATTTCTAAACAAAACCGAATAAATTATTGCGTCCCGAATCTTCTCAAATACCAATCTCTGAATGATAGATCTCTAAAATCAACGTCATGCCTCCCAGATTCATGTGGGCATATCCAAACTTCGTTCTTCACATTACCTCCTCCGTTGCAATATTCACGAAAAGGTTGCACGTCGGCCAAGCGTGTGTAATCTCATCTTACGTGATGAGTAAGGGTTTGCAGTAATGCTTGATAGGTGGTCCTTCCACTTCGTTAATCGAGAATTTGGCTAACCTTTCTTCGTCGTTAAGTATAGTCCACATGTATCTGTCATCATTTATACTCTCTTTATCAACTCCTCCATCGCAGGTTTTCCGAGGATCACACGAGGCCCATAAGCTGTAGCATTCTCCATCGTCAATTGCAATAGCCTTACACCAATGACTTCTCCTTTTAGAGTTGTCAACCTTGGTACCAGTGTCTTTGCTTGAATTCTGGTTACGCCGTAACTCTGAGATGTGATTACGGCGTAACTCACTTTCGCCATCAATTTTAGACTCATCAGAGGACTTGTCATTATCAGAAAATACAGCCTTACATATAGTAGATTTGTTCTTTTGTTCCTCATTTCTTCTTTGTACCTCGTCGCCAAGCTTTCCAATTAAAATTTCCAAGTTTTTTAGTGATATGTCATGGGAACAAAGGCTCTTGTTTGTATTATCTTGGAAATGTTTCAGTCATTCCTCTTGCTCCTCTTACCTCTTTGTAGTATCCACAAGGTACTTGTTAATAATTTCCTCCAGGTTAGCTCTTCTTTCATTACGCTCATAATACGGTATGGGTCCTCCACGATACCCATTACGATTATCCCCGTAGAAAGGCCTATTCTCTCCATATTTAGCTTCCTCAATAGTATATTCCTTGTCAATTTTAGGACAATTCTTAGTCAGATGTCCCCCACCACAGTTTTCGCAGCCGACTTGTATGGCATGAACAGTTTCTATGATTTTTAGCATATCTCGACCGAGATTCTCTAGCTTGTTGGTTATTGCTGAAATTCCATCGAAACTTCCGCCTAGGTTTCTTTACTTCCTCCGTCGTGCCATTTTGAGAGTGATCACCATTTTTGAATGGCTTCAATTACAAGAGTAGGAGTCATGTTCGGGATAGGTCCTTGATAGTCCAAAGATTTGTTTTGTAGTTATGTTAATTCCTTTGTAGAAAATGTTGACCTTCTGGCGGTTGTTCGGATCATGTGTAGGACACTTGTAAAGGAGATCGTTGTATCTATCCTGTGCTTGATACAACGTTTAATCGTCATCTTTCTTGAAATTATGGATCTCCAAAAGTGGTTAGAAATCTTTCTTGGCGGACAATATCTCTGAATAAAGTGCTTCTTAAGTAGAGCCCAGTATTAATTGCCCGGCGGCAACCTTCGATCCATCTTACGGTAGCTCGGTAGAAGAGTCATTGGGAATACTCTTAGCATAAAAGCATCATGAGACACACCCGGAATGTTGAAAACGCTAGCGATGTATAGGACATTTTCAACGTGCTCATATGCATCTTCGTCCCTGTTTCCTGAAAAAGGGTTAGCATGAAGCTCCCTCATAAATTGGTCTTTGATTTCGAAATGGACATCCGCTCCAATTGCCAGTCTTACGAGACCCGGCCCTTGTTCCGCTCTTGTCAACACCAAGTATTCCTCAAGAGTGAGGTCATCGATGTTAACAACTTCCATGGTACCTGAAAACTCGAATAATGATCGTGAGAATAGTAGAAAAGTTTAAAAGCGAAATGAAAGACTTAATATTAATCCTAATATAACTCCCGTGGCGCCAAAAACTTGATGCAGTGTTTTCTTGACTGTGTTTTATATTTATAAAGTCTCGTTATACCTATGGTCTACCCTAGTGCACTAACGGGCAGTGTACCCGGTCGTGTGTAGTGTAGTAATCGGTAAAGCCGAGGTCGTCCCAAGAGCTATGTGTGTTGGATTATTACTAAGTCTAGGTGTCACAGATTAATAATGGTTTCGATAAGGAATTAATTAATTAAACTACTAAAGCAGAATAAAGCAAATAAAGGCAGATAAAAGGTAAAGGTAAATCAATAGAGGAGAGTAGTGCTAACCTAGTTAATCCTCCTAGCTAGTTATGTCTATGTTTACTTACTTCCAATTACTTGGTGGGGTCAAAGTCGAGAGGACGACATTTGGTCAATTCGCCTAACCTATCGGCAAAGATGCCACCACGGAGAAGTCGGGTGTCCCTCATAAGTCCTGTTGTTCCCGGTCCCTAAGCCAAGTCATTAAGTACCGCTACATGCTAGATTTATAATAGTGAGTGCCCGGCGTTAGCAACTTAAACACTCACCCCTAATTCTTAAGTTCATCCAAACGGTAAGTGATCGGTTGGTCAAATCGCATAAGTAGAAAGGGTCGTCGGTTGGTCATATCTTACCCTTCCGTCTCGATCTGCTCACCTAGGGTCACGGTCATATCTCCTAGGCAATTGGCCTCACCGCCATTCAAAACTACCGAACCAAAGGTAGCTACCAATAAACTATGCATGCATACACTTAGAAATAATTGTGCGGAAGTAATGTAAACGCAAACAAAACAATTAAGGAATCATAACTAGGCCAACACCAAGAGGTGCTTAGCCGCTCATATTAATCATACAAACCAATTCAATATTCAAAGGTACGAAATACATGAATTGAAAGTAAAGAAAATATAAAATGCTAATGCTTATCGTAGGGGAGTGATTTCTCCTTGGAGACAACTCCGTGCGCTCCTCTAGACCGCCTTGAGCTTTTTCCCACGTTCTCTGATTGTTGTGTGTGGAATGGGATGATTAGAAATGCTGGAATTTGTGGGGTGTTTATAGGCCAGATCTGGGTTACGGCATAACTATAACAAGATTTACGCCGTAACCTTCAATTTCTTCGTATTTGCACTAGATCTGCTAGTTACGGCATAACATTATTAGTGGTTACGCTGTAGTCTTCAATAATCTTGGTTACACCGTAGTTGATGAAATAGTTACGGCGTAAGTATCAGTGGCGTGGAACCTCATTTGACCTAATATAGTTACGTCGTAGCCTTTGGGAAGAGTTACGGCGTAACCTTCTGATGAGTTGGTTTTCTGAGTCACGCAATAGTACGGCGTAATGTGAGAGATGAGTTACGCCGAAACTTCTTCAAAATCAGCATACTAAGATAACTCTTTAGATAATTCTCCAATTTCGCGTCTCTTTAGCTCCAATGCTTGTAAATTACCTGAAAGTGGAAAACAATAGAAAACAAGCGTAAATCCATATAAATGATATACATAGCAAGCACTATCGGGGGAAATTGACACTTAATATTCCGGACTATTTGATGTTATCAACGCGTAAGGTTCTCGTACTACACTTTTCATACGCATAAAAGCTTTGATTTTTACACTTGTAAACTCAAGATTCTTATGGGTTAAGGTTTATTTAGTGTCAAAGTTTCTGTTTTTTGCAAAAAGTTACAAACTTTACGTGTTTAGCATAGTTTTTGAACTTGGTTTTGTATCGTGTACCTCTTTTACGCGTAAGATTGAAAATAACTTTGGATCATCAAGTTTCAAACTTTTGTGTTATTTTGGTGATTTTTAAGCTGTTTCATCATTAAAATCAAGTTTACAAAACGTTTTAGAGCATAAAAATCAAGCTTGGTAAAAACTGTCCTTTTTACGCCTAGCAAAACCCTAGTTTTACGCCTAAGCTCTTTGCATAAGTCATTGTTACGCCTAACAGTTTCTTACTCGTAAGGATTTTCTTCATTGATCTTCGAAGCTGTTGGTTTACTCAGTGTTTTCTTGCTTGGATAAGCCTGAAAACACTTCGACTTGTGGATATCTTTTACACTTGGATAAGTGTAAAGGATTTTTGGGTAAAACCCTAAGTTTACGCCTAAGCTAAAAAGTTTACGAGTAAACATCTTACGCCTAAGTTAATATTACGCCTAAGGTTCTTACTTCTAAGCCTTTTGTTTACGCATAAGCTTACGTTTAACCTAAAGCTTACGTGTAAGACGTATTTACGCCTAAGCTATTGTTTACCTTTAAGACTATCTGTTTACGCCTAAGCTTTGTTTTACGCCTAAGTGTACTTCATCAACAAACATCAAGTTTCATTCGACTACAAAGATCCATCATCAACACAAGTTTCAAGATGTCTCAACCACCATACTCTAACTACTTTTGTTAGCCTTAATAGTTTTTATTAGAAGTGATGGTCATTCACATTTAGGAACTTTGTAACGTGTGTTAGATATCGTGCTAGAATAGTCAGCGGGCTCGTGGATTGGGCTAAGCTAATTGGTTATTAGTTTAGTTAAGCTAGCATTGTATAAGTTCAAGTAACCCAATCCATGTCCAAGCCCATATACGGCCCATGGCCAAGCCTTAGGGCATCCTTTGTCTTGTACTATATAAACCCCTCAAATGGTCATTTGAGGGGTGTGCTTGAAAGTGTGTGTGTGTGTGTTTTCTTTGGAGCAATATAACATCTTATTGTTTTTCATCTCTCCACTCATACATACACATAACTTATAGCATCATCAAGTCACAAATCTTTCTCATCTTTATTTCTACGCTTTGTTTGTGTTTGGGTTTCACGTGTTCTACGCGTAGCGTGGTTTCACGTGGTGATACTTGTGTTTGTTAAGTGGGTTTGTGATAAGGTTGATAAAAGTAAGGTCCTACAATTGGTATCAATCGCCTAACAATGGTTTAGGAGTGGTTGGTTGAAGTTTTTTGTTGTTTGTATTCTACGCGTAAGCTCTCGGTACTCATATTTGTCACGCATAAAACTTTTATTTTTGCATTTAAATCTTCAAGATTCTTATGGTCTAAGGTTTATATAGTGTTAAAGATTCTAGTTTTGGCAAAAAGTTCGAAACTTTACGTGTTTTAAATCGTTTTTAAACTCGTTTTGATTTCGTTGTTCATTTCTACGCGTAAGCACAAAAAACATTTTGGGTGTTTTTGGTCAAAACAATCTTGGTATTTACGTGTTTTTAAGGATATCTGTGCAACAGAAATTGGTTGAATCATTGGAAATTGTTTACGCATAAGTCAAAACCCTAATCTTACGCGTAAGAAAGTCAAAACCCTAGTTTTCTACGCATAACTTTTTGGTAACGAATCTTCGTGCAACAAAGGTGACTCAGTGCTTCCCTCACTTGGATAAGTGTGTGAACACCGACTTTCGAGATATCTTTTACTGTTGTGACGGTGTAAAGGATTTTGGGTTTAAACCAACTCTTACGCATAAGCTAAAAGCTTACGGTAAGCACTCCACGATAAGTTAACTCTTACGCGTGAAGGTACGTTACTTCTACGCTTAACGCCACGCATAAGACTTACGTTTAACCTTAAGTTTACGCGTAACTTGGATTTCTATGCATAAGGATTTCTACGCCTAAGCTCTTTACGCATAAGGACTCCTACTCATAAGATCCTACGCATAAGCATCCTACGCATAAGCACTCATCTCTACGCATAAGAAAAGTTTTACGAGTAAGATTGTGATCAAAACTTCAAACGGCTATAACTTTTGAACCGTAACTCCGTTTTCAGCGATCTACCCATCAAAACGACCGTGAGAACGAGGAGAATAGACTGCCGAATGAACTCTTGGGTCAACCTTCTAGTCCTAAAAACGCTCCGAAAAGAAGTTAATGAGGTTTTTAAGTTTTCAGACCAAATTTTCACTACAACAACCGAGCTTCATCTTCATCAACCACAACTCCTTTATCGTTGAATCGATCCTACATCAACTTTATCATATCATACCTTCATCAATGGAAACTCAACAAGACATTCATGCAGCCGGTGCCGAAAACCGTCCTCCTATGTTGGAAAAAGGTGGTTATCTTCAATGGACAAGTCGAATGCTTCGTTACATCAAGACAAAACTTAATGGAAAATTGATGATCAAATCCATTCAGGATGGACCCTTCATACCTCTACAAGTCCAAGACCACAAATCTTGATGCAACACCTCCCATCCCACCATTTTTTTCTTCAAAAGACACGAGAATACTCAAGAGGATCAAAGCAAGTCGAAGTAGATGACATGGCAATTCATATTGTCCAACCGGGTTTACCAAGAGACATCTTTGTTCATTGTAGCAGGTTGAAACCGCTTTCGATATGTGGAATGAGTTAGACGACTTTGTCATGGAATGCAAATTGGTCAACAAGACACGAGAACAAGTTGCTAATCGCTTGGGAGAAGTTTACATCCACTCTGGAGAATCCATTGAATCCTACTATAGAAGGTTACGCACTTTAATGAATGAGTGATCGAAACAAGTTGACACCCGAACTATCGTGAGCAACATCAAGTTCTTGAACAATCTACCGGAAGAATGGGGACGATATGTCACTATTGTCAACCAAACAAAAGACTTACATCAAGTGAACTTTGATCAACTCAACGATTTTCGAAACAAAACCAAAATGAAGTGAATGAAGTCGACAAGAAAGATTAGCAAAGAATCATGATCCATTGGCACTCATTGCAAAGACTCAAACTCGGTGAATACACAACAACAAGCTTCATCATCTTCCACTAACAACAACTTGCGACAATATATCCTCAACAACAAAACTATCCACCGAACAACAACATTACGGGAACAAGGAATCACCGATCTTGAAATGGAACCGTAAGAAGCTTTGTCTCAAGTATTCTCTTTATTGGGTAAAGCATTGAGGTCGCTATTCCACACCAACTAACAACAACCAAAGGATTTCATCAAACACTGCATAGTGCAAATTGCACGGTAGGGTGTGAACATGGGTAATCAAAGACAAATGGTTGGAGTTATTGGGAATCAGCGAGGATATCTCTTGGATTTCGAATGGGTAATCAGCGGTTCGAATCGGTAATCGGATGGGTCGAATGTTGGGAATAGAGCAAGGGTAATTAGAATGGGAATGTTGCAGCTCGATCGTTGGGAATTATGGAAATGTGAATCGTGGTAATCCGGTTCGTGTTATAACCGTCAAGGATTGGGTCACATGGCAAGGAATTGTCCAACTAAGCCGAAAAAGAAGGATCTTGCGTATCTTGAAAGCTATTATGTTGGTACAAAAGGAACAATCTGGACTTCAATTGAGTCTTGAGGAACATGACTTCATGGCTATTATGGATGATTTAGAAGACCTCGAGGAACTCAATGCAAACCGCATATTCATGGCAAATCTTGAGGAGACTAAGTCGACATCGATTACGACGCACCTCCTCGTATATGACGCCAACGCAGATCTCGAGGTACCAATCAACGATCCATGTTATAACAATGTCATATTTGATGTGTTTACTCATGACGAACAAAGATTTTGTGACATCGGCACCTACTTATGATACATACCGGACAATCCGAGTTGTAGCAATACTAACTCGAGACTCGGATGTGGATCCCAGTGGAGACCGTGGCACAAAATCTTGAGACGATGAGGAAACACGTGCTTATTTTGAATCATTAATCAATAAATGTGGCATTGAAATTGAGAAAGTTAAAGCGGCCGGTCATGAAGTTAAGGCGCATGAATGCTAAATTGACGTGAGCTTGAGAGTTACAAGGAGAGCGCAAAAGCCTTTGAATTTCGTAAAACAAAGAATCGAATTAGAAATTGGTTATCGAAATTTGGTTTCTAAAGAACAACTTTTGCAAATCAAGTATAACACACTTGATGTGAATTTGAACTTAAAATTAAATCTTTAAACAAGGAAATTTCGATTTAAATAACCAACTTTCCGAACAAAAGAAATGTTTTCTAATCTTGAAAAGAGAAGAAGCGGTTGATTACTAATTTTTCGAAACGAGAAGATTCTCTTCTTGATGAAATTCTTGATAAAAATGAAAAAATCCAAACTTTAGAAAATTTGCTTCTTAAAACGGGTCATTCTGCTCAAACAATCAAGATGCTTTCTAATCAAGTAAATCCGCGTTTTCATACTAACAATAGAATGGCACTTGGTAATGACCCTTCTTCGTTCCTCAAGAAAGCTCATAAAGTGTTAAATAATGGAAATGCTTTACATGAACCCATTATTGTTCGTGATTCTCTTGAAACGTTAGAACTATCTGAGGAGAGTAGATAAAAAATGAAACAAAAGAATTCGGAAATCAAACCTATTGATTATAACAAATGGAACAAAATTAACGGAATTACTTTTGTTAATCAAAAAGACAAATCAAAGTTTTCCATCACACCAAGTGTTTCAAACAAAGAGTCAACACCTGTTTCAAAATCTGTTTCAAAACCATTTGTTGTCTCAAATTCTCTTTCGAACATTGAACAAATGTCTTCAAACAATCCTTTTAACACAAGTGATGCGAGAAGTATTTTAGAAAATGTGAAAACTAGAATTGTGGATCTTCAAGACACTGTTAAAACTAAAACCACTATTACTCCAAACAATTGGTTCTCTAGTTTCGACATCGAACAAAGAAAGTTTTTTGAAACTCAAATTGCCCCTCAGCTGAATGCCATCAGTGCAAGGGTAATTCATTTTGAACAAGCATTTTTAAAAGAAACAACTGACTTTGTCAAGGACCATAAATCCCTGGTAAAGCAAGCTAATGACTGTGTTGAACAAATCGAAGTTTTGGAAAATTTAAATGACTCTCTCTTAGAAGATGTTCGACCATCGATATTATGTCCATCATTTTGCAAACATATTCTTTGAAGATCATGAAAGACTACGATCGAGACCTCCAAAATTGTTTCAAAATATGAAAATGCACTTGAGAAACTTGAAAAGAAAATGTCTCATATTTTAAACAACTTGATCGAAAAAATATGACCGAGGAATGCAAGTATGAAAAATTGTCGTATGAGCGTGCCTATAATGACATGAAAGCGAAAAATGATCTTTTGAGGGCTCACCGAAAGTCAAAAGGAAAGGCGGTGGATATCGTGATTACAAAACCATTGATCATGGAGAAAGCAAATGTTCCCAAACCGGTTTCCAAACCAAAATGTGTCTTTCTATGCCTCCTCCAAAAGTCAATGAGAACAATGTTTCATCAAAACCACCACTCCACCGCCTTGCCTAAACAAAATGTTGATAAAGGAAAAGCGGTTATCGAGAAACCAAAAGTTTTAGCTCACGGCCTTTTTAAGATGAATACCACTAATGCGTCTGCCTCCACATCTAAAACATATGGAACAAACGACATAAGTTTAGATAAGCACTCTAAAGAGACTAGGAAAGCTAAAACCACTTCTCTAGATAAAAATGTGAATCCTAATGAGTGTGCCTTACCTTCTACAGACTAGGAAGCACCTCTAGGAGCAGCAGACTAAAGCCTAAGAGCAATTCAAGGAACAATAGAGTCTCGCTTGCCTCTAAGAGTAGTCGCTTGAATAAAGAGAAGAAAGTAGAAGAACACCCTAGGAATTTACCGCTTTGTAATAAGAAAGACATTTCATCCGAATGTAATGAACCTATGAAATCTGCTAAGTTTAATGAATCTGTTGAATCTCTTTGTTTAACGGCAAGAAATCTTTAACTAATGTTCATGATGATTGTGTTTCTAAGAATGAGATTGTTAAGCTCATTAAGAAGAATGTTCCCAAAAGAACTTATGCTAAACGAATCGGAAGACTAGTTGCGAGACTTAGGCTTTACACTACCGATAGGGAGCATAATGTTTACTTTAGGGATGACATTTGAAACCAACGGGTAGAACTTTCACACTCGAGAATGGTAGAATGAGTGATGCACCGTCATACATATAGACAACTTCTATGAGTGTGATCGATTTTACCTCTAACCCAAAGGAACCAAAATCAAAACGGTTTCCAAAATCTTCTTCTTCCGTGATTGGCGGTTATCGAAATATGTCTTTGGATCGTCGACTCGGGTTGCTCCAACCACATGACCGGAATCGAAGTCTGGCGATCAATTTCGTCGGCAATTCATGGGAACCGTGCGTTTGGAAATGATCATGTAGCAGACTATCATGGGTTATGGAGATCTACCTTTGGAAATTATTTGATCACTCGGGTTTACTATGTCTAAGGGTTGGGACACAATTTGTTTCGATCAGGCGCCTGTGATGCAGATTTAGAGGTTGCTTTTAGGAAAAATGCTTGCTTCGTTAGAAACTTGGATGGCAATCGATCTCTTAACCGGGAATCTTGATACAAACTTATATGCTATCGACATCAATCAAATGGCCTCTTCATCACCAATATGTCTTATGACACGCACATCCGGAACACATTCTGGTTGTGGCACGACGGTTATCCCATCTCAATTTTGACACCATCAACAATCTTGCCAAAGACAACATCGTCAATGGACTTCCAAAGTTCAAATACACCAAGGATCACTTATGTCCATCATGCGAACAAGGGAAAAGCAAAAGAGCATCATATAAACACAAAACCGTACCTAGTTCGGAAGCAAGGTTGCATATGTTGCACATGGACTTATGTGGCCCAATGAGAGTTGAAAGCATTAATGGGAAAAAGTATATTCTTGTTATCGTTGATGACTATTCAAGATATACATGGGTTAGGTTTTTGAGATCAAAAGACGAAGCAACAGGCATCATCATCACCTTCCTGAAACGTATTCAAGTACTTTTTCAAGCTCCAGTAAGAGTTGTAAGAACAGACAACGGCACATAATTCACAAATCAGGAGTTAAGAGCTTATTTTGAAGATGTTGGAATAACTCATCAAACATCGGTTGTTAGAACTCCACATCGAATGGGGTAGTTGAAAGAAGAAATTGTACTCTTGTGGAAGCTGCCGCACAATGCTAATCTATTCTAGTGCACCGTTATTTCTATGGGCTGATGTTGTTGCCACCGCTTGTTTAACTCGTAACCGATCCCTAATCCATCCTATATTCAATAAAACCCGTATGAGCTTGTGAACAACATAAAACCGGTATCTCTTACTTTTACGTGTTTGGCGCTTTGTGCTATCCGCGAATGACGAGAGAAGATCTAGGTAAATTGAAAGCTAAAGGTGATATTGGAATCTTCATTGGATATTCGATAACTCGAGGGCATTCTGGGTGTATAATAGGAGAACTAGGAGGATCATGGAGACGATGAATGTGAAATTTGATGAACTTTCACATATGGCTTCGAGAGACTCGCTCTAGAACCCGCACTAAACCGGCTGAACTACGGACACATCGCTTCGGGACTCGTACCTCAAAGAGCTCAATCAACTTCGTTTGACAATCCTAAAGAACAAGAATGGGAGAATTTCTTGAGTTAATGTTCGATGAATACTATGGTGGAACTTCGACAAATGCATCAAACCATCATTCCGCCGCACCGCTCAAAATCATCCTCCACCACCAATGAAGATGCATCTACAATGGTCGAAACCAATGCACCAACTCCATCAACATCATCTACATCTACTCCGGTTCTTGCACCCGTTCTACCAGTAGTTGATGAGCAACACCAAAACCAGAACGATGCAACGTTAGATGAAGACTTATTTGAAAACCCGTTTGCTACGGAATCAGCTGAATCTTCTTCAAGCTTACGAGAACCATCTAACTCGCATACGTATAACCAACGGTATCCTTCTACTCTGAAGTGGACAAAAGACCACCCAATTGAACAAGTTATTGGTGAACCTTCAAGGTCAATTCAGACGAGACGTCAACTTGCCACCGATTGCGACTTGTGCATTTACCTTTGCTCAATTAGCAATATAGAGCCAAAGAACATTCGCGAGGCAATGGCAGAACCCGCATGGATAGAAGCGATGCAGGAGGAACTTCTCCAATACCGTCTTCATGAATCTTGGGAAATGGTTCCAAGACCAATTGACGTTCGCATCATTGATCTTAAATGGTTATGGAAGAACAAACGGGATGAAGAAATGACTGTCATTTGCAACAAAGCTCGTCTTGTGGCCAAAGGATACGAACAAGAGGAAGGGATAGACTTTGAAGAGTCATTCGCGCGGTAGCTAGACTAGAAGCGATCAGGATATTCTTAGCCTATGCACTCACAAAACATCATAGTTTATCGGATGGACATTAAGACCGCGTTCTTGAATGGAACTTTGAAAGAAGAAGTGTACGTGAGTCACCCGAAGGCTTCATAGACATGGAACATCCGGACACGTCTACAAACTCAAAAAGGCAATCTATGGTTTGAAACAAGCTCCGAGCGTGGTATGACGAATCGTCTCTTTCCTTATCCAAAACAATTTCACCAAAGGCACATTGATCCTACCTTGTTTACACAAAATGCAAAACGACATTTTGATTGTTCGATTTATGTGGGCGACATCATCTTTGGGTCCACTAATCCGAATCTTTCAAAACATTTTGAAAATCTCATGAAAAGCAAATTTGAAATGTCCATGATGGGGAACTAAAATTCTTTCTTGGTTTACAAATACATCGGTCCCTCGTGGAATTTTTATAAATCAAGCTAAATACACAACCGAGATTTTGAAAATCATGGTATGGATAATTGTGATTCGGTTGAACACCAATGGTAACTTCACCAAAAATTGGAGCCGATTTGTTTGGGAAACCTATTTATCCGAAGAAATATCGAGCATGATTGGTTCTCTCATGTACCTCACCGCTAGTCGACGGATATTCATTTTGTTGTTTGCTTATTAGCACGGTTTCGTGCAAAGCCTACCGAATCGCACCTCAAAGAGGTTAAACGGATCTTCGGTACCAAGACATCCATTCACATGGGACTTTGGTATCCGACGGAATCGGATTTGATCTAATTGCCTTTTCGGATGCGGACCACGCAGTGATCAAGTTACAACAAAAAGTACATCCGAGGAGCACAATTTTGGGTGAAAAATTAGTCACCGGTCTTCAAAGAAACAAGATTGCCTTTGACCGCCAACCGTTGGCCGAGTATGTGTCTCTATCTGCGTGTTGTGCTCAAGTTCTATGGATGAGAACACAACTCATAGATTATGGCTTTAATTTCGATAAAATACCTATGTATTGTGACTCGAAAAGTGCCATAGCCATATCATGCAATCCTGTTCATCACTCAAAGACTAAGCATATCCGTGTCCGCTACCACTTCATCAAAGAGTACGTCGAAAATGGTACTGTTGAATTATTCTTCGTGAAGACTGATTACCAACTCCCCGATCTATTAACTAAAGCCCTTTCAAAAGAAAGGTTTGACTATTTAGTTCGATGAATTGGAATGCGAAGCCTAACCCCTGAGGAGTTAGAACGTCTTCTCGAATCTTCTTGAAAATGATTTTTCCAAAAGCTTATTGTAAATATTTTTGAAAAACAAAATACAAAATTTGAAAAACCAACAAAAGCAAAATATAAAATATATAAAAATCTTTCAAAATACAAAAACAATAGAAAATAAAAAATCCAAAATATTCTTCTCACGACATGTCTCTTGTATAATCGATATTCTGTACGTTTCTAGAAATGTCATTCAACAATGATACGGGCATGTACAGATGCTTGAGCGAGAGTTCTTTAATTGTTTTCTAAAACATGTTGTTTCTCAAAATTTCTTCAAAAATGGCTTTCGTATACATCAGTACGAAACCCGGACCAAAATGATGACTTTTGATTATTTACAAATCAAAACTCGTGCTTTTTAATGAAAATCACTAGTGTACGCTTCAGTGCACTACATTTAAAAATGGTGAGAAATCATCATCATCTTGAGCACCTTTTCAAGATTGTGCAAAAAGATTTTCAAAATCTTTCAAAATACTTTGTGCTCAAGATAACTTCCTCTAAAACCCTTTAATTGATTATGCTTTATTAAAGGGAGGGTATAAAACAAAATGTTCCAAATTCATGCTTAAATCATATCCGTTTGTCTCCCTATAAGATTCTAAAAATGATTTTTAATCCGTGGATATCAAAAATATCACAATTATGCTATTTTTGAGGGGGAGGAGACGTGATTAAAATGTGATCAAAAAGTTTTTATGATCGTTGTTTGAATCTCAAAAAGAGCTCGACTCAGCTGAAACCAATGAATTGACGAGGAATCATGTACCATTTCGAGAAACTTTCTATGGACTTGACCAGGACGGGTAATAATTTCAAGCTAGTTCTCTAGTGATGTAAACGTGTCTCGAATCGGTCTAGTTCATTTAAAGTCGATCAATTCAAAAGTGCGAACTCTACCCTCTATGTGCGATTTGTCAAAACTTATAAGCACATGTGAAGGGGAGTGTTTACGAAAATATAAAACTCACTGAGTGTTTCAAACATGTTTTCTATCATAAACACTCTGAGAGATTTTTAAGAAAAATGGTTTTATGGCAACAATAGGATAGTCATGGAGTTATAAGGTGACTAAGGATAGGAAATTCATCCTATGATCCGCCAGAGCCGGAGGGATCTACCCAAGGACATCACAAATAGTTAGTATTATAAGTCCTTAGGAGTGATTGAAAAAAGGAGTAATGTGAGAAAGGAGAAAGAAGGGGTTGAAGAATTAAAAAGAAAAGTAAATGAAAGGGTGAAAAGAAATAGCCCTCCATATTCAACCTTAGGGTAGAAACCGGGTTCAATTCATCTGCTCTTGGTTGTCACTAGATGACACCGGTATTGAAGACCAAGACGTCATGGACCCAAAGGACGACCGCACTAAACCTTCTAGCCACTCAATTCCTTTTAAAAGGATTTGTTTCATTCTCACTAGGAACCCTACATAATCTATTGACTTTCTCTTAGAGATTGTTGGTCTTGAAGAAGGAGACCTCTCCCTAGTCTCCGCTCGGAAAACCAAAATGCACTAATTGAGTCTAGAGCCACGAGATTCATCAAAGATCTCATAGGAACACTTGACATGACATCGCGTGTTGTTCATCATTAAGGGCACAAGTGATATATTCTAGAGTCCTACGCCGATCTTAGCAATTTTCCGAACATTTATGAGAGTTTCACATCCGTAATCTTCGGTGATTGAATGGAAACTCCCGCCGTGGTCAACATCAAGCACCTCGACAACAGTCACTGGTAACTCCCGTGGATTACGCTTAGTGTGTCTCAAACGGTCTACGATCGTGGAGTGATACTTGGTGTACTTCAACGACTCATCCGAATCAGATGTACTTGGTATATCGTGTTATCTCACTTATGGGACTCCAGTTCAGGAACGGCCTCTGTGAGAATTAGAGACGTGTTTTCACACTATGCTGTTAACACCCTCGAACTTCAAACTTGTAAGTGCCAGAATCCGCTTATTACTAACCTGTTTTTATGTTTTCTTCTTATGGAAGCTCCGGAGCGGATTGATCGTGCAGATTCTCCACATGCTCATACCAACAACACATGAAAGTTCTCATCAATATCATAGGCAACACAAAGTGAAAGATGATTCTTCGTCAATGTCAAAGAATCTACAAAGTTTAAAGACTCGAGAACTTCATCATTGGTAACTAAAAGACAAATAGAAGTGTGAGCATGGTGGAGAAAGGCGTGGAGACACCTAACCAACGAAGTTGACAACGGCAGACAACCACGTTATCTGATCACAAAGCATGAAGGAACAAAGAATCAAAACTATTCTATATCTACACACAAAGTTCAAGCTCGAGAAAAGTAAAGACCTAATCAAGTGGAGCATCATTTGAATGACCACCCCTTAGGGGGAGATTGTTAGCCTTAATAGTTTTTATTAGAAGTGATGGTCATTCACATTTAGGAACTTTGTAACGTGTGTTAGATATCGTGCTAGAATAGTCAACGGGCTCGTGGATTGGGCTAAGCTAATTGGTTATTAGTTTAGTTAAGCTAGCATTGTATAAGTTCAAGTAACCCAATCCATGTCCAAGCCCATATACGGCCCATGGCCAAGCCTTAGGGCATCCTTTGTCTTGTACTATTTAAAAAGGGTCATTTGAGGGGTGTGCTTGAAAGTGTGTGTGTGTGTGTTTTCTTTGGAGCAATATAACATCTTATTGTTTTTCATCTCTCTACTCATACATACGCATAACTTATATCATCATCAAGTCACCAATCTTTCTCATCTTTATTTCTACGCTTTGTTTGTGTTTGGGTTGAACGTGTTCTACGCGTAGCGTGGTTTCACGTAGTGATACTTGTGTTTGTTAAGTGGGTTTGTGATAAGGTTGATAAAAGTAAGGTCCTACAACTTTCCTCATGAGTATCCTTAACAACAACAACGACAACTACAACAATATCCTCCACAACAATTTCAACAACCATCACAAGTGTACTTTCCTCAAGGAGCACAATCTCTTCCACAACAAATCCTTCAACCGAACCCTCGTCAACAATATCAACATTGTAACTACTTCCAATATCAGTTTCCAGCTAAGTATGCTATGAATGTCACAACGTAGAAGGAACCTTCTTGGTTTGCAAAGACGTGTGAAGCTTTAAGCAGCCAACAATCAATTCATAAAGCTGGATCCCTTGATAGACCTCTGATAACATCAAATAGTCATGAATATTAAGTGTCAATTTCCTCCGATAATGCTCGCATTTTATATCATTTATATGGATTTAAGCTTGTTTTCCTCTATATTTCACTTTTAGGTAAATTACGAGCATTGGAGCTAAAGAAACGTGGATTTGGAGAGTTTATTGAAGATATATCCTAGTATGCTTATTTTGAAGAAGTTATGGCGTAACTCCTCTCTCACATTACGCCGTAACTAAAGCGTGGCTCAGAAAACCAACTCAACAGAAGATTACGGCGTAACTCTCCCAAAGATTACGATGTAACCAACTAGGTCAAATGAGATTCCGCGTCGCTGCAAGCTACGGCGTAACTATTGTCTCAATTATGGTGTAACCAAGATTTATTGAAGATACGGCGTAACTCCTTCCAGATTTACGCCGTAACCAGCATTTTTAGTGCAAAATACGAAGAATTGTATGTTACGGCGTAACTCTTAACGTTAGTTACGCCGTAACCAGATCTGGCCTATAAATACCCCACGAATTCTAGCATTTCAAAGCATCCCATTTCACATACAACATCAAGTGAACGTGAGAAGAAGTCGAAGGCAGATCTAGAGGAGCATACGGAGCTATCTCCAAGGGAGAAATCGCTCCCCTACGATAAGCATTAGCATTTTATCTTTTCTTTACTTTCAATTCATGTATTTCGTAATGTTAAACATTGAATCTATTGTTTTAGTTAATATGAGTGGCTAAGCACCTCTGGTGGTGGCCTAGTTATGATTCCTTAATTGTTTTGTTTACGTTTACATTGCTTCCGTATAATTATTTATAAGTGTATGCATGCATAGTTTGTTGGTAGCTACCCTTGTTTTGGTAGTTTTGAATGGCGGTAGTGGCTAGTTACTTAGGAGATATGACCAACTGACCTTAAGTAGGTAGACTGAGTGGGAAGGGTAGATATGACCAACTAACGACCATTTCTGCTTGTGTGATTTGACCAACTGATCACCTACCGTTTTGATGAACTTAAAAAGTCGGGGATGAGTGTTTAAGTTGCTAGTGCCCGGGCACTCATTGTTATGAATCTAGCATGTAGCGGTACTTAATGACTTGGCTTAGGGGACTAAGAACAGCTGGACTTATAACGGTTCACCTGATTTCTCTAGTGGGACCCTTTGCTGATCGGTTAGGACGAACTGACCAAATGTTGTCCTAGCGACTTTGACCCCACCTGAAGTAATTGGAAGTAATTAGATGTAAACATAACTAGTTAGGATGAATAACTAGGTTAGCACCCCTCTCCTCTATTGATCTCAACCCTCGCCTTTATTTGCTTTAGTAGTTAATTAGTTAATTCAATATCAAAATCATACTAAAATCTGTGACACCTAGACTTAGTTGAAATCCCCACACATAGCTCTTGGGACGACCTCGGTTTTATTGATTACTACACTACACACGACCGGGTACACTGCCCGTTAGTGCATTAGGGTAGACCATAGGTATAACGAGACTTATAAATATTAAAACTTGGTCAGTAAAACCTGCATCAACCTCCAATGCTCACTCCCGGAAACTATGATCAATGGGTGATAAGGTTTTTTAGGTTTTGTGATCTCAAGAAACCACATGGTAAGTTTTTGAAGAAGGTCATCCTTGAAGGTCCTTTTCAGATGCCCACTCTCACTATACCCGGAGATCCAAATGCTACTCCACCAAGAGATGATGTTACCAACATTTTCAAAGTAGATCAACTCACTACTGAACAACTTCTTCACTTAGGAGCTGATGAAATTGCAATGCAATATATCCTTTTGGGATTACCCAATCCGATACTTCGTAGTGTTGATGCTTAGAAGACTGCCAAAGCTATGTGGGAACACATTCATCTTCTAATGGAAGGCACAAAACTCAATTAAGAAGACATAGAATCAAAAATTTACTTATCATATGAGAATTTCATGATTGAACCAGTGGAATCATTAGAGTCATACTATCATTGGTTCTCCGACATCATCAATGACTTGGACACACACAATATCATTATGCCAAGGATTGCAATCAATACAAAGTTCCCCAGCTGTCTTGGTCTTGATTGGGAGAAGTACGTTACATTCATCCGTCAAGCTAAGAATCTTCATCAAGCAACGTAGGGATTGTTGTATGACTACTTGAAGCACCATCAAAAGGAAGTAGACAAAGACATAATTATATGTGGAGTCCCTGCTTCTCCAACACTCCCGGATAATCAAACTCCTTCTTTGTATACTCAAGCATGTTATCCTCAATTTTCGAACTTGCCAACTGTCTTCACAAATCCACCACAACAAACTGCTCAGATTACACCATATGATCCATCCCAGCAAGCACACGAAACTCGGCTAGTTCCTTACAACAACAACAATATTGATTCAGCACTCTACAGTGAAACTCTAGATGAGGATGATGAGGCATTCGATGCATTGAATCAAGGATTTGTAATGATTGCTAGAGCCTTCGGGAGATTTTCTAACAAATCCAACAATCGTATTCGTACCTCATCAAACACAAGAAATCAAGCTGTTGTTAACAATGGAAGAGTTGAGGTTTAGAACCGTGGAAATGGTCGTCAGATGCGTAGTGGTCAAGGGTTTAATGCTAATGGAAGGAATAACATGGGTGCTCCACAACAACGGGTTCAAATGGTTGATCGTGAAATGCTCGGACCGGGTTAATGGTCTTCGATGCTACAAGCGCAATGGGTCATCGGCTAATGCTTGCCCAAAGCCGAGAACAAGAGGTAGCGCTTATCACAAGGAGGCTTTACTCTTGGCTCTCAAGGATGAAGCTGGTGGAACACTTACCAACAAGGAACAGAGCTTTATGGCTAAAGCAGAATCTGATGATGACATGGAGGACTTGCAAGCTAATGTAGCTGTGATGGTGATGGCCAACATGCAAGAGCTCCACATGAGTGACACAAGCCTAGTGTATGACACTGATGGCTTGTCTCAGGTACCGGATCCTAACATATGTCTTATACATGATCTGATATCTCCGCCTGCATCTGCATCCGATGAGGCATAAAGTGTTCAACATTAGCCTTCTACATCTCATCACGAAGAGAATCAAATGGATCCCGTAGTTACATTTGACGATCAATGTGACCTCATGGTTAATATTGATAATCAAGTTAACTATGTGCTTATATTTGAGGATCTAAGTAATGCTTATGTAGAGACTCAAGTTGAACAAAATGAGCCTCTGTCTAATCTAGATCCCGGGTTCATGACCTTATTTCAGACCACCCAAGCTCACTTAGAGAAGTGCAATGAGATTAATAAGAATCTTAATGCTAATATTGCATTGTTAACTAAGGATAATGAATGCTATAAGTTACAACTTAACAATTTTGAAACAAAAGAGAAACGTGAATACAGTTTTGAAGTCGCTTTCTCAAAATCATACCAAAATGAAAAATCTTTGGAAATACATATACGTGATCTAGTCGAATCCAAGAATGTATTGCTTTCTCAAATAGAACAACAAAAATTTGATCATCAACAACAAATTTACACTCTTACTTCGGAAACTCAAAAATCCAAGTGTGAGTTGTTAACATGTCAAAAATAGTTTTCTGAGTACAAAAAACATTCAAGGACGAGAATTGATCAGTATCTTGATGAAATTGTCGATTTACAAAACAAAATCAAAGAGTTTCGAAATGTTGTTTATAAAAATGGTGTGTCAATCACGACAATTCAAAGGTTTTCTTTTAAGCCAAATCCAGATGGATATGGACCAACTCTTGCTGATTACAAACCAAGTTTTTCACATAGAGCATTCAAACCAAATCCTCAAGTGTACAGTGCAAAACATAGAATTGATGATTCCATTATGAGTGTTGTTGAATATAATTGTGACGAGGAATCAGATGCTGATGCTGAGAGTCGATTAAAAATGGAAAATGTTGAATATAAAAAACCATTCGATTACTCAAAAATCATACATTTTGTTAAACAACAGGATAATACTAAAACACCTTGGGTTATCACACCAATTCCTGAGTCCTCTTCTGATGTTGGTCCCCTAAACAATGTTGCACAAATTAATGGTCCTTTACCTTCCCTCAATGAAATAAAACCATTACCCGAAAGATGTCAAATTCTTAAATATGTTGATACGTTCATGTCTGACATCAAACTTTTAGAACATGAAATTGAATTTAATTCTGAAATAAAAGCTGAACATCTTCAATCGCCACATGCGCGAAATCAAAGAGATATTTTTCAGAAAAGGCTTTTACCCCATGTCCGAAATTTAAGAATGTGTGCAATATATTGGGAACGGGATCTTCAGAAGGAGATTGGACTTATGAAAACATTTTTCGAGAAAACAGAAACATCGATTTCAAATACTAAACAGAAAAATAAAATATTAAGAAATCATGTTGATCGACTCTTGGAAGATGTTATCTGTGCTGATACCATAAATGTTGTGTTGTTACATACTATTGCATATGCATTTGATTATATTGTTGTTGATTCTGTTGATAATGTTGAGAATGTCGATAATGTGTATCAAATCGAGTCTTTGAAAGTTGAAAATGAGCGTTTGTTAAATGAACTTTCGAATGCAAAACCTCGTCTTCAATGGTGTCAACAAGATTGTCAAAATCGAGAACTTTCTTTGCAAAACAAAATCAACCAGTTGCGTGCCCCACCTTTTGAACCAAAACTTGAACAACTGGATGATGAAAACGTGTCTTTAAAATGTCAAATTTCAAAATATGAATAAGAAATTGCCAAAGTCAAAACTGAATATGGTGACATATTTGACTTGCTCAAAAAGACTCATGCTAAAGCATCAAAAGATCTTGATCATTATCTTGCACACACTAAAGAAGTAATTAATGCTTGTGGAAACGTTCGCTCTGAAAATCAAGATTTGTTGAACACTATAGTAGAATTGAAAGAGGAGTTGGTGAAACTTAAACAAGATAAATATAGTAACACAAATGTCCTTGAACCTGCAATGTTTAAAATTGACACTAGGATGCCTAATGACAAACCACAAGATACTAATGTGCTTCCTTCCACTTCTACAGGAGTAGTTGCCTCTAATCCTAGTGTTAGCACTTCATAGCTTAAGAGCAAAAACAGGAAGAATAGTAAGTTGCAACATAAGAGAAGATCAGTAAAGACCTCTGAAGTAGAAGAACACACTAGGACTTTGAATAAAACTCATGTTGCACCAACTTTAGACATTGCGTTAGACAAATGTAATAGAAAAAATGATGTCACGAATGCTAAATCTTTAAGTACTTTGAATGTTTTGTTTGAAGCATCTTGTATTGGTTGTCGTAAAAGCATGTTCTTTGGTTGTCATGATAAATGTGTTGCTAAATCTATCTTATCTTGTAAGCGGAAACATAGAAATCGAACTACCTTTAGGCCCACTAATGCTTCTAAGTCTGTGCTAGGTAAACTGCCTTCTAATGTTTCTGCAAATATCATTGATGTACCCATAGAACCCACTTCACCTCCTAAGAAGAGAATATCACCTAGTGCATTCACTAAGACCAAAGCACAAACTAGTTGGACTTGGCAGAGATGGTTACAAAACATACCCGGATTTAAATTGATTCCTAAAATCATTAACATGTTTGTTTCAAATGTAACTATAACGGAACCCTCTAACTCTTTGGGTTCCACCTGTACTTCTATTCCACCTGTGTCGTCTGTGTGTAATGCAGGTGATACGCATCATCCTTTGGATTGTTGATAGCGGATGTTCCCGACACATGACAGGCAATCTCAAATGTTATCAAACTTTGTCTCAAAGTTCATCCAAGACTGTCGGTTCGGAATGATCACTTCACGCCTATCATGGGCTACGGAGATTACATCAATGGGAACATCGAAATTAGCGGGGTTTATTATGTGGAAGGTCTCGGTCACAATCTCTTTTCAGTCAGTCAGTTTTGTGATGGAGATTTAGAAGTTGCTTTTAGGGAGCAAACTTGTTTCATCCGTGATGTACAAGGAAACGATCTTATGTCTTGAAAATGAACATCAAGCCTTTACACAATCTCAATGCAAGACATGATCGATTCATCTCCCATTTGTCTACTCTCTAAGGCAACATCTACAAAATCTTGGCTATGGCACCGACGTCTTTCGCACTTGAACTTTCAAACCATAACCAATCTTGCACGACACAAGCTAGTTGAAGGTCTTCCCAGGTTTCGGTATTCAAAAGATCACTTATGCTCAGCTTGTGAACAAAGGAAAAGCACTCGTGCTCACTTTCCTTCAAACAGGGAACACAAATCTCAGCATGTTCTTCATCTTCTTCACATGGATTTATGTGGCCCGATGTGTGTGCAGACGATTAATGGCAAACGCTACATTCTTGTAATTGTTGATGACTACTCAAGATGGACTTGGGTTTATTTTCTTCGAAGTAAAGATCAAGCTCCACAAATGATCATCACCTTTCTCACGAAAATTCAAGTTCAGCTCCGGAATACAGTGAGTCAAATCAGAACAGATAAAGGAACTGAATTTGTAAATCAAACTCTTCGCGAATACTATGATTAAATGAGAATTGAGCATCAGAAATCTATTGCATGGACACCAGAACAAAATGGAGTTTTTAAAAGACGAAACTGTACGTTAGTGGAAGCTGCAAGAACGATGTTGATCAATGCAAAACTTCTAGATTACTTTTGGGCAGAAGTCGTGTCAACTGCATGCTACACTCAGAACCATTCTATGATAACCAAACGCCACAACAAAACACCTTATGAGCTTATCCATAACAGAAAACCAAATCTCAAACACTTTCATGTATTTGGTGCTCTTTGTTACCCGAATAATGATCGTGATGACTTTGGAAAGCTCAATGCTAAAGCTGACATTGGAGTCTTCTTTGGATACTATGAAAACTCAAAGGGATACCGAATCTGGAATCGTCGTACAAAGGAGATTATGGAAACGATTCAGGCTAATTTTGATGAGCTCACAGAAATGGCTTCTGAGCAAAACAGCTTAGAACCCGGACATAACCGTCTCAACTTCCCCCAATCATCAGCGGATCAATCTTTTCAACTCACTCGTCGTCAAATGGAAACATTGTTTGCTCCTTTGTTTAGTGATGATTTTGATCAACGTACTCCAGATGTATCAAATGTTTCCGCTGCTCAACCTGATAATATTCCAATTCCTGATACACCTGAAACAACAACAACCGTTGCCGATGCACCTCCAATTGAATCCACAACAACAGCTGAACAAAATGCTTCTAATGACGTTGATCCAACTGATGATCCTCTTAATCAAGATGTACCTGCACCCACAGATTATGATGGAAATGCATTCTTTAACCCTTTCGCTACTGAAAATACAAACTCAGATATTGTTGAATCTTCTACCTACCATCTGAATCCACCTAATCTGCATAATGTATATCAACATCAACCCTCCACACATCGTTGGACTAAAAACCATCCTCTTGTCAATATTATTGGCAACCCAAACCAACCAGTCGTAACTAGACAACGCCTTCAGACTGACGGTGAACACTGCATTTATGCTCTCACCGTTTTTCAAACTGAACCCAAAAATATCAAAGATGCAATGACCAAAGACAACTGGATTGTATCCATGCAGGAAGAGCTGAACTAGTTCAAACATTTAGAAGTATGGGAATTGGTTGAAAGACCAACAGGGGTCTATGTCATTGGTCTCAAATGGATTTGGAAAAACAAGTTAGATGCTGAAGTTACGGTTATCCGAAATAAGTCACGTCTGGTGGCTAAGGGTTATAGACAGGAAGAGGGGATTGACTTTGAAGAATCATTCGCACCGGTAGCTAGACTTGAGGTTGTACGGATTTTTTTGGCATTCACGGCTCACATGAACATCACGGTCTATCAGATGGATGTCAAAACTGCTTTTCTGAATGGTAAACTGAAGGAAATAGTATATGTTAGTCAGCCAGAAGGATTTGTTGATACAGAGTTCCCTAATCACGTCTACAAACTGAATAAGGCTCTTTACGGTCTCAAACAAGCCCCTCGGGTGTGGTATGATGAGTTGTCCTCCTTTCTCCTTTCTCATAATTTTGTCAAAGGATCGGTCGACCCAACACTGTTTATTCAATATCACGGGGCACACATTTTAATTGTTCAGATTTATGTGGATGACATTATTTTTGGTTCTACCCACAAAAAGTACTCAAACGCTTTTTCAAAACTAATGAAAACAAATTTTGAAATGTCAATGATGGGTGAACTTACGTTCTTCTTAGGACTTCAAGTTCATCAATCACCCCGTGGTATTTTCTTAAGTTAGTCCAAATATGCTCTTAAAATATTGAATAAACATGGAATGCAAAGTTGTGACACCTATGCAACACCAATGGTACATACCAAAAAACTGGATGCTGGTTTACATGGGAAATTGGTTGACCCTACCAAATACCGAAGTATTATTGGGTCTCTCATGTATCTAACAGCCAGTAGACCCGACATTGTATTTTATGTATATCTTTGCTCCCGTTACCAGTCACGACCAACTGAAAGACACCTCAATGAGGCTAAAAGAATCCTCGATACGTAAAAGAAACCATTAATTTGGGGATCTGGTATACGAAGGATTCTGGTTTTAAACTAATAGCTTTTTTAGACGCTGACCACGCAGGATGCTTAGATTCATGGAAAAGTACTTCAGGAGGTTTACAATTCCTTGGTGATAAACTGAAGCATAATATGTAGCCATGTCTGCGTGTTGTGCTCAAGTCATTTGGATGAGAACACAACTCAAAGACTATGGTTATGTATTTGACAGAATCCCGGTGTACTGTGACAATCGAAGTGCTATTGCGATCTCGTGCAACACCGTTCAACACTTGAAGTCAAAGCACATCGATCTTTGATATCATTTCATCAAAGAGCATGTGGAAAAGGGTACCGTTGAATTATATTTTGTAGGTACAGAACACCAATTAGCGGATCTTCTCACTAAAGCCTTGCCTTCTGCAAGATTTACTGATTTGATTCACCGAATTGGTATGAGGTGTTTGACTCCAGAAGAACTGGACGAACTTTTAACACATTCTTAAAAACAGTCAAAAACCAAAACCTCTTTTGTAAATATATTTTCAAAAACAAAATGTTAATACAAATAAGCCGTAAAAACGTTTATTTATATTTTACGATCTTCTAATGTTTTGTCGATAACAAACGTAAAATCATTTTAACGAAACAAATAAAATATGTAAATGGTTTGAGCCAATAGTTTTCTAACACACTTACGTTTTCACATAAAACACTAAAACAAGTATAAGTGATTTTATGATTTAGTAACACATATGTACAACAACTAGTGTTTACATATTGGGCAAACATATACATAACTAGTATGTATTATAATGGGTAATATAAATGGGTAGAAACTTAAGTATTTGACTCATTGACTAAATACATTGAATGTAGTTGGGTACAACTTGTAACACCCCCAAAATTATCGCAGCGGAAGATTGTGTCACTGGGGTATTACTTCATAGTTCACAGCACAAGTTACAGAAAACGACTCTAAATGAGACGTTTTGAAATGAATTATCATTCGATTAAAATATCAGAGTTTACAAACTGGTCCCACAAGTTTGTACAATCATAAAAAGTACAATATAAAAGTTGTAATGTTTTTCGAATGATAATATATGCATCGTCTTCAAAATGTTTTTCCGTGTGCCTTCACATGCCATGCCAGCTAATTCCTTTCGAACCTGAGATAACATGCTAAACAGTGTCAACACAAAGGTTGAGTGAGTTCATAGGTTTGTAAGCAAATCAGTTGATCACAATATATCAAGTTTATGAAAGTAGTGGGCTACGTTGTTATACGCCCATAGTTCGTTTGATTGCCTAACCGGTCAATACAAACAATAGAAATCACATAGGTTTGAAAACAGTAGTGGACAATATAGTTTGTAGTATAATTGCAATGTGTACAATTATCTTCTTGAAAGTTATTATTGCTCTAAGCTCATGGCACTCACGAATGACTGTTGTATATATATCACCGGATGATATATATATAAATAACTTGCCCCGGGTAGGTATTTCCTTTACCTAGATAACCTCAAATATAGTGCGCCTTGTTATTTCCGATAACAGAGACGGGGTTCGTCAATTCCGATAGGCCTATCCATAATATTTGTGCTCACTCCCAGTGATTAGTGGTCCATGATGTTGGGGACTTTTGGCAAAAACAACTTAGGCATGCAATAATACAGTCAAGGCATTCATTTTGCAAGTAATTATCCATAATAAAGCATTTTAGCATGTAGTAAAAGCAGAGTATGTATCTCCCCAAAGAGTTTATAAAAGCTTAAACAAAAGCTGGGGCTATGAAACTCACTGTAGTGATCAGCAACGGAGTGTAACGATATAATGTATGTCAACAATAGAGTATGGCAACACCAAGATCTTTAACGATCACCTACGAAAGCATAGTATTCGCGTTTTAGTATAGTGTACGATATAAGTGTACAAGTAAATGTAGTTTGTTGGCTTCCAATATGATGTTGTACATGAATCCTTAAGTTAAAGTATCCCTTAAGTGTTGTTTGGCTTATAGCCCTTTTATAAATAACCTCGTACCATCGCTCGGGCTATCAAAATCAAGAGGTCGTAGTGAACGATGAGGAGCCGTGACACTTTAAATCGTAAATCCACAACTCGTCAATACGACACCCAAGAGGCCTCTTTATGATAATGAAATTCCCTACTATTGTAGTACTTATCATTTATAAGTGAAGTATTTGACGAGACAAATGTTATATAAAACCTGTGTCGTGTTTTGTCAAAGACTATTGATTGACTTATTTGACGATATGATCATAAAAGTTGTGTGTCGTGAAGTAGTTTAACATGCCATATGATCATTACTTAGTTTGCCAAAGTCTAGCAAAGTCCAATCCAATAAACCAAGTTTTAAAACAAGTTTCAGGTCATTTAGCCCAAACTAGCCGTGCGGCTAAACTATGTTTAAACAACTTGAGATGATATTCAAGGTCATTCCTATGGTTATGTCTAAGTTTAGAGACCTTAATAAAACAGCCTCAGCTTAACCTTGGCTTCGTTTCGGCCTCAAAGGATCAAAGTACACTAAGGTTTCTTAGCCATGGTTGTTTTCTAGTCAACAACAGGCCCGTTTAGTTTTTGTTGTTTTTAAGACTTTTTGTTCACTTTCAGCTTATGTGCCCCGAGTTTTTGTAGAAAAAATCATTCCGAACAACTTTCGTGTTTTACACTTTTGTTGATTTGGACCAGAAAAGGGTTTAAATCGCGTTTTAAAATCGTATCAGCAACTTTTTGATCCAACAACATATTCACCTCTAATCTTCATTTGGCCATAACTTTTTAACCATAAGTCCTTTTTAAGTGATTCAAAAGCCCAAGTTTTAGTTTTTACTTCCTCTAACAGCTTCTCAAACTTAATCAAATCCAAAGTCCAAACTTTACTTATATCAATTATCTAATAGTAATTACTTTTATTTCATTGCAGAAAGTTTGGCTGCACATTCGGTCCTGCCAAAACGACCATAAGTTGAGTTCTACAACTTGTTTTGATGCACGGCTTTTGCCAAAATTCAAGTTTATGTCTTAGCTACATTTCATAAAACTGAGTCGACTTCCAGAAATGACCAGAACCATGGGCTTTTCCCAAATGAAATCTGGTGTGCATATTTTGACATGTTTTACCATTTTGGCTCTCATTTACTCATCGGGATGAGTTATGAGGTGCGCCACCCGGAGAAACGACCATAAGACATAGCTCTACAAGCCTATCTTATTGAATTAACCTCAAATTTTACTGAGATAATCATTTTAATCAATCTTTGTGACTGTTGTAAATTCAAACTCATAAAACCCACCTAAGGCTTGTTTTAGCTTCTTTTCATGTTACAAACTTCATGTACAACATCAATCATGCCATATTACATATACTACTTATATCAAATTACGTTCAATAAATATTATTACAACCATATTGAATGACAAGAAATTTAAACAAACTTCTTACAAGACTTAGGTTAAATGGTCACAAGAACAATCAAGCCTAAACCCTTTCAATCTTCAACCCTTGTCTTCAACCTCTTAACCCAAGCTTACAAACCCTTTTTACCCTTTTAATAACCTTCTTTAATTCAGCCCTAACCTTCTTTTGTAGCTCTTATTTCACCCTTGATATCAACAAAACAACCCTAGGATCATGTAGGAACCAACTCTAGCTCCATCTTCTTAGTAATTTTTGTAGTATGAATCAAAGTATGAATTGGTGATTTGGTGATGATGTTGGACGTTCAAGGAGAGAACCAAGAGAGGTGTATGTGTGATTTGCATGTAAATGATAAGGATGATGTGAATTTGGTTTAAGTGGGGGACAAAATTGGTGAGTAAGAGTGGAGGTGCAATGTTAGAAGGCCATGTGGCCTTGTGATGCACCATCAAATGCCACCTCTCTTATGAGGTGGTAGTTTGTGTCTAATTTTGCTATTATTTGGTTTATGATGTGTAGTTTGGTCCCGGTAATTACTAATGTTAAGCCCTTAATTCACGAAACTTAAAACTGGGTAACATAAAAATGTAATACTTCCAAAAATGTTAAAACTTATCAATATACTCCAACTAGGTATATTAAAAGTATGATAAGTCTAATATGGTGTTTCTATGTTGTTAAAACCTAATAACGTAGGTTTCTGGCATGCGTATTACGTAAAGGTAAAATGCTTATGTAAAACTAACAAAGTGGCAATAGTTCATATAAAATATGACTATTGGTAAAAATAGAGTATTTTGAACACCTAGACTTATCGTAGTCTTGTGTTGACCGCGAGGAAAGTTTACACGATTAAACTTTCGTAATTAATAAAGTAACAACTTTAATTAATTAATTATTTATAGCCATAGGTGAACAAAAATATTCAGAGTGTAATAATTCAAAACAAAGTGAATTATTTAACTTGAGAAATTACCAGTTACTACCGGTTACCGTATTTGCTTTTACGTTACAGTAAAAGTCAAATAGTCAAAAGTCAAAGTCAAGGTCAAAAATTGAAAGAAGTCAAAGGGTAAAATAGTCATTTTACCTTATGAAAATTTACTAGTTGCTACACAACCCAAAGTCCATGACCCATATCCATGGAGCTTGACCTATAACCCATTGCATGACATCATGCATAAGTCATATATGGATAGTATCGATAGACAATAGTTTTAATCCATGTCCCATGGTTTTTATCCATGAACCATGGACTAGATGCATTGCATCTTGAGATACATTGTATCTACTTGGATACCCATGATCCATAACCCATGACCAAAAACCCATGGGCAAAAGGGAGCATCCCATGGATCCCTAGTAATACACTGGATGGATCCCTCAAGTGAGGGATCCGTGGAACAGTAGTTGTTTTTCTTCTATAAAGAGTGAGCCATTTCTTTCTTTTGGGTTGCCACTCCCACACATAATTTCCCTAAGTATTGTAACCTTCTAACCACAGATCCTAAAGTATCTTTCTATGTAGTTTGTCTTTTGTTTTTGTGTGATTCTCTAGGTTCCTCTTAAAGGCGAGATCACCACCTCTTGAAGTCGAGCAAGCTCAAGTCCATGAGTTTCCATGCTTCGTCATCATCAAGACTACTGAGGTTCTCTTGATTGATACTTCTTTCTTCCTTAATAGAAGTGTTGTGTCCAAGGCATTAGTGAAGGATGCCGAAAGAGTCAAGACGAAAGCATTAGTGAAAGGTGCTTAATGTCCGTGTCAAAAGCATTAGTGAAGAACGCTAAAGGAGTCAAGATGAAGGCATTAGCGAAAGGTGCCAAGCGTTTGTGTTAAGGGCATTAGTGAAAGATGCCTAGAAGTCAAATCAAGTGGCATTAGTGAAGGAAGCCAAGGTCGTATAATCGATGAGGTGCATCGTTATACAAATAGTGATAGTTTGTTTCCACGGATATTGATATCCTTGATGATGTTGTAATAAAGAGTGGGTCTTCTTTGGGGTTAGGTGTTGTGTAGTGTTGGGTAGTAGTTCCTCCTTTGTAATGGAACTCGGTACTTAGCCTAGTACCAGATAAAGGGTAGGCAACGTTGTGGTAGGTGCGGTTCAACCTTGTGAAAGAACCCGGTGGTTAGCCTAGTACCAGATAAAGAGTAGGCGACGTTGTGAAGGCTTCTCCGCCATAAGGAGTTGGTGTCATGTAGTGATTACGAACTCTCGAGTAGGTGACTCAGGGAGTGGAGTAGGGCAAGGAAGGTGTCCTTGTAGCCGAACCACTATAAATACTCGTGTCGTGGTTATGTGCTTCTTACTCTTTATCTTTCATTACACATTTATATATCTATCTATCAATGTCTAACATACACATTCAAATAGATTGACATAAGTCGATCTAAATATTTTAAAACAAAGTTTTAATTGGTAAAACTATTCAACCCCCCCCCCTTCTAGTTTTCCACAATTGGCATCAGAGCTTCGTTACCAAGTTTCTTAGAGTATGTTGTACTTTAAAAACTTGATACGATCTGTGTATGTTTAAAAACTATAAAGAAGGAAATCTTTTAAAATAAATTTCTTCTATGTTGGATATTGATAGATTATTCTAACATCTTTTTTCAAGAAATATTCATGCTAGGATCTCTCCAAAGTCTTCATTTCTATTCAAAGAATAATGAAGTCAACCTTCAAGGAAGAACCTAAAAGTAATCGCAATCTACTTATTCTAAGTTCAACTGATTACTTTAAAAGCTCATGAAGTATTTTCGGTCTTATGGTTTCCTTAAACCATACCAAGAACATAAAGGTATGTTCACTTTTCATTAGCTAGCTTACATCTACATGAATATGTTGATACCTTTCTTTATTTTAGACATTAATAATTGCTAGTCACTTGAAAAGTCTCTTTCCGCAACTTTCCCGACTTACTCATCATCGGGAATAGTATTCTTCTTGATCTCGTCAAACTAACGCCGTCGTCACAAATGGATCCTTGATAATTAAACTATCAAATCCTGATGACCAAACATTTTTTTAAACCCTAAAACTAATTTTGTTCCATAAGCTATTTTATAACTTATTACAAAAATAATGCCAAACACCATTTTTCTGTCTACAGTAGCCGGATCCCTCTAGTTGTACTAGCCGGATCCCTAATACAAGGGATCCGGGGGAACCGTGGGATAGAAACCAGCTATACGCCTTTCAAAATCAACCCTGCTCATTTTCCCTCTCCTCACAAAACACAAAAACAACCCAAGAGCTGGTTCCATCTCTATAGGACTCCATATCCTCAAGCATCCATCTCTAGAACATCATTGTAAGTAATTACACTAACATGTTCTAATTTTCATCATCCTCATCCTAAGGTTTATGGTTTCTCAATTTTTCTCAATCAATTGATAAAATTGGGTTTTCCAAAATTGATCACTAGAAAGAGTTTTCACATAACTACAATTACATTGTGCTTACAACATTGTTAATACAAATCAAAACCATAAACCCATCTCAACAAATTTTGCCTAATTGGAATATTTGTTTTTTCTAGGACCAACCATGCCTAAAGCCACCCAACAAGACCACCATGATACCGTCTATTACCTCACCCAATACTATCGTAAAGAGGGCTTGTCAAAAACCGATCGCAAAGTCTTCAAAAGACTTGAAAAACAACTTATCCACGAAGGTCGTGTGGTCAAGGAATGTTTCCTTGAAAATACCGACATTCGTCAAGTCTTCTCGGCAATCAACTTTGATTGTCTTCTTGATGTTGATGAACAAATTTGTCCGATTTTCATCTTTGAATTCTACAAAAGTGTTAGGATCATTTGAAACACCGATGATAGCATTTCAATCGCCTTCATCATCAATAAACAAAACTTCACTCTACCTCTCAACATATTTGCTCAAATCTTTTGCATTCCTTGTGAAGGAATTTGTATGTACTCTCAAGATTGGGCAATATCCACTCAATCTTTTGCTCTTGATTCCAAACCAATATACCATACTCCTCTTGATGAACCCGAAACCGTTCGAGACACTATTTTCAAAGTTAGAGCTGACCAATCCCGTTTCAACCGAAACAAAGAGCTCATTCACCGTGATCCCTTTCAAATGAAACTCTTCGAAATGCACCCCATTTTTAGAAAATGGGAAGAAATTCTTAGGGAAAACGTCATTAGCTTGGTCGGTAACAAGGATCATCCAAATGCATGTCTCGTGCAAATGATTTATTGCCTTATTCACCAAAAGCCATTTAATCTCGCCTATTACATGGTGAAGAGAATGGTCGGGGTATTCAAAGTTGCCAACATGGTATTTCCGTATGGTATGCTCCTAACACGACTTCGTAAGTATGTTAGTGCATTGCAACCATCTCCTATCAACGATGATCATTTCCTTTCCGTTCATGTCATGGTACCTCTTACCAACCAACCCTCTAAACGATTCATGGTCAATGGAAGGAAACCTAAGGCACTCCCGGACTCCTCGGATGAAGAAGAAGTAAATTTCAACCCCGAAGCTAACATCGACTTGGACCCCTTTGGCTACTATCAATAACTTCCAACTTTTCCAAACGAGACTGCGGAATTCAAACAATTAAAGGGTATGATCCAAAACCTAGCTAACTACGTCATAAAGTCGGGAAAGAGGAAAAGAAAGGATTGACGAAAGAGACATTATAATTATGCTTGTTTTTATACATTTGGCTTATGTATGAATGCTTATGTTTTGTTTTAACACACTAGTTTTTTTTTTAGTTTGGATATTGTCATTACTACTCTTATCTATGATATGAGTTTTGTGATATCATGCTTATGTTGTTGTTTTTGGAGTAGAGTTTAATAGAAATTAGTATATATAGTATGGTGCCAAATCTGCATTTCCTTCTGTGATGTTTCTGATCTGCAGTTGCCGGATCCCTAAAGAAGAAAGATAAAGATGGTGACTTGATGTTAAAACCGTGTATGTGGAGAGATAAAGATGAACACAATAAGTTGTATATTCCAAAGGAAAAACACACACACACACACTTTCAAGCACACCCCTCAAATGAGACTTTGAGGGGTTTATATAGTTGGAATACATGTTGCCCTAAAAGGCTTTCTATGGGCCGTGGATATGGACTTGGATTGGATTGGGTTACTTGGACTTATACAAGGTAAGCTTATCATAACGCCTAGACATTTAGCTTAGTCCAATCCACGATCCCGTTGACTATTCTATCACGATATCTAACACATGATATAAAGTTCCTAAATGTGAATGACCATCACTTCTAATAAAAACTATTAAGGCTAACAAGTACAGATTCCCATACATCAAAACAGCTCACTAGATCACTTCACACTAGCTAAACAAAAGACCTTAGAACCACCTAAGTCTTAGGGATAATATCCATGGAGCTTGACCTATAACCCATTGCATAACATCATGCATAAGTCATATATGGATAATATCGATAGCCCAAGGTTTTAATCCATGTCCCATGGTTTTTATCCATGAACCATGGACTAGATGCATTGCATCTTGAGATACATTGTATCTACTTGGATACCCATGATCCATAACCCATGACCCATGACCCAAAACCCATGGGCAAAAGGGAGCATCCCACGGATCCCCAGTAATACACTGGACGGATCCCTCAAGTGAGGGATCCGTGGAACAATAGTTGTTTTTCTTCTATAAATAGTGAGCCATTTCTTTCTTTTGGGTTGCCACTCCTACACATACTTTCCCCAAGTATTGTAACCTTCTAACCACAGATCCTAAAGGATCTTTCTATGTAGTTTGTCTTTTGTTTTTGTGTGATTCTCTAGGTTCCTCTTAAAGGCGAGATCACCACCTCTTGAAGTCGAACAAGCTCAAGTCCATGAGTTGACATGCTTCGTTATCATCAAGACTACTGAGGTTCTCTTGATTGATACTTCTTTCTTCCTTAATAGAAGTGTTGTGTCCAAGGCATTAGTGAAGGATGCCGAAGAGTCAAGCCGAAAGCATTAGTGAAAGGTGCTTAACGTCCGTGTCAAAAGCATTAGGGAAGAATGCTAAAGGAGTCAAGACGAAGGCATTAGTGAAAGGTGCCAAGCGTTCATGTCAAGGGCATTAGTGAAAGATGCCTAGAAGTCAAATCAAGTGGCATTAGTGAAGGATACCAAGGTCGTATAATCGATGAGGTGCATCGTTATACAAATAGTGATAGTTTGTTTCCAAGGATATTGATATCCTTGATGATGTTGTAATAAGGAGTGGGTCTCCTTTGGGGTTAGCTGTTGTGTAGTGTTGGGTAGTAGTTCCTCCTTTTTAATGGAACTCGGTACTTAGCCTAGTATCGGATAAAGGGTAGGCAACGTTGTGGTAGGTGCGGTTCAACCTTGTGAAAGAACCCGGTGGTTAGCCTAGTACCGGAAAAAGAGTACGCGACGTTGTGAAGGATTCTCCGCCATAAGGAGTTGTGTTGTGTAGTGATTACGAACTCTCGAGTAGGTGACTCGGGGAGTGTAGTAGGGCAAGGAAGGTGTCCTTGTAGCCGAACCACTATAAATACTCGTGCCGTGGTTATGTGCTTCTTACTCTTTATCTTTCATAACACATTTATATATCTATCTATTAATGTCCAACATACACATGCAAATAGATTGACATAAGTCGATCTAAATATTTAAAAACAAAGTTTTAATTGGTAAAATTATTCAACCCCCCCCCCCCTTCTAGTTTTCCACACAAAATACAAAAGTATAAAATCAGATAAAATCCAAAAATATTCTTCTATCTAAATTTCTATCAAAAACAAACATTGCAAGTACAAATCTTCCGTCAACACTTTGTTCCATTAAACCTTTCATCATTTTTCCCGAACAAGTGTTGAGGGGGAGAATGTAAATATTTTTCAGTTTCATAAAACCTTGTACTTGCATGTTACCATTAATATGTTGTTTCTTCAAAAATGGTGGATATCTTTATTGTTAAATACTCTCCTCGGACTCAAATGTTTTAAAAAATTTATCATTTCAAAAGTCGAGGGAGAGTATCGTTAAGTTTCTTTCTCAAAATAAGTTTTGTCTAACCAAAGTGAAAGTTAATGGGTCTTGGTTGAAAATGGTTGAGGTGGAGGGACTAATCTTGTTATTTTTTAAAAGCCATTTTAACAAAACTCCCACCTAACAAAATTAAAATCCTTTACTTCTAACATTTAATATCTCAACAACCAAGATTTACACCTAGCGTTCAATCCACAAATCCGCTCGTCAAAATCAAAATATGTAACTTGGAAAAGTTTTTGATTATGATTACAAACAATGGTTTTTAATATCTTTCAAATCCAATGGTTAACTTCTTTCAATACGTTTGATTTTGGGTTCTACGCGTATGCGTAAAAAGTGGAATTTATCAAAGTGAGTTTTTGATGATATTGATAGTGTCAAACCTTTCAAAAATCAGTTTTACATCCATTTCAATCATTAAATTCAACCCAGAAAAACATTTTGATAGTTTTTGAATTATTAGGGTTCATGAACGATTTGGGGGTTTCTTTGTTTGAGTCTTTTGATATGATTATATGCTTAGGATAGGTTTAGAACATAGTTAGTTACACTAAAATAGCCTCGAATCCTACCCAGAAATATCAAAAGTGGTTAAATTAATTTTTAGGGTTCATAGGTCGAAGCGCACGAATTTTTTAATTCGTTGGGTATTTTGTGTTAAAACATGTTGCAACCTGTTTCTTGGACATCTAGGATAGTACAGAAACAAAGCTTGATGATTTTCCATGGCTAGAATTGTTACCCGTAGAATTAGGGTTTAAGGTTTAAGTCAGTTTTACGCCTAAGCCATTCTACTCATAACTATTTCAGTAATGTGCATGTTTTGTGATTCTGAATGTGTTAGGATTGTATTGTAATCAAGCTGTTATGTTTAAATTGTTACATGTTTTCTACGCGTAAAGATCAGAATCAAGGTGTTCATGTGTTACGCATATGGAATACCTTATGCATAAAGATTACGCATAAGAGCAATCTTACGCGTAACACTTACGCATAAAGGTATACAGTGGGACTACGCGTATCCTGGAAGGATATGCGTAAACTTGGATGTTTACGCCTAAGGGCTACTCTTACGAGTAAACCTTACGCGTAACTCCATTTACCTAAGCTTACGCGTAAGCACATAAGCTACGGGTATGCCTTTACGCGTAAGAAATCCTTACGCCTAAGGGTTGCCCTTACGCTTAAGCTTACGCATACGCCTAAGGTCCTTTGTTTACGCATAAGCTCACTTGCTTACGCCTAAGCCAACTTGTAACTTTGTTTTGAATTGTTACGCGTACAATACTTGTAATAAGTTACTCATATGTCACAAAAAAAAACCAAAATGTCACTCATATACTACAAAAAAGTTAAAATGTTGTGTGATTAAGTGAAATTTGGACAATTAAAATTCAAAATTAATATACTCACGTAACTTATCACTTCAACTTCGGACAATTGGACTTAATGTGACTTTGGACTCGTAACATTCATAAAGATGATAACTTCAATCAATAATTGAAAATAAAATCAATCTTAGACTAACATAATGTCTTTCGATATGTTGGTTCTTTTGTCTCAATATCTTTCAGATCGCGAAATGGACGTCATTATGGAAAATCTCAATGCCCTCAATGAACTCACAATGGCAGATGTCTTCCCCATGGACAATCACAAAACTATTGGGAAGAACAATCTCAGAGTTGACTTTGAAAACTTCACCCGCTCAGAATCCTCATGCAGAGTAGTTGTGGACATTCTCAAGGATCATCCCTACCGTCTTATGCTGTCTAACTCGGCTTCAGTACCAGAGATCTACATCCATCAGTTCTGGTACACTATGGACAAAATCGATGGTCAATATGCAGTCAAAGTGACCCTTGGCACCAAGGAAGTCATAGTTACAGTAGCGGATCTTTGAACTATTCTTCTTCTACCAGTCATTCAGTCTACCGATTACGTTCCAACTCCTAGTGAAGAGGAAGTAATGCAATTTATGGTTGACATTGGATATGACGAAGCTGCTAGCATCATCACTAAACACTCCAGTGTTGATCTCAAGAACATCCCTCAGCCCTGGAGGACTCTCTACATCATGATCGCCAAGTCTGTATCTAGGAGAGATAGCGGTCATAAACACCCTAAGCTGATGCACCTTCAAACCTTTTGGGGAATCGTCAACAAGCAACATATTGACTATGCAAGCTTGATATGGGAAGACATGATACATCATTATAAGAAGCCTGGTTCAAAGATTCCCTTCATCAGATATACTAAGTTACTGATCCAAAATATTCTCGGGAAGCACCAGGACATCCCAATGAGAATCAATGACCCCAACACTCACTCAATGTTGTATGAGCCTACTTTAAACATTGTCAGATTCAAAGAATCTTTAACACAAAAACAAGGTGCGGAATTACTTGATTGCCTGATTACTGATGCAATCAAGGTTCTTCCTTCATACCTTCGTTACAAGGAAGCTGTGAGTGCTGGTAAAGTTGGGTTCATGGACGAAAAGACAACTTCAGTGGCTACCACAAGGGCAAGAAGATCAGGAAGCACTGGAAGCACTGGGAGCACAACCAAGTATAAGAAAAGGCATCCAAGCTTTAAGAAAAGAGTCCCAGCTCAGATCGTTCTTCCTAAAGTTGAACTGGAACAAATTCTACATGACGATGACTCTGAAACTGAGTCAGATGAGGTGACTATTCATTATGAAGAACAAAAAGATGATACCTCTACCCATAAGTCAGAGGACAAACCTCCCAGTCCCTCATCCGACAAAGGAAAGAAGCTAGTGGCAGAAGAAGAAGAAGAAGATTCAGATGATGAGAATGATCATAAAGATGAAGACAAAGAATACCAGAAAACTCTGAAACGACTAAGGATGGAACAAGCTGCCAAAGACTTTGAAATTCAACAAACCAAAGGCCCTGGAGGATTCCAGCGGTGGTGTTCCTATTACACCAGTTCTTGATGCAGTTAATCAACCCGATAAGGGAACTGGTGCCACCACCAAGGAATCTACAGAGCAAAAGCAGCAGGAGTATGAAGTAAGATTCGACTTTGAACATGATGAAAAAGTAACTGATGAGAGAGTAATAGAGAAAGATGTGGAGGAAGCTGCAAAAGAAAGGGCTGCTGAAGAAGCACTTGCTAAGAAGACAGAAGAGGATATTGCTAAGAAGGCTGAAGAAGAAAGGACCAGAAAGGAAACAGATGACTACATTCTGGACAATCCTGAACACAATCCTGAGCAGCCCTCAGAGCAACCCCATGACACTTCCACTACAGAATCATCTTCTCACTCATCACCACCACCATCAAAAGATACAACAACAAAATCATCATCCAAGTCAATCAAGAAAAAGGCAGACACATGGGCAACTCGTACCAAAGCAAAGATCCAGAAAGCCGTGCATCAATCCAGGAAACGTAAACAAAGTCTTGTAGACCGAAAATTGAACATGCTAGCTGACAGGGTCAATGAACTTAGTCAAGAAATGAACACGTTCATAGAGGAGAGAGATCGGATAAAGTTATTCCTCAACAGAGATGTTAAAGGAGAAATAGACGAGCAGATTAGGGACTACACTCATCATTTCCTTCTCTAATATGTCCCTGGAGTAACTAAAGAAATGTTCTCAAAACAACTCTACCCAACATTGAGAACACTGATCAGACAAATAATTACTACAACACCGGTGACAATGCAAACTCAACCAGTCCCGCCTCCTCATGTCACTGAAACTGATCTTTTATCATAGTTGATAACACAGATGTCTTCTTGATCTTCTATGCTCACATCTGACGAATTAAATTTTCTTGAGGTACTTCTTGCTTATCAACTGAAGACAACATGCAAGTAAGCAGCTGGTCTGGAAAAGCGACTAAGAGATGACGATGACACGGACAAAGATCCAAATGCAAAACGTCCAAAGAAAACTGGCGAGTCATCATCATCAATGTCACCACCACCGCCAAAGACCACCACCACATCAACTACTCAAGCTTCACAACAACCTCCATCGTCTGATAAACCTCATGATGCTGATTCTCCACCACAAATGCAGAAAACCGGTGATCACTTTCAGTATACCGGTGGTGAAGATGAAGACATGACTGAGCCGCAACAACAACCATCACCTCAAAAACAACCTGAATCTTCCTCCAAATCGAAAAAGAAGAAAACAAGTCTTGTCGTCTCATGGCTAGACGAAGATGACACAGAGGAATACGACTGGTTCACTAAGTTGGTTGATGCAACGCCGAGATTACCGGAAGGTCAAGAACTGGTAGATGGTCATACTATGGAGCAAGTTAAGATTATCCAGGATCAGTTCAAAGTCAAGAAGATGACGAAAGGGGAATTACGCAGGATCAAGAACGACGCATTTCAATTATTGAAAGACTGATCCATCAGTGCTATTAAAGTTGAATATCATCTCGACAACATTGCACGAGCCATGTCTAACAACATTGACTGGCTAAATCTCGAAGCGAACATCGATGTGTCAAGAAAGGATAACACTCCATACTACACCGATTGGACCAAACCACTACCAACCATTGGCCGACCAGAGCAACCCAAGATTCCATACCGCTTCTTCTTTAACAACGACCTCGAGTTTCTACAATACGGCAGCGACGTCAGCAAAAAGTATGCTACATCACCCACCTTCAACATACCAGCTGCAGTCTTCTCAACTAACATAGCCATTGAAGAAGATGCCACCAAATTGTTGGTTGACAACGTGGTGGACTATGATCTTGATGCAAAGTATGGAATTCATCATTAGCCATCATGGAGAAGATTGTACTACAGGAGTTGTCAAGTGCAAAAGTTGAACAAGAAGGTTAAGAGTGACAAGAATATTGTTGCTACCATGAAGGTCACATTGGCGACTAAGTGGGGTTATTCATTCTTGAAGGAAATCAAGGTCAAACGTCAGGATGAACAAGAATATGACTTCACTGAGGCTGGTTTCTTGAATTTGTCGCTCAACGACATCGAAGATATGTATCTTGCTAAGGTACAAGGATGGATGAGACAATTCTCTACAGATGTTCAGCTTCAGTACATCACAGCCCTATTGATCTTCATTCGAAGCAACGTGATCCAAGAACGTGTTAAAGATCTCTAACTTGCGGTCGAATCATACCAAAAGCAGATTAACCTTACACAACCGATGTTACACTTTCCCAACATGTTGAAAATGGTTCATGATGGGTTAGCGTATCGGTTTCAAGACATTCAAGAAGGTAGTGGGTCAAAGAAGAGGTGGAATTTGAAAGAAAGGAAGGAAGCTCACAGGATAATCACAAGGCTGGATGAAAGGATGTTTCATCGGGATCAGATGAGGAGATTGGAGAGTTATGTGGGAGGAAGACAGAGTTTCCCTATTTCAACGTATCAACGTGAAGAGAGAATCACGGGTCTAATTGTCTAATTGTTGGGTACTCCTCAAAACTCTTGATTGTTATTTTGATGATTGATTTATTTATTCATAATGGCTTGTGCACACATAATAGTGTACAACCCGTACTTGTAATAAAAGGACTCTGTGGTATGCATCAGTGCCACCATCCTTATAAGAGGAGCGAAAGCTTCTTACTTTTGAGTAAAACTTATCAAAACTTTCATCATTTTCAAAGTTTTGCTCAAAAGAACAAGTACTTCCCCTTATGTTTTCAAAACCTCAAAAGTTAGTATTACTTGTTGAGGGGGAGTATTTGCTAAAATATCTTTGTTCACAAAATGTTCTTCGTGGAAATCTTCCCACAAAACTCGAAATGGTCATATTTGATATCAAATTTCATCAAAAATCACATTTATATGCCATTTTTTAGGGGGAGAAAAATTGTGTGATACAAATATGTTTGATTGTGATTGAATCTTCGTGCGATTAGACGTAACCAATGAATTGACGATTTCTGAAATGTCATAAATCAAAAAGATTTGTCTTCCAAGACTTATCTGAGTAGGTTATACCTATTCGAGAAACTCTTAATAGACATGAACTTTGACGGTTTGACAACCTTTTCAAGGGTTTTTCACACCTTCAAGGTAGTTATTAGAGCTAGTTGTCACCTAAAAGCTGAAAATGTATCTCTTTAACTATGCAACGTAACCGTGTCTCATGGGGAATTGTCTATCTTGAGTCGCTCAATTCAAAAGTGCGCGCTCTACCCTCACTGTTCAGATTTCTGTCAAAACACTTAAGCACATGTGGAGGGGGAGTATTTCTGAAAATACAAAACTCTTGAAGTGTAACAAAAATGTTTTCATTCATAAACACTTTGAGAGATTTTCGAGGAAATGGTTTTATGGCAACATAGGATAGTCATGGAGTTATAAGGTGACTAATGTTAGGAATAAACGTCCTATGATCTGCCAGAGCCGGAGGGATCTACCCAAGGACACCACCAATAGTTAGTATTTAGAAGTCCTTAGTTATGATTACAAAAAAGGAGAAAATGAGAATCGGAGAAAGAAGGAGTTGAAGAATTAAAAAGAAAAGTAAATAAAAGGGTGAAAATAAATAGCCTCCAAATTATTCAACTTAGGGCGCATAATCGGTTTCAATTCATGTGCTCTTGGGTCGTCACTAGATGACACCGGTATTGAAGATTAAAGTCGTCATGGACCCAAAGGACGACCGCACTAAACCTTCTTAGCCACTCAAGTTTCTCTCAATAGAAGCTTGTTTCATTCTCACAGGGAACCCTACATAAACTATCGACCTTCTCTTAGAGATTTTTGGTATTGAAGAAGGAGACCCTCTCCCTAGTCTCCGCTCAGGAAAACCAAAGTGAACTAATCGAGTCTAGAGCCACGAGATTCATCAAAAGATCTCTTAGGAACACTTGAACTTTCATCACTTGTCGTTCAACATTAAGGACGCAAGTGATACATTCTAGAGTCCTGTGACAATCCGTACTTTCGTGTCATTTCTACACACGCTCATGTCTCATTATTTCAACATTTTAGTAAACTTGGTTTACTTGTTTCAAATTGCGTAACCTTGGAGGTTTAGCGGCGAATTCATGATCATGACATCACGTACATTTCATATGGACTATGATTAGTCTACATTTCATTGACATCATGTGCATCTCATTATTTCATTCACGACATTTCATTTCACCTTCAACGCGTAATTTTTATGTTTAATAAATCTTTATCGCGTGAGTTTTTACTTTGTATATTTAATCCATTACTTTCAAAAATGATCCCGAGGTATTTTTAAACTTACATTTAGTTTATAAAAACTATATTTTTAGTTTTCCTAGTGTTTCAAATTTATTTGATATTTTAATCGTTAAAGTTTAATTATTACGACGTTTTCTTAAAAATTTTACGATAATTATTTTATCACTCAATTTTCACAAGGAATGTATTTTTACAATTTTAGTATCTCATTACATTCTATTTTGACCTATTAAAACTTACTTGTACCAAAAGTTACAATTCTCTACACATTTACTTACACTTTATATTAAAAGTGCTACAAGTAATTACATAATACAATTTATAAAAAAAAAAAAAAAAAAAAAAAAAAAAAATATATTTTGGAGACAAGAGATCCATAAAACCGCCACTTAGGGGATGTATCAAAATTTTGGTAACAAAAGTCTTCCATGTATATATGTACACACAATCTTCATTCTCATTCATGCACCTAAATATTCAAAGGTTATAAAACTCTTTCTCTTTTGTTCTCTTCTCATAACCGCCTTCAAGGCTTTCACAAGGATCACAAGATTTTTTTCTCAAGATCAAGCATAATAACAACCTAGTTATATCCTTTATATGGTTTTGAAATAAAACCAAGGATATTTAAGTTAATCCTTGTTACCTACACCTCTTCACTATCACTTGTAAGCATGTTTTTATCATTTTATGTTTCCTCTTCATTTTCATATGTTTCTTTTCATTTTGGAGCTTATATGCATGTTATGTGATTTATACCATTTATTTCATGATTTTAAAGTTATATATACAATATGGTCATCCTATAATTATTCCCATGGTATTCTTTGGTCTTGATGGTGATTAGGAACCCATGACACCCTAAGAAGGTGTATGGTAGGATTAGATTAGCTTTGGAGTTGATTTGAAGGGATTAGAATAGGTTTTGTCCGAGAAAACTATTTTCGATAACTATATTTTACGTTCTGTCCTTAATTCGAATTTCTGGAAAACCTACTGTTGGTACGACATTTTGGCCTTGATATTTAGAAAATATACTTTAAAACGAATCCGTGGCCTTTTGAACGGATAAAACGGAGTTATAACGAAGCCGTGGTGAATTTTTAAAGTTTGACGACGAAATGTTTATTTTCGAAAATTTCAGCTTGCTGTTTTACATATTTCGGTCAAAACGAGCCTTAAGCTTCACAAATTATTTCGACTTCTCAAAATATATTAGTTTACTTGATACGGGCTAAGGACATATTTTACGTGAAAGCGGATTTGAAACGACAAATATATGCACGCTTTATAAAGTTGCCGTAAATATTATTTTCGAAAAACTATATTATTTTTACGTTACAAGTATTTTATTAGTCAGAAGGGCTATGTTTGCGCGCTTTTAACCATGATGTGAAACTTTTTATAACGAAATGTCTTCTAGTGAAATCAAGTTCATCGGCCATATTTTCCAAAACAAAAAGCCGTTTGTCAAGCGGAGTCATAGTAAATTATTTACGGATGTTCAAACATTGGCCGAAACTTATTTTCTGCACACAATTAACAAAAACCACCATCTTTAGCCCTTAATATCTTTATGATCGAGACCTTTTGGACGAAAACTCCTGAACTGAAACTTTTAGATATCGATACAAACTTTCCAAAACCGTCGAGTTCGTTCTCTAACGATCGACGTACACCATTTTACGACTATTTTCCCGGAGCCATTTTTGTTAATTTCATGATTTCTCCGACGACATTGTTTTGCGACGAAAATGGTAATTTCACCAAAATCATTATAAAACCATTGTAGGATGACATTTTGACGTAAAACATGTAAAGTCATTTTGATTGGTCAAGACGTCAAAAGAGTATTTTTCGACGACGAGTAATATTTTCAAAACCCGTAAATGGTATAAATAACATACGAAGTGCATGCATAACATTACATTGCAACTCATGACATATCATATCATTGATAATAGGTCCCGGTTGACGATCACATTAAACCTCGGTGTACTCACTTTTGCCGTTATTCCGTTTATCCAAGTGAGTTTTCATAGCCCGCTTTACATGCTTTCGATTATTTTCAAACCCACGGGAGAATACATTGCACTACATTTTTGTACGATACCAAGTATGTTAAATTCAATTACATTGCTTAAGTTACCACATTTGCCAATTTGAAAGTCCCCATTACTTGAACATGAACCGTTAATCTTTGAAGCGAGGATGAGTGGATAGATCTATCGAGGTGACGCCTCCATCCGGGTTGGTGAATCCCAACCGTGCAAACGGATGCATTTCATTTGATCACGTTACGGAGTTGTCGGCAAACACTCTGCAGGGCATACATTATTGAACAGTCTAGTTTCGGGGTCATGGGCTTAGAGCAATTGTAACATTATTTTTACGTGATCGGATTGTCATGCATAGTCTATACTTGTGTAGTCGTATAAAACATTTACATAAACCTATGATTTCTCACCAACATTATTGTTGACCGCTTTTAGCAATGTATTTTCGTGTAATCGAGGCATTCATCATGACATGGTTTAGGGACCTACATTTTGAGTCGCAAGGCCGACTTACATTATGTACATTATGTCACTTATTTCAAAACATCGTTTGGATTTGTAACATATTTGTATTTTGCAAGCTTTGTAAACCTTTTGGGACCGATGTTGTACTCAATGTTTTATGAAATATCCAACGATGTGTTTTTAAACGACACTTTAAGTCGTTCAATATAACTGTGATGTGGTGCTATGACAACAATCCCGTGAATTCCATTCACCGCAAAATGTAAATTGGGGTGTGATGATTGGTACCGAGCTACGATTATAGAGAACTAGGTTGCATCATTGACCCTAGACTATAGCTACATTATCATAGCATCTCATCATTTCATCATAGTACATGTTCATTGTTATCATGCGGATTCACTTACATTAGATTCGAGATTATTTACATTTATTTCACATCGGTTGTCACAGACATGTCTTGATTCTCACCCTATCACCATATCATCGGACTCTAGTTCGGATGATGTTCCAGCTAACCCCATCATGGATGATGTTTCATCACACTCCACTGAGATCGTATCTTCCATTGGATCTACTCCAGTCTTTCCACCTATCATGACCGACACTGAGACCGAACCCTTCGAGGAGGGCAAAGTTGCACCTACACCATCACGATCGCTATTGATTCACGATAGGATCAGGACAATTTTTATCACTCAGTTGGGACAGATCATACCATTGGGTAGAACTTATAGGCTTAGTCCTAATGAACCTATTTTCTTAACTCACCACAAGGATTTCATCGTTATCATTATCATTTCGAGCACCATCCGTACCATCACATCTCATATACGATACTCATACACCGACTTGCGACTGAGAAGCGTGCATGATTTGACACACCATTACCACCTACCACTAAGACTATAGACACTACACCATCTCATAGGGTTGAGGACCGTGAGAGTTCTAGGGCTATTGTTGCTAGACCGCCTACTACTCCTACACTTGAAACACGATTAGACCATCAACAGAATGATAATAAGCACCTTTCTAGCTAATGTAATCTTTATCATTTATTATCTCTAATCGATACATCCTTACTCCAATTGCCCCATTTTCCATCATTTCACTAGGGGCTAGGCCAACTTTATTCTCGACCAATCAGTAGACTATTATTACTCGATAAGGTCCTCCTATGTATTCTACAAACCATCCAACAAATTTTATTCCAAATTATCCTGCTACTATTTCATAAAATTATTTCATTTGATTTTATTTCAATTATTTTATCACCATCTCGTAAACGTTGTTTCATAAAGTTTTAAGCAAGTTGTTTTATTACCAACTTATCGCTTGGTTTCACCATTTTATCAACTATTTAATATACTCGAGCAAAACGGTTTTCATGTTACTCGAAAAATCATTGAGCCATTATTTTACAAAACAAAACGTTGAATACCATCTAAAACTTGGAGGAACATAATACTATTTCAACAAAACAAGCATCACATCATTTGTCCTTAATTATACATGGCACGATCACCTATGTATAATTCAGAAGAATTATGTCATGAAAGTAACAAGTATCATTTCAAATCTCCTAAAACAATTCTCATTTAAAAGTAAAGTTTTATAAACCGATAAATCGTGCATAAACATTTCTTTTTGTTAACACTCTAAAGGTGCTTACGCCATTTATCTCTCACTCAATCGATAAGTTAGGATTTGACGAGTGACATTTTAGGAAAGACTTCCTATACCATTTGTAAGGAGGATTTCTCGATACAAGAAAACAATGGAAGGATTTTGGAATTACCAACAAGGACTAGAACTAGGTGGTAGGATGATTCAAAACTCAACAAAAATCTTAAGACATCACGAGACCTTCCGAACCACTATTTTGGGTTAGAATCCAAACTCTATCATTCCAAAAGTATTAGTTAGACCGAGTTACGAGATTTTAGTACGAAGCGAATACACACGAAGCAACATTATAGGGATATACCAAGTTCTCTAACTGAGATTGTAGAACATTCTGTTAAGCATGGCCTCAACAATAGGTGAACTTCCCTACAATGAGTTTCCCTTAAAGGAAAATTAAGTTAAATTAAGGTTATCGATATAAACTCCCCCTAAGGCATTGTGTCCTCTAGAAATTCCAAGTAACCTCACCTCTATATCAAGAGATGTCACAGGTTTGAACATGTCGGACAATCAATGACTCCTCATCTACAAGTGAAGATAGAATGTACATTCTTTGACATAGTATAAGCGGATATCTATTTTCTTGCTAGCATGGTAACAATATTAGGATGAACTATTTTGGAAACCCTCAATATCGAACAAATCTTGGAAGCCAACCACACTAGACATATCATACAACGTCGAGTTAGCTAGTGGTAGCGTAGTTAGCACCAACACCATTGCCCGCGGTTGCACATTCAATTTTCTTGATCATCCCTTCAACATAGACCTTATGCCCGTAGAGCTTGGTAGTTTTGACGTCGTCATCGGCATGGATTGGTTATCTAAGCATAGCGCGAAGATCATTTGTGATGAGAAAGTTGTTCATCTTCCCTACAATGGCGAAACTTTGATTATTCGTGGGGAACAGTGGAACTCGAATTAGTATCATATCGAGTATCAAACGGAGAAGTACATTAAGAAAGGTTGTCTTGCTTTCTTAGCCCATGTAACCGAGAAAAGTCGGAGGAGAAGCGACTTGAAGATGTTCCTATTGTCCGTGAATTTTCTCAAGTATTTCCGAGGATTTACCGGGACTTCCACCGCACGTCAAGTAGAATTTCAAATTGACTTAGTGCCCGGAGTCGCACCGATTGCGCGAGCACCGCACGCTTAGCGCCATCCGAAATGCAAGAGTTGTCTAATCAATTGCAAGAGCTTCTAGACAAAGGATTCATTAGGCCGAGTTCCTCGCCTTGGGAGCACCGGTCTTGTTTGTGAAGAAGAAGGATGGATCCTTCCGAATGTGCATAGATTATCGAGAGTTGAACAAGTTAACGCTGAAGAATCGTTACCCACTCCCCAGAATTGATGACTTGTTCGATCAGTTGCAAGGTTCAAGTATTTATTCCAAGATTGATCTTCGTTCAGGTTATCATCAGCTTCGAGTTCGGGAAGAGGATATTCCGAAAACAGCGTTTAGAACACGTTACGGTCATTACGAGTTTCAAGTGATGCCGTTTGGTGTGACTAATGCACCGGCGGTATTCATGGATCTCATGAATAGAGTTTGTAAACCGTACTCGGACAAGTTTGTTATAGTGTTCATCGACGACATCTTGATCTACTCCAAGAGCAAAGAAGAGCATGAAGAGCATTTAAGGACGATTTTAAGGCTACTTAAGAATGAGAAGTTGTATGCCAAATTTCCGAAGTGTGATTTTTGGAACTACAAAGTGCAATTTCTTGGTCACATCATTGATAGTCAAGGACTACAAGTTGATTCCGCAAAGATTTAAGCCGTGAAAGATTGGGCTACTCCAACGAATCCTACAGAGATTCGACAATTTCTAGGACTAGCCGGGTATTACCGAAGGTTCATCGAAGGTTTTTCGAAGATAGCGAGACCTTTGACCAAGTTGACACAGAAAAACAAGAAGTACGAGTGGGGAAAGAAACAAGAAGCTGCTTTTCAGTTGTTGAAGCAAAAGCTTTGCAGTGCGCCGATTTTAGCACTACCCGAAGGCATTGAGAACTTTGTTGTATATTGCGACGCTTCGCATAAAGGACTGGGGGCTGTTTTAATGCAAAACGAGAAGGTGATAGCGTATGCTTCTCGACAACTTAAGACTCATGAGAAGAATTACACAACTCATGATCTCGAATTAGGAGCCGTAGTTTTTGCGCTCAAGATTTGGAGACACTACCTTTATGGTACAAAGTGTACAGTGTTTACGGACCACAAGAGTTTGCAATATATTCTTGATCAAAAGGAGCTTAATATGAGGCAACGTCGTTGGTTGGAGTTACTCAGCGATTATGATTGTGAAATTAAGTATCACCCGGGAAAAGCCAATGTTGTGGCTGATGCTCTTAGTCGGAAAGAGAGATCTAAACCTTTAAGAGTTCGATCATTGGGAATGACGATTATTTCTCCTTTACCATCGAAAATCCATGAAGTACAAGTCGAGGCACTTAAGGAGGAAAACCGACCAAGTGAAAAGCTTTATGGTATGCCCGAAAGCGCAAATGGTTTTGTAAAGAGAGCAGATGGAGTACTATGTTTCAAGGATAGAATGTGGGTTCCATTGTATGGCGGAATACGAGAATTGATTATACATGAGTCGCATAAGTCAAAGTGTTCTATTCATCCAGGATCGGATAAGATGTATCAAGATCTTAAGAAGCTTTATTGGTGGCCGAACATGAAAGCGGAAATTGCCACGTACGTTAGCAAATGTCTTACCTGCGCTAAGGTAAAAGTCGAATATCAGAAGCCTTCAGGATTACTCCAACAACCGGAAATTCCTCAATGGAAATGGGAACGTATTACAATGGACTTTGTTACGAAACTTCCTAAGACATCGGGAGGTTACGATGCTATTTGGGTAATTGTTGATCGCCTTACTAAGTCAGCTCATTTCATACCGATTCGAGAGACTTATTCCATGGAACAACTCACTAGATTTTATGTCAAGGAAATAGTCTCGAGGCACGGAGCACCAATTTCTATCATTTCCGACAGGGATAGTCGATTCACTTCAAACTTCTGGAATTCATTGCAAGATTCATTCGGAACCAGATTAGAGATGAGCACAGCATATCACCCACAAACCGACGGTCAAAGTGAAAGGACCATTCAAACATTAGAAGACATGCTTAGGGCATGTGTGATTGATTTTGGAAATGGTTGGGCTAACCATTTGCCATTGATTGAATTCTCGTACAACAATAGTTATCACACCAAGATCAAGATGGCACCATTCGAGGCACTCTATGGTCGTAAGTGCCGATCACCGCTTGTTGGGCCGAGGTAGGAGACGACAACTTCTCGGTCCGTAAATGGTACGGAAACCACGGAAAAGATCGTTCAAATTGTGATCGACTCGTAACCGCCAGAGTCGACGTAAAAGTTATGCGGATGTTAGACGCAAGGATTTGGAATTTCAAGTGGGCGACAAAGTTTTGTTGAAAGTATCGCCTTGGAAAGGCGTGGTACGCTTTGGAAAGCGTGGAAAGTTAAACCCGAGATACATTGGACCATTCAAGATTTTGAGCGAGTTGGTCCCAGTAGCATATCGACTTGATCTTCCGCCGAACTTAGTCATGTGCACAACACGTTTCATGTTTCAAACTTGAAGAAGTGTCTTTCGACGAATCGCTCGTTATTCCATTGGACGAAGTTCGATTGACGACAAACTCAACTTTGTGGAAGAACTCAGAGAAATCATGGACCGCGAGGTCAAGCGGTTGAAAGAGTCGTATTCCTATTGTGAAAGTTCGTTGGAATTCTCGACGAGGTCCCGAGTTTACTTGGGAACGGAAGACCGATGCGACGCAAGTATCCACATCTTTTCGCCGACACCGTTAGACCTAATAACGATTGAATTCGTGGACTGAATTCCTTTTGATGGGCGAATGTGACAATCCGTACTTTCGTGTCATTTCTACACCGCTCATGTCTCATTATTTCAACATTTTTAGTAAACTTGGTTTACTTGTTTCAAATTGCGTAACCTTGGAGGTTTAGCGGCGAATTCATGATCATGACATCACGTACATTTCATATGGACTATGATTAGTCTACATTTCATTGACATCATGTGCATCTCATTATTTCATTCACGACATTTCATTTCACCTTCAACGCGTAATTTTTATGTTTAATAAATCTTTATCGCGTGAGTTTTTACTTTGTATATTTAATCCATTACTTTCAAAAATGATCCCGAGGTATTTTTAAACTTACATTTAGTTTATAAAAACTATATTTTTAGTTTTCCTAGTGTTTCAAATTTATTTGATATTTTAATCGTTAAAGTTTAATTATTACGACGTTTTCTTAAAAATTTTACGATAATTATTTTATCACTCAATTTTCACAAGGAATGTATTTTTACAATTTTTAGTATCTCATTACATTCTATTTTGACCTATTAAAAACTTACTTGTACCAAAAAGTTACAATTCTCTACACATTTACTTACACTTTATATTAAAAAGTGCTACAAGTAATTACATAATACAATTTATAAAAAAAAAAAAAAAAAAAAAAAAATATTTTGGAGACAAGAGATCCATAAAACCGCCACTTAGGGATGTATCAAAATTTTGGTAACAAAAGTCTTCCATGTATATATGTACACACAATCTTCATTCTCATTCATGCACCTAAATATTCAAAGGTTATAAAACTCTTTCTCTCTTTGTTCTCTTCTCATAACCGCCTTCAAGGCTTTCACAAGGGATCACAAGATTTTTTTCTCAAGATCAAGCATAATAACAACCTAGTTATATCCTTTATATGGTTTTGAAATAAAACCAAGGATATTTAAGTTAATCCTTGTTACCTACACCTCTTCACTATCACTTGTAAGCATGTTTTTATCATTTTTATGTTTCCTCTTCATTTTCATATGTTTCTTTTCATTTTGGAGCTTATATGCATGTTATGTGATTTATACCATTTATTTCATGATTTTAAAGTTATATATACAATATGGTCATCCTATAATTATTCCCATGGTATTCTTTGGTCTTGATGGTGATTAGGAACCCATGACACCCTAAGAAGGTGTATGGTAGGATTAGATTAGCTTTGGAGTTGATTTGAAGGGATTAGAATAGGTTTTGTCCGAGAAAACTATTTTCGATAACTATATTTTACGTTCTGTCCTTAATTCGAATTTCTGGAAAACCTACTGTTGGTACGACATTTTGGCCTTGATATTTAGAAAATATACTTTAAAACGAATCCGTGGCCTTTTGAACGGATAAAACGGAGTTATAACGAAGCCGTGGTGAATTTTTAAAGTTTGACGACGAAACGTTTATTTTTCGAAAATTTCAGCTTGCAGTTTTACATATTTCGGTCAAAACGAGCCTTAAGCTTCACAAATTATTTCGACTTGTCAAAATATATTAGTTTACTTGATACGAAGCTAAGGACATATTTTACGTGAAAACGGATTTGAAACGACAAATATATGCACGCTTTTATAAAGTTGCCGTAAATATTATTTTCAAAAACTATATTATTTTTACGTTACAAGTATTTTATTAGTCAGAAGGGCTATGTTTGCGGCGCTTTTAACCATGATGTGAAACTTTTATAACGAAATGTCTTCTAGTGAAATCAAGTTCATCGGCCATATTTTCCAAAACAAAAAGCCGTTTGTCAAGCGGAGTCATAGTAAATTATTTACGGATGTTCAAACATTGGCGAAACTTATTTTCTCGCACACAATTAACAAAAACCACCATCTTTAGCCCTTAATATCTTTATGATCGAGACCTTTTGGACGAAAACTCCTGAACTGAAACTTTTAGATATCGATACAAACTTTCCAAAACCGTCGAGTTCGTTCTCTAACGATCGACGTACACCATTTTACGACTATTTTCCCGGAGCCATTTTTGTTAATTTCATGATTTCTCCGACGACATTGTTTTGCGACGAAAAATGGTAATTTCACCAAAAATCATTATAAAACCATTGTAGGATGACATTTTGACGTAAAAACATGTAAAGTCATTTTTGATTGGTCAAGACGTCAAAAGAGTATTTTTCGACGACGAGTAATATTTTTCAAAACCCGTAAATGGTATAAATAACATACGAAGTGCATGCATAACATTACATTGCAACTCATGACATATCATATCATTGATAATAGGTCCCGGTTGACGCATCACATTAAACCTCAGTGTACTCACTTTTGCCGTTATTCCGCTTTATCCAAGTGAGTTTTCATAGCCCGCTTTACATGCTTTCGATTATTTTCAAACCCACGGGAGAATACATTGCACTACATTTTTGTACGATACCAAGTATGTTAAATTCAATTACATTGCTTAAGTTACCACATTTGCCAATTTGAAAGTCCCCATTACTTGAACATGAACCGTTAATCTTTGAAGCGAGGATGAGTGGATAGATCTATCGAGGGTGACGCCCATCCGGTTGGTGAATCCCAACCGTGCAAACGGATGCATTTCATTTGATCACGTTACGGAGTTGTCTGGCAAACACTCTGCAGGGGCATACATTATTGAACAGTCTAGTTTCGGGGTCATGGGCTTAGAGCAATTGTAACATTATTTTTACGTGACTGGATTGTCATGCATAGTCTATACTTGTGTAGTCGTATAAAACATTTACATAAACCTATGATTTCTCACCAACATTATTGTTGACCGTTTTTAGCAATGTATTTTCAGGTAACTGAGGCACATTCATCATGACATGGTTTAGGGACCTACATTTTGAGTCGCGGCGTCGACTTACATTATGTACATTATGTCACTTATTTCAAAACATCGTTTGGATTTGTAACATATTTGTATTTTTGCAAGCTTTGTAAACCTTTTGGGACCGATGTTGTACTCTGAATGTTTTTATGAAATATCCAACGATGTGTTTTTAAAACGACACTTTAAGTCGTTCAATATAACTGTGATGTGGTGCTATGACAGTCAATCCCGTGAATTCCATTCCACGCAAAACAGTAAATTGGGGTGTGACATACCAACAACAAGACAAATGAAGTTCTCTCAAAAGGCAACTCAAAGTCAAAATGATTCTTCATCAAAGCCAAAGAATCTACAAAGTTAAAAGACTAGAGAACTACATCAGATCTGAAATCCAAAGTAGAAGGGCGTGTGAGCATGTTGGAGAAAGACGTGGAGATACTTGAGCAACGTAACTGACCGGAGGCAGACAATCACATACTATCACCACATCCACACCATAACAAAGAACAAAGAACAAAGAATACTAAGACGTTAAAGCTGAAAACTTCAAAAGTGTTAGGTCACTAGTTTTACAAACACAAGTAATATAGAGAAAGAGATAAAGGCGGATGAACAAATACCAAACACACACACACGTATAAAAGAGAAAGGTTAAGCGTAGATGTATGTGAAAGAGTAACTTGAACAACCAACCCTCAAATAAGGGTTTACAAGAGTATTTATAGGAGGGAAGCTAGGGCAACACTCCTAGTTCTCATCCTTTCTTATGTGCGCTTGGGCCTAAGCTTATGGGCCTTCTACATAAGCTTGACCTTAAACAAACATAAAGGCCATAATAAGCTACCTATTACATATGAAATATATATATATACTTGAAATACAGTTTAGGAGTGATTCCAACAATCTCCCCCTCAAGTATATATGAATGTAAATGGTGAAGGCGTTGATGTAATAGTAGCTCTGACGTCTTCTAACATTCTTCTTTCTTGTGAGAGGAATTGCCTTGATTCGAACAATCTTCCCAGTGTAGAGAGATAGTTATCTTTGAACAGTTATGCTTTGACGTCATCTTAAACTTTGTTCTTTGATCATTGTTCTTTGTGGTGGAAGTGATAGTATGTTGTTGTTCGCATCAAGTCTCGCTTCAGTGCCTCCGCTTCACGCTCCAGTGTCTCCACGTCATTCTTCAACATGCTCACACGCTCTTTGATGTTGGAAATCAATCTTGATGAAGTTCTTTAAGTCTTTGACTTTGTAGATTCTTTGATTTGATGAAGAATCATTCGATCGTTGTGTTGCATTCGAATAGAACTTCCATTAGTGATGATGTTGGCGTGAGCATGAGTAGAATCAAGACGATCATTCCGCCCCGAGCTTCCATAAGAAGAAAACATTTCAAACGGTTAGTAATAAGCGGTTTCGGCACTTACAAGTTTGAACTTCGAGAGTGTTAACACATAGTGTGAAAACACCACTCTAATTCTTACAAAGGCCGTTCTGAACCGGAGTCCCACAAGTGAGATAACGCGATGTACCAAGTACATCTACGGTTTAGATGAGTCGAGGTACACCAAGCATCACCTCACGATCGTAGACCGTTTAAGACATACTCCGCGTAATCCACGGGAGTTACAAAGTGACCGCTATCGTGGTCGTTTGATGTTGACCGGCAGAGTTTCCATTCAATCACCGAGAATCACGTGAACCTCTCATAAATGTTCTCGACATATTGCTAAGATCCGTGAAGGACTCGATATGAACCATCAATCATCAAGATCTTATTTGTTGATCAACAGTGATGAAATGTCAAGTGTTCCTAAGAGATCTTTGATGAATCTCGTGGCTCTAGACTCAATAGTGCGTTTTGGTTTTCTGAGCGGAGACTAAGGAGAGGTCTCCTTCTTCAATACCAAATGATCTCTAAGAGAAAGCCAATAGTTTACGTAGGGTTCCTGTGAGAATGAAACAAGCTTACGTTGAGAGAAACTTGAGTGGCTAAGAAGGTTTAGTGCATGCGCCACCGGGTCCATGACGACTTTTAATCTTCAATACCGGTGTCACTAAGTGACAATCGAGTATATGAATTGAACCCGTGTATGCCCTAAGTTGAATAACTGGAGGGTGTTTCTTTTACCCTTTACTTTACATTTCTTTTGATTCTTCAACTCTTTCTTTCTCCGATTCTCATTTTCTCCTTTTACAATCATTCCTAAGGACTTCTAACACTAACTAATGGTAGTGTCCTTGGGTAGATCCCTCCGCTCAAGCGGATCATAGGACAGTTATTCCTAACCTTAGTCACCTTATAAATTCATGACTAACCTATGTTGCCATTAAAACCATTTGTTTGTGAAACATCTCTCAAAGGGTTTGTAAATGAAAACATGTTTGAACCACTATGAGAGATAAGGTTTTGCATAAATACTCCCCTCCACATGTGCTTAATATTTTTAATGGTTGAATGCACAAGTGAGGAAAGAGGCGCACTTTTGAATTGATCCATCAAGATAGACAATCCCATGAGACACGATTACGTTGCATAGTTAAAGAGTTACATTGTCGCTTTTAGGTGACAACTAGCTCTAATAACTACCTTGAAGGTGTAGACAAACCTCGAAAGGTTGTCATACCCGTCAGAGTTCATGTCTATCAAGAGTTTCTCGAATGGTACTTTCTACTTGGACAAGTCCTTTGCGAGACACGTTTACATTACTAGCGAACTAGCATGAAATTATTACCCGTCCAGGACAAGTCTTTTCGAGTTACAAACAGTTTAGTACCGTCAATTCATTCGTTAAGTCTGAAGTACACAGGTTCATTTGCATTTTGCACAACATATTTCTTATCACACAATTTTCTCCCCCTAAAAAATGGCATATGAAAATGTTATTTTTGAAACGTTTGATAATAAATATGACCATTTCGAGTGTTACGGGAAGATGACCACTATGAACAATTTGTGAACAAAGTTTCAATTCAAATACTCCCCCTCAACTAGTGATATAAACGGTTGAGGTTTTAAAATCATATGGGGAAGTACTTGTCTTTTTGAGCAAAACCTTGAAAAGTGAAAGGTTTGATAGGTTTTACTCAAAAATAAGAAGCTTTCGCTCCTTTTATAAGGATTGTAGCACCGAGGCGCACTACGGGTCCTTTCTTGACAATTACGGGTTGTACATCGTTATGTGTGCAAGCCATTTACATATATAATCATACATCCAAAATTTTAATGAAAGAACCAAATCAAGGAGTACCGTGAAGTGCAAGATGTTCCTGTGAGTACGAGCAGGCGTTGATAGCGGTGATGTTGATCCCGGTCGACCACCAACAAAACTTTCCAACGTTCGAATCGATCCCTTCGAACAACCGTTCATCAATCATGGTGATGATCCTTCTCACATCCCTCCTTTCCCGAGAATCCCGGTTTAGGAGACCCAATTTTCAGTATATCCTTCAACCTCAGACGCCAATCCATCCCTAACCGACTTCAAGGTTTGATCCTGCAATTTACGAAGTTCACTACACGCCATTAAGCGCTTTGAAGTTCACCGTGGTAAATGACGCCAAAGGTTTCTTGATGAGCGTAAGTTGTGTAAGTCGGTTGATGTCGGGAGATCAAGCGTGGTGGAGTGAAGTTTACACGCTTCGATATGATTCAACGGCAAGTCAAGATCTTCAACACGTTCTTTGATGACAATGCGTCGATGAAGATGAGCGATGACTTAATGAATTCACGTTGTACTTGATTTGAAATTGTCTCATGCGACCTTGAACTTTGGCAAGGTACATGTCTTCAATATCGTTGATGTTCAAATTCTCAAAGTCGACTTCAGAGAATGCATAGTCCCTTTCGTCTTGTCTTTTGACCACAATCTTCTTGAGAAAAGTGTAGTCCCATTTAGACGATGAGCGAACATGTTGGATGGCCACGATACTTTTAGTCTTGAACACCGCATGTTGAGACTTACGAACCAAGCGACTCGTAGTAGATTCTTCGGCGTTCGCCAATGGTGAATCCCATACATTGCATCTTGGTCATACGCTACCACTTTGTCGGAGAACATGTGGGTAGCACGTTCCTCGATGGCTATACAATCGGGGTATATTGCGGCGAGGAATGGAAGTGTCGAGATGTAGCGATTTCCTTGAACCATCGCCACCGTGTTGAAGAAAATCTAAGTATTTGTTGAAGAAATGTCCGAAAGGAATCCTAGGTCGATCGGGTTGGCCAATGGTAGGTAGAGGTCGAGACCGATCGGTTTAATATGGAGGATTGTCCGTTTTGTGAAGTCGATGTTTGCTTCGGGTTGAGCCAATCCATGTTATTAGACATGGCTCGAGCAATGTTTTCAAGGTGATATTCAACCTCGATTGCACTTTCCGAGTTGTCTTTCAAAAGTAGGAATGCTTCATTCTTGATGCGCTTCAATTGATTTCGTCATCTTCTTCACTCGGAACCTTTCTTGCAAAATCTTTGCATGCTCCAAGGTACTACCGCTCACCAATTCTTGACCTTCTTGGGGTAGGGAGTGTTGTTAACAAGTGTAGCAAACCATTCAAATTCTTGATTTTATCGTCATCTAGCCATGAGATGACGTCGATGAAGCGTCTTCTTCTTCTTTTGAAGGCTTAAATGATGATGTTGGTTTCGTCCTTGTTTGGGAGAGGTGGGATGTTGTTAGCTCAAGGACCTCTTCATCGTCACCACCCGTATACTCAAAGTAGTCACCGCTTTTTGAGTCGGGGTGGTAACTCGAATCGTCCCGAGGTTTATCGATGAAGACCGAGGGGAGGAGACTTTGTTGAGAAGAAGTCCGTTGTGGAGGAGGTGGCATCGAAGAAGATTCACCGATCGCTTCGACGTTTTGGTGCGAGTCTTTATTCTTATCATCGTCATCTCTTGGCCGTTTGGGTTGATCGGTGACTCCTTGCATGATGAGTGAGTTGAAAAGCAAGTAGACCTTGAAAAATATAGCTTCATCCGAGTAAACGTTCTAGATCGCTTTGACATTTGCATCACTAGTTTAGCGATTAACTTCGATTCGAGAGATCGCCTTCTTTGGCCATTGTATGTTTAACCAATGCGACGATGTTAGGGTGAGTTGTCCGGAAAATAATTCTCTAGTCACATCGGGACGATGTCGAGTAGAAACTTGTGGGTATGATCTCTTCTTCGCCTTCTCCGGTTCCTTTTGGACTTTAGGAACGATATCCGAAGGTACTTGTTAGTGTAACCTTCGATCATTTCGTTCGGTTCCTCTTTACGATGACTCTTCATGAACTTGAACAAATTCCCTTTCATTCTCGCATCTTGTCTTTCTCATCATTTAAGTCTCAGATTTGGTCAAGAAACCAATTCGGTTTCGTAAATCACGTCCTTCATTCGACTTGTTGGATGACTTTCACAATTCTTTGATGAGTCCGAGATCCAAGATCGATTTGGTTTCTTCACGATTTGGATGATGATTTGGTTGATTTCTTTGATGGTGGTGGTGATGAATGAGATGAAGAGTCGATGATGAGGAGACATGAGGAGACTTGGTCCTTAGGAGTTTCGAGGTTTTCTCCTTTGAGTGTGTTGGACCGTCTAGAAGAAACTTTGTATAATCATCATCGTCATCTCTAGAATTTTCTTTTCGGACTTCATGGTTTCGGTTCCTCAAAGTCATATCGATAGTATCCTCCACAAGTTGTTGTTGCGGCGAAGAGTGGTGGCACCGATCCCTATCGGGTCGATTAACCGCATCAGATCGGAGAGGAGTGGCAACACCACTTGATCCTCCGGGCCACCCATTTGATCTTTAGCAAATTCTTGACCTTTTGAAGGTGTCGGCGATAGTAAACTTCTTCCGTATGATTTATCCAGTTGCTCTTCTTCTTCTTGAGCTCTCATCATAGGGTACAATTGTTTGAGTCTTCCTTTTCCTTGGACATTGGAGGACTTGGAGATTTTGCTCTTGAGGCGGTGTTTTGGTTGCGATTCTGAGTAATGAACCTCTTTATCTCAGTCGGTATCTTGAGCTCTCATCCACAAGCTTTCTTTGCGGTTCAAGTGTGGGAATAGGTTCGGCTTCCTTTACGGAACAATCCTTTTAGAAGGAGGATTCCTTTTGGAACCTTCCTTTGACTCACAAGATACTTGTTGCGCTCCTGCACTTCCTCTTACGGTTCTTCTTATGTGTGTTCCGAAGATTTTTCGTCGAGATGACCAACTTTGCCTTGTCTAACCGCTTCTAGATACCTTTTATGCGTTTCAAGCTTTCGACATCTTCGATTAGAAAAATCGCAACACAAAGACCTTGTTTCTTTGTAGACGATTCCTTGATTCAGACAGATATAATAAGTTCCGTCAACATATCGTGATTGTCGGGTCATTGAGCCTTTGGGAATATCGGGATGAAGTCCAAGTGCTCTCGGATCAACAGTTTAGTATATCCGATGTAGGGAATCTTTGAGCCAAGTTTGTTGAGAAATGACATCATGTCATCCCAAATCGAGCTTCGATAGCGATGTGTTTCATGTTGACCTATGCCCAAAATATTTGCGCTTCCATGAGCTTAGGATGCTCATAGCCACCGTCACGACCGTAAACAGACTTGGTGATGATCATGTAGAGAGTTCTCCATGGTTGAGGAATACTCTTAAGCTCTACGTGAGAATGCTTGGTGATTACTCCTGTAGCCTCGTCATAACGATATTGATTAAGAATTGGAGAGTGAGCTCTTCAAAGAGTGTGGCATATAGTTTGGTTGGTTCGACTTGAGAATTAGGAGAGCAACCCTTAAGTCTGCAGTGTAATGGTGACTTGTTTGTGGTTCGAGTCACCGTCAAAGTGATCCATCCTTTGACCCTTTCCATAGTGTTCCGAAACTGTTGGATATAGATCTCGTGAACAGCTTGCGAGTGAGTGAGCATATTCGATACGGATGAGTTCTCGAATATCAATAGCAATTAAACACGAAGATTACGAGCAAGTGAGGGTGTCAAAGTCAACGCGAGATTATTCTTTCCTATCTTCATTGGATAGCCATAAGGATAGATGTCGACAATGGAGAGAATTTCGATGCATCCACATTCATTTGTTCGACCATGTCGTGATCTCGAAATAACATTAGCCAAAAGAACCAACATATCGAAAGACATAATGTTAGTCAACGAAGGTCTTAATGTCTAGTTATTGAATGTACAAAGTCAATGATTGTTACGAGTCCTAAGTCACTTGTATGTCCAATAGTCTCATGGCGTCGTCAAATGTTTCGTGAGTTAGTTAACTTTAAGTTTTAAAGTTTATGTTATCACTTATTGTTCACAACATATTAGACGATTAAGTTTATTAGTGACATTATTGGATTCGTGACGCTATGATTAGTTTATTTACAAGTTTGTACACGTAACAATTCATCATGAAGGTCAATCCAGGTTAGCGTAGTTTTAGCAAAGTTAGCGTAAACAGTATTGACATATGCGTGAGCAAAGCTTACGCGTAAGAAATGTTACAGCGTGGGAAAAGGGACCTTATGCGTGGAGCTTACGGTAGGCGTATATATATACCTTACGCGTAAGGCTTACTCGTAAGAGTAGACCTTATGCGTGAGAGGTCATTGTTCGCATATCCTTCACGGGATACGCGTAGTCCATTGTAGAACCTTACGCGTGAATCGTTATGCGTAGGATTATTCTTACGCGTAACATGACTACGCGTAGGGTAATCCTTATGCGTAGAGTTGCAAATGACCTTGATTCTGAGTTTCACGAGTAACAGGCCTGAAATAGAACCATCATATCATCAATATTAACACATAAATTCATTTTATCAACAAATCATGGCAAGAACACTTGTTAAGCGGTTATGCGTAGAACTACATACGCGTAATCCAAAACCCTAATAGTTCAAGAATTACGCGTAACAATTCTAACCATGGAAATTGCACCAAACGTTTTCTGGTAGGTCTAAGGTATTGTGAGAATCTACTAACCAAGTTTTAACATCCAATTCATGGTGAATCAAAAATACACAAACTCAAGAACTTTAAACCCTAATTCCAAATTGTTAATAATTTAGAGTTTCTGGGTGGTTATAGAGCAAGGATATCATCAATTCAACATCATAAGAACATAACCCAACAATCTTTTTGACCAAAACACTTCTCATTTTGAAAAACCCAATTCGACTTATAAACCCTAATTTTCAAAATTCATCAATTCGTGTTTCTGGGTTTGTTTTGAGGATAGAAAACATATCATTGACGTTTTAAAACCTTTTGATATTATCTTTTAGCCACAAACACATAACACATGATCATGTGTTCTTCGCGTGTTTAAGAACACAAAATCACCCATATCGATGGATTTGACCGTTGGATTCTTTTGAAATTCAAAACCCATGTTTAAAAACATGTTAGAAACATTAATCCACTTACAGTATGATGATCAAAAACACAGATAGGATGAACGAATTTTAGGCGTAGGATCTTGTTAGGTTTAGAGTAATAAATGTGAAGTGGAAGTTAGGTGGGGTATTTTATTAAAAGTAACTTTAACATTTTGACAGTTTTAGTCCCTCCACCTTTTCCTTTTTCAAACAAAGCTATTTAACTTCCATTTTGGTTACCAAACAAAGTTTTTAGGAAAGCAACTTGACGACACTCCCCCTCGACTTAAGAAATAATGAAAGGTTATAAATTTAGTCCGAGGAGTGTCATTTAACCAGAATATTCACCACCATTGTAAAATGAAACAACCGAGATATGAAAACATGCAAGTACACAGATGTTTTGAAACAGATAAAGTTTTGATTTCTCCCCCTCAACACTTGATCGGAAAAAATACCGAATTAAGAAAGATTAAGGTGTTGACGGAAGAAATGTACTTGCAATGTTGAAAGAAAAATAGATTAGAAGAATATTTTGATTTTATCGGGTTTTATATTTTGTATTTTGTTTTGAAAATTTATTTACAAAGGATGTTTTGGTGTTTGATGTGTTTTAAGACTGCTTTAAGAGGTCATCCAATTCCTCTTGAGTCAAACACCTCATACCAATCCGTGGACCAACTCATTAAACCTAGCGGGAGGCAAGGCTTTGGTGAGAAGATCGCCAATTGGTATTCTCGTACCACAAAGTATAATTCAACGGTACACTGCTCCACGTGGTCCTTGATGAAATGATAGCGAATATCGATGTGCTTTGATTTGAGTCTTGAATCGAGTTGCACGAGATCGCAATGGCACTCCGATTGTCGCAATACATCGGATTCTCAAATCACGTAACCATAGTCTTTGAGTTGTGTTCTCATCCGGATGACTTGAGCACAACACGCGACATGGCTACATATTCGCTCGGTTGATGACAACATGTACAATCCTCGCTTTTTATTGCCAAGACACCGCTTTATCACCAAGAAATTGTAGAGCTCTGAAGTACTTTTCCTTGAGTCTAAGCATCCTGCGTGGTCGTCGTCTCAAAAGCGATTAGTTCAAAACCGAAATCCTTCGGATACCGATCCCCAAGTTAATGGTTCCTTGACGTATCGGAGGATTCTTTTAGCCTCGAGAGATGGGTTTCGGTTGGTCGCGATCGATAACGGAGCATAGATAAATGGCAAAGACAATATCAAGTCTCTAGTTGTTAGATACATGAGGGACCCAATAATACTTGGTATTTGGTAGGGTCAACTAATTTCCCATGTAAATCGGCGTCTAGCTTCTTGGTATGAGTCATTGGTGTGGCATAAGTATCACGGTTTTCATTCCAAATTTGTTTAACAATTCAAGGGCATATTTGGACCGACTCAAGAAAATACCACGGGTGATTGATGAACTTGTAATCCTAGAAAGAATGTAAGTTCACCCATCATGGACATTTCAAAATTTTTCTTCATTAGTTTTGCAAAGCGATTGAAAACTTTTTATGTGTAGACCCAAAATGATGTCATCCACGTAGATTTGAACAATTAAGATATGTGCCCGTGATATTGTATAAAAGAGTTGGGTCAACCGAGCCTTTGGTGAAATTATTGGCAATGAGGAAAGATGATAGCTTATCGTACCATGCCCGAGGGGCTTGTTTGAGACCATAAAGAGCTTTGTTCGGTTTGTAGACATGGTTCGGGAACTCGGGATCAACGAATCCATCGGGTTGGTGACATAGACCGTTTCTTTAAGTTGTCCATTGAGAAATGCCGTTTTGACATCCATCGATAGACCGTCATATTCATATGAGTCGCGAACGCGAGAAATATCGAACGACCTCAAGACGAGCAACGAGCAAAAGATTCTTCAAAGTCTATTCCTCTTCCCGACGATAACCCTTAGCAACTAGACGTGACTTGTTTTGGATGATGTTCCTTCAAAGATCCAATTTGTTTTTCAAATCCATTTTAGACCAATGACGAGACCCCTGTTGGTCTTTCAACCGTTCCATACTTCAAGACGTTTGAATTGGTTGAGTTCTTCCCGCATGGATTCAATCCGGTGTCTTTTGTCATTGCGTCTTTAATGTTTTAGGCTCGATTAGCGGGCGGTGAGTGCATAAATGCAATGTTCACCATCCGTGTGAAGATGTTGTCTCGTAACGACCGGTTGATTGGGGTTGCCAATAATGTTAGCCGAGGATGGTCTTTTGTCCATCGGTGTGTAGAGGGTTGATGTTGGTATACATTGTGCGATTCGAGGATTCAAATGGTTTGTTGAAGATTCCGCAACATCGGTGCAATGATCTCATTAGCAAACGGGTTAAAGAACGATTTGGATCAAAATCTGCGGTGGGGTACTTCATTCGTAATATCATCACCGGTTCATCATTGTTGGAAGTGGTGTGTTCAACTATTGTGTTGGAGTCAATCGGTGTAGGTGCATCTTCAACATGGTTGTTGTAGCAGTGTATCGGTATAGGAATATGATCGGGTTGTGCAATGTGAAACAATGGATACACCGAGCACGTTCATCAATATCGTCACAAAGCAGAGGAGCAAATAACCTTTCCATTTGTTGACGAGTTAGGCGGGGCTTTGTTCGGTGATGATGGGGTTGAGGAAGTTTAAGCGGTTGTGACCGGGTTCTAAGTCATTATACTCGAAGCCATTTCGTGAGTTCATCAAAATGAGCATGAATCGTTTCCATTACCTCCTTAGTTCGACGATTCCGTTCGGAAACCTTTAGAATTGTCACAATATCCAATAAAGACTCCAATATCGCTTTGGCTTTGAGCTTTCCAAAATCATCACGATCATTATTCGGATAGCAAAGGATCCAAATACATGAAAGTGTTTGAGGTTCGGTTTATAGTTGTGGACAAGCTCGAAAGGTGTTTTGTTGTGGCGTTTTGTGATCATTGAACGGTTTTGAGTATAGCATGCGATGAGATCTGACTTACGCCCATAAGTAATCTGAAGTTTAGCATTGATTAACATTGTTCTTGCGACTTCCACTAACGTTCGGTTTCGTCTTTCAACAACTCGTTTTGTTCGGTGTACGTGCAATAGATGTTTGATCTTTGAATTCCACTTTCTCATAGAATTTATGAAGGGTTTTGTTAACAAATTCGGTTCCTTTGTCTGCTCGATTATCCCGACGGTGTTGCGGAGTGAACACAGATTTTTGTGAGAAAGGTGATGATCATTTGTGGAGCTTGGTCTTTGCTTCAAAGAAAGTAGACCCAAGTCCAGCGTGAGTAGTCATCAACAATTACTAAGATGTAGCGTTTGCCATTGATCGTTTGCACGCATCGGGCCACACAAATCCATGTGAAGAAGATGAAGCACATCTCGAGAGTCGTGTTCTACCTTTGAAGGAAAATGAGCACGAGTGCTTTTCCCTTGTTCACGGTGAGCAAAGGTGATCTTTTGAATCTGGAATCGTGGGGAGTCCTTCAACTAGTTTATGTCGAGCAAAGTTGGTGATGGTTTGAAAGTTTAGATGTGAGAGGCAGCGGTGCCATAGCCGAGTTTTTGTAGATGTTGCCTTTGAAAGTAGCGGATGGGAGAGGAAGCAACCATGTCTTGCATAGAGATAGTGTAGAGACTAGAATTACGGGAGCGGACATAAGGTCATGTCCTTGTAGATCACGAATGAAACAAGTATTCTCCCCGAAAGCAACCTCCAAATCTCCATCACAAAATTGACCTCTCGAAAGCAGTTGTGACCGAGGCCTTCCACATAGTAAACCCTACTTGATTTCGATGTTCCCATTGACATAATCTCCGTAGCCCATGATAGCTGCAGTGATCGTTCCGAACCCGACGGTGCCAATGAACTTTGCAATAAAGTTTGATAACAGTTTAAGGTTGCACTGTCATGTGTCGGGAACATCCGCTATCAACAATCGAGAGAATGATCTGTATCACCGCATTACACATGCATTTACACGGATGGAATAGAAGTAGATGTGGAACCCGAAATGTTAGAGGGTTCGAGCGTGTATATTAGATATACACACATTAATAATTTTAGGCATCCATTTAAATCCTAGAGTGTTATATATCCATTTCGCCATCTATAACTACTCTTTGCTTTAGTCTTAGTGAAAGCACTAGGTGGTACAACATTCTTAGGAGGTGAAACCGGAGCTACGGTGGACAAAGTTTGCCTTAGAATCTAAAGAAGGCCGTCTACCAAGCTACGACTTAGAATGATTAGTGGGCCTAGTGATATTCCGATTCTTAGGATTCCGTAATCGAGATTATAGCTTTAGCAACACATTTGTCATGACAATCGAATTCATACTCTTCCGACAAATAACACAAGGTGCATCGATCGAATATCAAAAGTACTTAACGGTTTAGCATTCGTTACATCACTATTTCTATTACATTTGCCAGACGCAACATCTATAGTGGACGCAACATGAGTCTTATTCAGAGTCCTAGGGTGTTCTTCTACTTTAGCATTCCTTGCTCCTAGGCTGTGAAGTGTGGACGTTTGGAAAAGAAGCAACTATTCCTGTTTCAGTAGAGGGAAACACATTAGCAACTTGTGATTTGGCAGTTGGATTTCTAGGTTCACGATTACTAAGTGTGACTGGTGCTATTCTCTTAATCACTGTAGGCGGAAGTTGTTCATACTTTCCTAACATTTCTCTTAACTTAGAGATAGTGTGAATCAAATCTTGATTTTTAGAACGAATATTACCAGCAAAATTCATGACTTCTCTAGTGTGAGCAAGATAGTGATCAAGTTCGTTTGATGCTTCATGACGAGTCTTATTGAGTAAATCAAATATGACACCATATTCCTGTTTAACTTTTGAAAGTTCTTGTTCATATTTTGAGATTTGACTTTTCAAAGACACGTTTTGATCATCCATTTGCTCAATTTTAGGATCGAAGATTTTGCACTCAATGAGCGATTTTCTTTTGAAAACTAAGTTGATGATTGTGAATATCTTTTCACACCAATGAAGACGACGTTTTTCATTGTAAATTTCATTGAGTAATCGTTTATTTTCAACTTTTAAAGACTCGATCTGAAGCACATTATCGGTGTTCTCAACAGTTACAACATTTTCAACAATATCAGCAGAGATGTAATCAGAAGCAAATGGAAAGGCATGAAGTAACACAACATTATGGATATCAGCACAGATAACATCTTCCAAGAGTCGATCACGCCAGCATTAAAGCTGCTCCTTTTGAAGCACTCTATGGAAAAAATGCCGATCGCCAGTTTGCTGGGCGGAAGTTGGAGAAGTACAACTTACAGGCCCGAAATTGTCCAAGAGACAACGAAAAGATAATGCAAATTCGGCAAAGATTGCAAGCACTCGAGATAGACAAAAGAGCTACGCAGATGTTCAAGAAACCAATGGAATTCCAAGTCGGAGACCGTGTAATGCTCAAAGTATCACCGAAAGGGATGGTCGATTTGAAAACGAGGAAAGCTCAAACCTCGATACGTCGGACCATTTAAAATTCTTCAAAGAATTGATCCAATGGCATATAAACTTGATCTTCCCAAGAACTTAGCCGAGTACATGACACGTTCCATGTCTCAAATCTTAAGAAGTGTCTTTCGGATGAAACTCTAGTCGTACCACTCAAGGACATCCACTCAATGACAAACTTAGTTTTGTCAAAGAACCCATCGAGATCATGGACGGAGAAAGTTAAGAGGCTTAACCAAAGCCGCATTCCTATCGTTAAAGTTCGATGGAATCATAAGAAACGAGGTGCGAGTTCACACAGGAGCGCGAGGATGTAATCGTTCCAAGTATCCCCACTGCTCATCTAGATCACCCATGACCTCTGCGAGTTTAACCATGGGACGCAGTTCTCTTAAGGGTAGGTACCGTAAGCTCCGGAAAATTTCAATGTACTTAACGCTTTAATCGTGAATTAATCACAATCTATTTCGTCATGAAAGTTTCTAAACACCACATTTGCATATCATTTGGCATATGCATGATCAACGCAGCTTTGAGCGCTCATAAATATACCGTTGTGATCTAAATAAATTTCCCCACTATCCTGATAATCCTAAAATACGTAATGAATACGTAAAAAAATTTGTAAAGATTACGAATTTAAATATAATAAAAATATATAAAGTTCGTATAGGGCCTCGGAAACTCATTGGACTTTTCACCACTCGAACCCGACACGTAAATGGGCCTCATATCCGGACCAAGCCCACACCATTATTCCCTTTGGGCCTCGTCCCAACTCGAGCCCAACACCCTTAATATTTCCTTTGGACTTTGCCTTAGTACACGATCCAACAGATAAGCCCAACTCTCTTTTATTTCTTCCTTGGGCCTCGTCTAACATCCAACCCGACACATCACTTGGTACAAATTTTATACAAGAAATTAGCACATGTTGTTAAACACTTTGAAGACCCAACGTGCCACAAAGTTGAGACACAAGCAAAATCACTTCATCCCCTAATCCTAAATGTAGCGTGTGAATGCAAAAAGAAGGGACAAAAGCATGCTAGCTACACTAAACAAATAATAAACAAAACCTAATGACCTTGACTATCATTTTGACTCTAAAATCCTTTGGTTACTATGTTTTCTTGACAAGACAAGACCATAATATTATCCTTAAGATCGGCTGCCATACTAGCACGCCAAGACCAAAACAAAAATCACTTCTACTTTTCTTTGGAAACTTGGAAGATCATGTTTAAAATAATAAGAACACCTTACTTGTCTTCCCCTTTATAAACAACCTCAAACCCTTAGTAAACTCTCACACACAACTCACAATCACTCTCAACTTACAACTAAAGAAAATCGTCTCTTGTGGGAATCATTCGAAGAAGATAGGAAAGACAAGAGTTGATATAGGTCATACTTGGGTTCATAAGGGAAATCGTTGCAAGAAGAAACACTAGCAAGCTTTGATAAAGAATTCTTTGGGCAAACATTAGGTCGTGAAATATTATAAGGAGAACACGGGGTTAGAGTTTGAATTATCACCTCAACGTTCATCTCCATTCATAACGAGTGCTTGTAAGTCACCCTTAACTCCATTTATTACATAATCTTCCCGTCTACACTTAGATATCACACGTATACATGTTGTAGCACCATCTCATAAACAACTCATGTATTACTTGATCACTACACGTTGTCAATAGTTAATACTAGCCAAAAATCTTTAGAAACACAACATGTTAGGAATTAGAAAATTCCGTAGTGAAGAGTCGGTCACCCCAAATGTTATCTAGCTTAAGTTAGCTCGTAGACTTGTCGTTAGTCACGTTATTTATTGTTTTATTAGTTAGTTATTAGTTTAGTTTAGCGTAGTGCAACACCGTGGAGGAAGGACGGTCTTTACCCACCGTATCCACGATCCACAGCCGATAAGAGGTCGTGTATTGTGTAACTATAAATACCCTTCCATCCATGGAAGGGTGGTGCTTTCAATCTAATATTCTACATTTTGTGAACCAACTCTACCAAGAAAACACCCAACTCTCTAACTTTCTCTCTCTAATGGCTAACATGTATTTTGATCTCCCAAGACCACCCGAATCATCAAACACATAATATTTGGATCCTAACAATTGGTATCAGAGCCAAGGTTATTGTGTTGTGTTGATTTGTGTGGTTTTGTATCATGGTTATGGTGGTTTTTGGTTATTGTTAAAAACTGTTTTTACATCTTTTTATGGTCGGAAAATATATGTTTCCGTTTACTTTGGTAAAACTGTTTCTAACTGATTCTTGTGTCTTCTTGGTTTATTATGTCATATATTTGGTCATCGTTAGTCACTTTTATGTCATATTCTGTATTTGGTTTATCCTCATCTTTGTCATGTACGCATATTGTAGTATTCTCTATTTTATGATGTGGTCTTTTTGTTGGTCATAACATTAAGTCTGTTGTGGTCATATGGTCGAAACTGGGTCAAAAGATGAGTTATTTATGCACTTTTTTCTGGGTTCAAATATAGTCGGAATATGGTTGGAAAAATCATCGGAATAAGTCATATATCATGTTAGCGAGTTGTACACCAAACAGTCCAGATTCAATGTATCAAGTAGCGACTTATGACTCAAAATGGTAGCGACTTGGAAAACCTTTGACCTAGCGACTTGTTATTTAACAAGTCGTAGCGAGTTAGCTTAGCGACTTGGCTAGCAACTTGGCTAGCAAGTTGGCTTAGCGACTTGGCTAGCAACTTGGCTAGCGAGTTGGCTAGCGAGTCGGCTCAAGACCATTGTCACTAGCGACTTGACACCATTGACCTAGCGAATTAGACTTACACAGAAATGTAGAAGAAGAGAAGACTTTGACCTTGACCAAAACCTAAATACCAAGACTCTCAAGTTGACCTCAGTATTTACATCATCAGTCTATTATCAATACCATCATTTGATACAACCAATATCCTAACTATCACTACCCATCATTCACAAACAAGGAGTAATCATGCAACATAGATCTCAGTAAGGTTCAACCTTTCTTCAATCTTTCAAAGATTTTTGTTGAACCCTATCCTCACTGACCATAAGTCCTAGTTCGGTTACAATAAAACCATTACAAAATGTTATGTCAATCTCAGAATCGTTCAAAGTGTTTGTACAAATCATGTGTACACTCGAACTTTTTGCATCACAGATCCATGTCTCCATGAAAATATCCGAATAAATTGAAGTTAGAACTAAACCATTAATAGGATCATTCTCCTTCATGTTCAGTCATAAAGAAATTCGAATGGAAAATAAAATTCGACCTCAGATCCTTTCTTCCGTATGGTATTTCAAATACACAACGTCCTTTACAAGAACAAGTACGCAAAGAAAGATATCATCACAGATCTTGACTCATACATACACGAATTCTGAAAAATAGAATAGATCTCAGCTTTGATCCCTTGTGTGCGGTTCATAAAACACATAGATCTATAAAGATCTATACACAAAAGATCGTGTGCTTCATGGATCTTAAAGTTTTCTTTGTTGTTAATGTTCGAATCTTGGAAATGATATTAACAAGAATGTTAACTCAACTCTTTTATTCGTTTATCACAAACAAAACAAATAAACAAATGATAAACTTACCTACCTTTGGCCATCCCTGTGGCTGTGAAATGGAATGATCGAGCCAACTCTGTGGCAAGGTAAAGTGGAGATGGTGCTTCGTTTTATTGTCTCTATTCATCATCTCAAGCCATCTCTGTGGCGAGATGGTTGTTATCATCACGTTCATGATCCGAGTGTGATGAGAAATAATATGTGAGAGATGCGTTTGTGTGATGATAGGGCGAACCATATTGGAGTGAATGAGCAGATTTGTTTGATGAGGGATTAGGGTTTCGTTTTTTTTTTGTGTGGTTGTGAGGAGAGAGGCGGATAAGTTGAGGAGTATTAGGGTGTAAATGTTAGATATGTGGTGATTATATATTCCATAAAATTAGGGCAACCGGTTAGGATTTCTTCTTGTGTATTTTGATGTGCCTCACGTGTTTATGATAGATTGGGCCATAAGCACATTTTGAATCTTATTTGGATCGAATGTGTGTTTTGGATCGTGGGTTATACATTTGGACTTGGGCCGCTTCTCTTGATTTATCAACATAGGCTTGACAGAGTTTTTATTTGGGCTGCGTGATAATTAATGACTTTTGAGGTGTATAACTTTGTGTTCGTATAACATTGCTTCATGGATCGGGTTTGTTTTGTTTGACTGAATCGGTGAATGAAGGACTGATGGGCTTCTCTTAATTGGATCGTAGTTAATGAGACTCAATCATGTGATTTGATAATGAGATTTTGGTGTATGATGTGATTTGATGATGAGATTCGATGGGTTATGGGGTTTAATACTTTAGTCTATGCATTTTCACGGGGAACATTTTTGTCACGGCATGAAGTGTTTATTGAAAATGTTGACTACGGGGTTGTTTGGACGATATTTCTCACTGGATTTTGAAGTTAGGTTTTTCCGAGCACGTTTACTTATTTTCGTCCTCTTTCTTTTACCATTCCACGAAGATGACTTGTTTGGGCGCTTATTGAGAGTGATAAAGACTTGACTATTTAGTTACGGTTGTGATTCTTTCTCGGTTAACCCACAACATAACTATCACCTCGGTGTCTCACTCAGTTGAGAATGTCAAGAGGTTTTGTACATTGGGTACGCCGTTTCTTCTTCACAAGGATTAGTACAAGGTTAAGTAACATATCTGGGGAATTTTACTTCATGATCAAGTTTGTTATATCGGGTCTACTTCACCAAGTGGTCACAGCAACAGCCGACAGAATATGTGGATGATGTGTTTACCAAAGTATTGATTGAATGGTTAATGATATTGTTGATGTTGGATAATGAACAGTTGATGAACCGCTGCATGTTCCCCTAAAACTGATATTCACCGAAACCAATATTGTCATAACATAGTCAAACTGACATTGTTTACGGTTTTGTCTTGATTTTGTAAAATCCCGCGAAAGAACCTATTTCTCGGTTTAAATCATGGACTTGTAAAATCCCGTGACAATTGAAACATCCTGGTAATAGTAAAGGGCATTTCCGGATCTATCTTACGGTTTATTCTTGGTTTTGTAAAATCCCGCGAAAGAAACTATTTCTCGGTTTACACTTTAAAATTGTAAAATCCCGTGATGATGGAACCATCTTGGAGAAAGGAAAGCGTATTTCGGGGTCTTCTGATGCTGGTGTTACGGTTTCTATTTCGAAGAAAGGATAAAAGGGTGTACTTCATGAATTGGATGTGTGTTTGGATTTTCGTCATGGCGGTTTGGTTACTTCAAAGTTTTACGGGGTTATGCTTATTTAACCATGGTCGGGATGAAACCATTATCAAAGTTCACTTAAAACGTTAAAGGAGGCTAGAATTGAGCATTTAACTAGAAGATGTGACAACGGAGTTAATTCAGTATTATTTATTTGAGGTTGAAGTGAATTATCACGGGCAAGTGTACTTAGTATCTGAAGGTATCGGGGATGGATGGATGAAGATTCTTCATGATCCTTGTTCGAGCTTATTATCTAAAGCAAAGACTTGGAAATCTAGTTATTGTTGGGTGACTTTTACCTTTTCTTTTACCACTTGGGGGAATTGGGCTCTTATCACCTCAAAATAACTATCACTTTAAGGAGTTACGTTGTAGTGCTCAGTGTCACATTCAATTGTGGATTTTCAAGAGGTAATGTACGTCTATTACTTGATGGTTGGTTGGTTGAGGAGTATAGAGTACTTAGAGATTCAAATGGGCATGAAGTCTCGGCACCGCTCTTTGTTACATATGTGCAAGTATAAGTCATGAGTTCGGGTTAGTTCACCTCAGAGTCAAATTCATCATATTGGGTTATCTCTATCAGCTGTCACGACAAAGGGCCTACTGAATGATAATGGGGTTGATTACATGTTTTGCTAAGAGAGCTGAAAAGAGAGAGATTATGACGTATGAACACATCAGTTCATGCCTCGTCCTTAAAGAAAAGAAATGTGTACGCTTCAGTGCGCATTATCTTCGGAAGAAGAGAAATCTTCTTATTATGACCATTCTCATCAACATGCTTCATGCTTTTTCCATGCGCTTCAATTCTAAAGTGAACCGGGCTACCACTGATTGTTTTCTCATTCCACTTGCTCGATTATAATGAAGATGGCGACATCATGTGCTTATTTTGTGGGAGAGAAGTGTGAATAGAACATTCGGATGATTTTCACTTATTTAATCAAGAATGGCATCTCCGTATGCAATTCTTGAGGGGGAGAAGAAGTGTGAAATTTTTGCATGATTGATTAATATTTGAGAATATATGGTCAAACGGCTCCTAACTCATGTAAGAACCGAGCTTCTTCTTATCGGGGTCATCTTCACATGGAGTTGTTCTTCTAAGAGCCGTTGGTTGACATCTTCACTCGGATTGATGAGTTTATCGACAAAGTGCTTCCGGTTAATGCTTCACGTATACATCAACATGATGATTCCGAACAATCTATCTGTTCTTGTTTGATGTGATTGGTAGTTTGGTGTTACCATCTTGTGTGTTCGTTATGGCTCGATTGTTGATTTCCTTGATGAACATCTTTCTTCTTGTTTGATTGGGAGGATTTTAGTTAAGGGGATTTGCAAGATGTAAGTTGATTGGGATGCTTTTGGTGATGTTCTTTTTTGGTGAGTTGAAGATGTTAACTATCTATTCCCCAACCGGACAATCTTGAAGAAGGTCGAGTCTGATCGGTTCTACATTTTCCGATATATGGTAGAAGACTAAAGACGAGTTGCATTTAACGATCTAAAGACTTCTTCTTAATCTGGGCATTTATCAAGCAGTTGTCGGTTTAGGGAGAGCACTAATTGGGGAGAGTGATATGTCGATTTAATTCCCAATTAGACTTGCTCATATTCTTTAGCAATGACTACTCGAGACGTTGATATTGACTATTGTTGGACATTTGACACAAGGTGATTACTTGAGTTAATCATTTATCACTTATTTGAGATTGAAGTTGACTTTCACAAAGGCGTGTTCTTATTTGATAACTTGCTCGGGCTTAAGAATTTGAGTTGAAGACTTGGTTTATCTAGTTACCAGCAATCGAGGTGGATGGTTGAAGACACGGTTAACTATCACAATTAGGAGTTACTTTGTTTTACTCGATGGTCACACGCATATGACGGTGTGGATAATCGCAAGAGGTGTTAATGTCTCATACTTTGTTTGGGTAGTGAGTACTTAGAGATTTGCTTGAAGCATAAATTCTCTACACCGTTCTTCCATCATTAGGTGCAAGCTTAAGATACAAATGTGGGAAGTTGACTTCATTTTCAAGTATGGTATAGCGGGTTTTCTTCTTCATGGTCACTTCAAATTGTCTACGAAGGGTTGATATAAATAGTCGAGAGAGTCTTGACAAGTTGATTCTCACAAAGAATTCAAGTGTTTTTCTCAACAAATTTCTAATATACGGGCTTACAATGTGTTGCCGATTCAAGCATCAAAACCAACAAGGGAAAGGAGACACGCATCTAAACGCGAGTTATCTTGATGAGCTTAATTCTTCTAAGTGTTTGAAGATATCCGGGAAGACAAATGTTATTACCGCAGAAACTCAAGGTTTGACTCATGGCGAGTAAACTTGATGAACTTAACTCTTCTAAGTGATTGAAGATATTCCGGAAAACAAATGTCATGACCGCAGAGAAACTCAAGGTTTTACTCATTAAGGCGTTTGTGTTATTATTCCAATTACGTGGGGAAGTGATGTTAGAAAAAGTTTCAAGATAAAGAGGTACACTAGTGTGTGGTGATTTCGATGGTATCACAATGATCGGGGAGAGATCGTGTACATTGGGGATGCTCAAATTGTTTCACTTGAGTGCTTAATCGCTGATTCGTAGATATAATCACTTATTCGGTGTTGACATCCGCAGATTGTCACCCGCAGAGATAATCGATGACTTGGCCCGCTTCTTCAATGTTATCGATTATTCATTCCTTGTGTATTGGTATACTTGGATACTTGAGCTTCATACACATTCATCGTGGACGAAAGATGTGAACATAGGGAGGTGTTCTACATTACCCTCTTGATGTGTATTCGGAGAGTTCTTGGATATTGGTGTACTTGGTTCTTGAGCTTCATACACGCTCATCGTGGAAGAAAAATGTGATCATGGGAAGGTGTTCTTCATTCCCTCATGAAGTGTATTTGGGAGAGTTCTAGAGCATTATACAAAGAGGTCGACTACAACAATTCAACTACTTGGGGAATTGCTCTCTTGACACCTTTTGGAATGGATCGCTTGAGACTTCAAAGTGGTTATGAAATTTGAGAAGATTATTTATGTGTGGGATGATACGTTGTCGTTCTTATGGATGATATAACCTCGAACGGAGATTCTCGATTATCGGTCTTAAAAGGAGCAATGGATTTATGATAATGGTGTGCTTCTCTGCACCGCTAAGGAAAGCTTTATATAGAGCTTGAATCTGCTCATCCAAAGGATTTTCGGTTTGGGGGAAGTCGCAGAGTCTCACTTTCGGATGGTTCAATTTCTTTCTTGATTCAAGAGCCCCGAAGCTTTGGTGGTGAATGTTTAAGAGTTGATGACTTCTATCTTCTACGACGTCGCTTCGATATCCTTATCTCTGCATCAGATCATCATCCTCTTTAACTATATCATCTACTCTATACTTGTATATATTTATCGAAAAACAAAATACAAAATTATAAAACCAACAAAAGAAAATAGAAAATATAAAACCATCAAAACAAAATAGAAAAATATAAAATTTTCAAAAAAAAAAAAAAAAAAAAAAAAAATCGAAAGTTTGAAAAGACAAAAATATTGTTTTCCAAGACATGTCTTCGGTATCGATAACATCTACGGTCTTAGAAATGTCATTCAATAATGGCACGGGACCATAGATGAAGTTCGAGCAGGAGGTGTAAATATTCTTTTCTAAACATGTCTCCAAAAAATCATGGCTTGCGCTACTTCTTAGATTATTTGACCCGTGCTTAAACTATGGTTTGCTATTATTTCGAGATAGCAACCCGCTCTTTAAAGAAGGAAAGTGCTATGCTTAAACTATTTTCAAAATATTTCGCACTTATCCTAAAACAAAACAAGGAAAGTATGTCGAAGGATCATTGCTTCCTACACAAATGTTTTTCCGTCTAAAATTCTTCGAAAAATATTTGGTGTTTTCAAAATGGTGGTAAATGAGTTGCTTTAAAAACAATCGGTTTGAGTTTTTGTTAATTTGCAAACTCAATCAATGACTTCAAAGACTTATAAACTCTTCAAAAAATGAGTCATTGATTGAGGGGATAATGTTTTCAAATCTATATCATCTAACGAGATTTCTTAATTATCCTACGTGCTTAATTAAAATGATATTTGCCTATGTTCAAGGACTAGGAATTTAGGATATGATTGTTAGGTTTAGATGATTAGAGTTTGATTAACACATAAACCCCATGCCTTATATGATCCGATTGTTATGTTGAATTGACTATAATTAGTCGATTCTTTGTTTGGGTGATGTCGACCACCATATATCTGTATGTGTGTTCACTAACGATGCGGTATATTGGTTATAAGAATGTTCCCGATCCGGATCCCACAATTGAAGATGATTGGATGCCGAAAGGAAGGGTAACTATGTCTTGGGTTGACAAATGAAAAACGGAGCTTAATTGGACTTCAATGGAGAGTTGGCATGAAATGCAACGTAAGAGGTCTTACCGCATCGCCAGATGGTTTTCTTCTAAATTGAAGAAACGGAGCTTAATTGGACCTCGGTTGGCATTCAAAATGCAACGTAAGAAGAAGTCTCACCGCATTTGCGACGGTTTTCTTCCAACCCTACAACAACAACAACGGAAGCTTCTCAACCACTAACGTATCTTTGTGCAGGATACCATTTTTAAACAATTTTGAATAAATTTGAATAAATTGTTTTGAAAATTGAAAATATTGTTTTGAAAATATATTGGACTTAATTTTGAAAATCATCGGACTTCATTTTATCAAAACTTAAGTCACTCAATCATCGACTACTGTCATGGTTTGAGGGGGAGAGTGATTTTGAATAAAATATTTTCAAACAATATATCTTCAAAAGAGTCCGTTTGTACGCTAAAATGTGGTGATCTAAAGATTTAATGTTATGTCATGGTATGATTTTTTCTTTAGAATCAAGGTCTTTCAAAATGAAATTTTTTCTGTTCTTGTTTGATTGTGAAATTGTTTTGTTTTACTTAAAAGATCTCTTAAAAACTATCATACCTGACACTAACAATCTTTAATGTCTTAAAATGGTCCTTATCTATCATCTTTCAAAATTGAATCTTGCCACGTCTTTCCCCAAATTTTTCTAAATGATTTAAATCGGTTGGGATCACAAATCTCAAATGGTTTGATATTTCGATCGGGTATAGATCGTGAGTTAAATCTCTTATCTGCTTTAAATGGAATTGATGTTAGTCCTTTAAAGGCACTCCGCCTCCATGTGCCAAACGATTTCATACACAATGCACATGTTGAGGAGGAGGATTTATCCAAAACATGATGAGTATTTAAACCAGCCACATATTCTCCCATGTTTTATAAACCGTATTAAATCACTTGGGATCCAAAATCTCAAAGGGTTTGATATTTTTGATCGGGGGAGAATTTGTGATTTAATAATGAAATTTGATAAAAGGTGATCGTTTGGATTCAATTGTGCAGGCTGCTCTCTCGTATGTGCTAAACGCTTTCGTCTCGAAACACATATTGAGGGGGAGCAAAACCATCGAGGTACAAAAGTTTAAAAAAAAAAGAGATTATAAAGTACCTTGATTGTGTTTTAAATGGTTTCTTAATGGCTTGTGATTGTGGATGTGCTTCAAAAGAACTCTTGCCTCTATGTGATAAAATGTTTTAAAAAAATCCTATGCACATATTGAGGGGGAGAATTTTACCATGAAAATCAAATGGCTTTTTCGTATGAAAATTGTGATCAAAGAAAATATTTCAAAGTCCTCTTGCCTCCTTGTGCTAAACAATTTCTAAATCATACGCACATGTTGAGGGGGAGGTTTTCTAAATGATCAAAACTATTAAGGTACAAAATGCTTTGATCTCGTATCACAAGTACCTTGATTGGTTTTCCAAATGATTTTTCAATTGGTTTCAAAGAAGGAATGAACAATACCAAAAGACCGACCATTTTACTTTAATGTATGGAGTTATAAGGTTGGTGAGGTTAGGTATTTGTTCCCACGATCCAGCCAGAACCGGAGGGATCTTCCCAGGGACAATCCACTAGATAGTGTAGAGTCCTTAGGTATATTGAAAAAAGGAGAAAAATGAGAAATGGGAAGAGTGCGGACTGAGACAGAGCTAGTACTGGAATAAACCCAACAAGGTTCTAGTAATGAAGTCTCGGTAAGCACTGAAGGGGTTGAAGAATGAAAAGAAATGAATGAGAAAAGGGTGAAAAGAAATAGCCCTCCATCAATTCAACCTTAGGGCGAGAAACGGGTTCAATTCATATGCTACCGGTGGTTACTAAGGTAACACTAGTATTGAAGACAAGACATCATGGACCCAAAGATGCCTTGCACTAAACTTCTCAAACCACTCAAGTTCCTCTTAAAAGGGCTTGTTTCATTCTCACGGGAACCGACATTATCTATCGACTTTCTCTTAGAGATTGTTGATATTGAAGAAGGAGACCCTCTCCTAGTCTCCGATACAGAACCAAATGTGCACTATTGAGTCTAGAGCCAAGAGATCATCCACAATATCTCGTTAGGACACTAAATTCTTGAAGACTTGCTTTTTCACACAATGTGGAAAGTAAGTATATATTAAGAGTCCCACGATTATCCTTGTGGTATTGCGGAACATCCGAGTGATATGTTAACATATTCACAATGAAGATGGAAAGCCTTCTAGAGCCAACATCAAACAAACTCTTGGTAGGTGGCATGTGAGATCTTCTCGTAAGATCAAACTTGTGACAACCGGATAGAAACAATGGGGCGATTCATTCTTGAATCAACCTTGGTCCAGAATGGAATTGACGAATACTTTTGGAAAACCGCTCGATGTGCAAATCTTCTTTTCGCTAGCACGTCGAATGTGTACTTATGTTTTCAAAATTCAAAAGTATCTCGATTGAAAAATACTTTTAGAAAAACCGTTCGATGTGCGAATCTCTTCTTTTCACTAGCACGTCGATTGTGTACTATTTTCAAATACAAAAGTGTTTTGATTGAAAATTGATATTTCTCATAAAACCTTCGTCGATTTCAAAACTCTTTATTCTAAGCAATACGCGATTGTTTTCAAATCAATTTTCATCAATCGCTGAATCTCAATTACCGGGTTCACTCACTCCGTGTTGTCTTCTTTGAGACGTTCCGGTTTGAGAACAACTAGAACAAATGCGAAACCCCGTCAAGGAGATTCTTAGGAATCCTACCGATCACAAAAGATTTATATCGATCAACGGGGAACCGTGGGCGTGTACCTCAATTCAACGAAGTGATCAAAGACACTTTTGTGTGTTTTATTGCTAACTGTTGTTTGCGGTACATTTGGACGGTTGCGGTGATCGAAATTGAGGAGTCAATCCAAAGCCGCATGCTCACAAAGATCCACACTTAATTGAAGAAATCATGACCGGTGCATAATCTACATAACCGGTTCGATATTCCTATACTATGCTTCGCTACGCCGCAAATATCATGAACCGGTAAGGCTTCCGCTACTCTGATGGAAAGATGTCATGATTCAAAAGTGTGAGCATGTCGGTCCAAATGTCACAACTTCACATGAAGGCAACACTACTATGGATGATCCAGAGAGATTTACTGTGGCTGATGATCTCAATGAAAGCTCGAAGATCATCAAAGATGTGGATCAGTTAAAGGCCTCCACTGAAAGTACTAAGCACTCGGACTTTGAAGTATCACTGCTATAGCACAAAGATTGCGGAAATGAAGAATTCAAGTCTACGAGCTCAAGAACAATGACAAGAATAGATTGCTAGGATTCGAAATGTAAAACATGGGGTGACCTCCCTTAGGGGGAGATTGTTAGGAATTAGAAAATTCCGTAGTGAAGAGTCGGTCACCCCAAATGTTATCTAGCTTAAGTTAGCTCGTAGACTTGTCGTTAGTCACGTTATTTATTGTTTTATTAGTTAGTTATTAGTTTAGTTTAGCGTAGTGCAACACCGTGGAGGAAGGACGGTCTTTACCCATGTATCCCGATCCACAGTGCCGATAGGAGGTCGTGTATTGTGTAACTATAAATACCCTTCCATCCATGGAAGGGTGGTGCTTCAATCTAATATTCTACATTTTGTGAAGTAACTCTCTACCAAGAAAACACCCAACTCTCTAACTTTCTCTCTCTAATGGCTAACATGTATTTTGATCTCCCAAGACCACCCGAATCATCAAACACATAATATTTGGATCCTAACACAACACGAGCACATAACTATCACACATACACTTTGTTAAACACACGCAAAGACTAAACGGGCCTAAAAGCCCAACTGCTCAGCCCAATAAGCCCAACCCGTCTCCAAGAGAGATCCAACCCGGCCCAATAAATTAGTAATAAGCTAATAAGCTCTAAAAATAAGCTAGGAATAAGCTTGTAAAAGTTTTGTAAAGTTTTCGTATGTTTAAAAGGAATTTCGGACTATCTTTGCAAAAATAAGAAACGAAGGGTTCAAAAGGTAACATATTTAAAAGCTAAAGGGTCATTTATAAGTGAAACAAATATTTTGTAAAAGTCTAGGACCGGAAAAGTCATTATCGATAGGTCAAGGAAATATGTACGTGCATGTGTATGCATGGAAACCACAAGGACCGATCATGTAAATCTCTTAAACTAGTTTAAATATAAGTTTTGGGTTAAATGTGTACAATTGGAAAAGTAAAGGTTTTAAAGCGTATAAAATGAACCTAGAGGGCTGTTTTTGTAAATTCAGTTTTACCAAGGGTTAAAGTTGTCATTTCTGAAAGTTTTGGTATGAAATATAATTCGGGTGGAAAGTGTCATTTTCTAAAAGTATAGGGGCTAAACTCGTACTTTTTGTAACTCGAGGGTAAAAAGTGTAAATTTGAGAAAAGTTTATCAAAACTTATGATTTCATGATAGCCTCATAAAAATAAGTATTTTGACCACATGAGCATAATATTTTCAATAACGATGAATTTAATTTATATATATGTAAAAATATATATATGTATATGTAAATATATATATTTTTAGAAAATAATTAAGTATATGTAAAAAGATACATATTTCGATAAAATACTCGGGGAATCTAAAAACGTTAAAATACCCAACGAATTTACTAAGATCACAACGGGGGAACATTTCACTTATGCGTAAGTGAGGATCACTAGTTAAGACAATGTAGCATGTAAATTAACTTAAAACGTTAATCACGATCGCACACTATTGGATTGGACAATCCAATGATCTATTGAATAAGAATATTCAATGCTCTATTATTTTGGTCGCGAACCAAAATGCTCCTTCTCGAGATTCGCCATCTCATCATTTTAGGTTTCGAGTTGGAACCTCCGCTACATTGTGCTTGATCTATTTTTGTGCGTGTGCATTATCATCAAGGTGAGTTCATAGCCTCGCTTTTACTTTATTTTATAAACCCCGCGAGGAGATACATGCTCTAAACTAGAACACAAGGGTTTTCATAAATGCTTGATCTTCTTGATTATTGGTACCGCCTAAGTTGTTAGCCACAAGTCCCCGATCATGAACCATTAGTCACCACGAGTGAACGAGATATCGTGAATAGTACTATGGGATTAACGAACCCGCTTCGGTTATACGAAATAACCGGGCGCACCATATCGAATTTCTTTAGGTAATTGGCTATTACCTCCTTTGGGGCATACTTACGCATAATCGGTAATTCGTGTATGCAATGAGTCTTGGTTTCATGAGCTTAGCGCATAATAATCTGTGATATTTTTCTTATGATATTGTTAGTTTACAATGATCATGATCTTATACTTGTGTTCAACTTATTTTAAACCTATGGACTTCACTCAACATTTTTTTGACCTTTTAAGCATGTTATCTCGTAATCAATGAAGATTATGACCAAGGTGCGGAATGGGGCATGGCAAGACTTATCCGTGGTGTAAAACATAAAAGTTATCATTTCTTTCAAACTCATGATCTTTCTTTGGAGAAAAAACACTTGATCTATTTACAATATTTTGTAACAAACTATGAGTTTTCGATGAATGATAACTATTTTAATAAAACGCTCTTTCGAGTCGTTTTCTATAATTATTGACTATGATCTCCATTCAAGTAACACCGAATTAGTCTTCCGTTGTCATTAAGATTTTCGGGTGTTACTGATTGGCATCGAGCCAAGGTTATAGAGAACCAAAGAGTTTTCAAAATCATTTGGACTATAACCGCACTTTTAAAACGGGACTATTTTACACCAACGCCTTACGCCCTTCCGTGACCGCCTATGCATTAGGATTGATGCATCACTAGATCATAAGTAATTGCATTCATTTTAGTTAGGCATGGAGATTTGCTTGGCAAATATGTGTAGCTAACTAAAATAATTATATTATTTGGCATTTACTTACATTAATTTATGGGTTGTTACAAGATACCATGTCTCGCATCCCACCCAGCTTGTTCCGTCTCGATTAATCGAGATGGATGATACTATGTCCTCTACGACCGTCACTATGCCACTCATCCCAAATCCTATCATACCACCATCGCTTTGACGAAACCGAACCTTTGAGGAAGGTGAAGTTGCTCAACTCCCATCGCCCAAATATGACCGCCATCCTCAAGAGTACAATGCTTTTGCTTCCATGACCCTAGATCGATACTATGAGTCGCAACAATGGCTACCGTCAGATGTTGCCGTGGATGATGGATCATCCAAGTCATCGAGAACACCGACTACTTCATCGATTCTTCCGGATCATCTTCCCGAGCTATCCGTCGTCGTCGACGTAGGATTCGTGTTCTTAAGCCTCATGAACCCGAGCCGCTTGGATTACCTTATAGACGCATCCTAATGGTAAGACCTTCAAACGCACCGCTAGGAAGCGTGCGACCCATCACTATGACTCATGTGATGCCACCACCTCGATCACCACCACCACCACCACCACGCCACCATCACCGCCACCACTGCTCCACCCATCGCTACTTCACCACCACCGCCACTTCATCGTGTTCTACCATCGCACCACCACTGCTCCTGCTTCATCACCACCTACAAGATCACCTCCTTTGGACACTTTTAGTGAGCCAATTTTACCGCTTTGCATCAAGTGCTACCCACCATCACTATCCGATCCCGACATGCCTACTCAAGTGGATAATGAGACCGGACCAAGGAAGAAATCCGGTGCTAGGCGATGGTCATTCTTGATACCTTTACTCGACGTTGGAGAGAAGAGGAGGAGCACCTAGTTCGTTTGAGCTTGGAGAAAGCTCGACTCATCACACTCGAGCTCGCTCATTACGGTGAACCAAGACACCACACTATTCCTCCGTTGGCTACGAGACTTATCAGTGCGAAGACCAGTTGAATGAGCTCATGGCACATTATGATGAGATTCCACTAGTTAGGATAGAGAGCTTGGAGGAAGAAGTCGAGAACCTCGTGGTAGGTCGCTACTCCATTGAGATTGTGTTTGATATGATGAGTACTCAGTTGTGGAGGCGAGAGGCCGTTAACCAATTGACTCGAGATTGGAGACTACTATTCGAGATGCTAGTACTTTGAGAGAGACCGCTTTGGGTCGAGAGAGTCTTGCATCACGAGCTTGAATCCGCTCATGCTCACACCGCTATTCGGAGGAGAGGATTGATGACCTCGAGGCAGAGATCGAGCCCGTGAGCAAGCAGATCCGAGACTTGACACCATGGTTGAGGAGATTCGTCGTCGTCGGGATGACGCATCGGGAGATGCGTATATCCTAGTCATCTTTATCTTAGTATGTATCATAAAGCCGCCATATGAGGCATTAAGGCTTGTATCTTTTTGGTTTGTAACCTTGGAACAAGAATTATGATGATGTAACTTTTGGCTGTGAACAATACTATGTATCGATGTATTCCATGGTTGTATTTCCTATATTCTGGTGTTATGATATTATTCCTCGGTAATGTATACCGAACCGATCCTTATGTCCTTATACATATATTATGATTTGTTGAGAAAAATCATATTTCAATCGTTGTTCATACCAAAATCATATCATTAATTTAAAGTGGTAATCTGGACTATTATGATATGAATAATATGAAATCAGTTTTGTCGTCGATCGATAATTTCTTAATCTTGGTATTTATTCTTGGAAATTTTAGAAAAATGGTCAAGAAGAAAGCTACCTCATCCACCATCACTCCCGCACTATTCGTAAAATGGTCATTGAAAGTGTTAGCGCGACTATAGCACAACATGTTGCCGAGCATCGCTAGAGCAAGTTTAACGCATTGAAGTCGAACGAATTGCCCAAGAGGCACGTGAAGTTGAAATTGCAAGAGAAGTGAAATTGCAAGAGAAGTCGAGAACGCCCGAATTGCTCGAGAGGTCAAGTCGAGCGTGTCGCTCAGCAAAGACGCGAGGTCAAGTCGCCGCATTGTCAAGATAATCGTGTCGCAGGTCGCACGCCTTCTTGAAATGGCAAACTCAAATGCAACTAACACTCCAACAAATCAAAGTGAGTCCACAGTAACTCGCAAGTGTAATTACAAAGAGTTCATGAACCGCAAGCCGACATTCTTCAAGGGCATCAAGGTGCTATTGGTTTACTTCATTGGTTTGAGAGAACCGAGACCGATTTACGCTAAGTGATCAGACAAATGATTGCAAAGTCAAGTTTCTGATGGAACTTTGTTAGAAGATGCGTTATCTTGGTGGAAAGGCCATGCTCAACCAATTGGAATGGAAGAAGCTTGTAAGATTTCATGGTCGATCTGAAACAACTGTTAATGAAACAAGATGTGCGAGAACCGAGATCAAGAAACTCAAGATGAGTATTACCACTTGGTCGCTAAAGGTAATGATCTCAAGACATACTTCAAGAGATTCCATGAGCCGAGAGCTCTATGTCCTCATTTGTTTCCCACCAATGAAAAGCTTTTGGAAGCTTTGATCGGAGGTTTACCTCAAGCATCGAAGGAGATGTCATCGCTCAAGCCAAGAACTGTTGAAGAAGTTGTCATTGTATCCCACCGCCTTATGGAACCAATACTAAAGCTTGCAAATGCACAAGGCTCAAGTGACAACAAAAGAAAGTTTGATGATCGAAAACCAAAATTCCAACCACTATCGGTCCAACAACAACAATCGAACAACAACAATCAATATCACCACAACGAAACCAACATCACAATCGGCAAAACCGAAGGCAAGAAGCCGCAAGGGCTTATCTTTGCACCCACCGGAAAAGGGTGCGTGGGACCACATCCCGATGTAACGGATGTTTGATGCACCATTCGGACCTTGTACCGTGAAGTGCGATAAGTGCAACAAGGTAGGTCATCAAGGTAAGCATTGCCGAAACCTGGAAGAGGAAACACCGTGACAAACATGAACTGCTATGGATGTGGAGAACCAGTCATTTCGTGAGTCAATGCCCAAAGTTAAATGTCGCTCAAACAAACAATGCGCGTGCAAGAGTGTACATGCTAGGAGATGGAGATGCACCGTTGAACCTCGACATTGTGACGGTACGTATTCTCTTAACAATCATTCTAAAAATCTTGTTTGATTCTCGAGCCGATAAGAGTTTTGTATCTACTACTTTTGCGCCATTACTTGAAATATCCCCAATCGCCTTAGATACAACTTATGAGATAGAACTTGCCGATGGGAAAATAATAGGAACCAACACCGTAATCCGTAATTGTCCTATTCTATTACAAGACCATTCGTTCCTCATAGATCTTTTGCCAATCAAACATGGAAGTTTCGATGTCGTAATTGGCATGGATTGGTTGTCCAAACACCGTGCTAGGATTGTTTGTGACGAAAAACCGCTCATATCCCGATCAACGGTGAAACCTTAGTCATCCAAGGAGATCAAAGTAGAAAGTACTTAAGTATCATATCCCGTGCGAAATCAATAAAGTACATGGAAAAGGATGTTATGCCTTCTTAGCTCAAGTAACGGAAAAGAAGTGGGAAGAGAAACGACTAGGGATGTACCGTAATCAAGGAATTTTCGAGGTATTTCCGGAAGATTTTCCCGACTCCCACCGCCGACAAGTCGAATTTCAAATCGATCTTATTCCCGGAGCTACTCTCGTAGCACGAGCACCGCATCGTTTAGCCCTCGAAATGCAAGAGTTATCCAAACAACTAGAAGAGCTATCTCGAGAAAGGATTCATTAGACCAAGTTCCTCACCCCAGGAGCACCGGTATTATTCGTTAAGAAGAAAGATGGATCATTCGGATGTGTATCGATTATAGAGAATTGAACAAGCTCACAATCAAAACCGCTATCCCTTACCAAGAATCGATGATCCGCTTGATCAATTACAAGGCTCGAGTGTATACTCAAGATTGATTTGAGATCCGGATATCATCGATTCGGTAAGAGAAGAAGATATACCCAAGACCGCATTTAGAACTCGATATGGCCATTATGAATTCCATGTAATGCCATTCGGTTTAACTAATGCACTCTTTGATTTATGGACCTCATGAATAGAGTCTGCAAACCATATCTGGATAAATTCGTCATTGTGTTCATCGACGATATTCTTATCTACTCGTAATAAAGAAGAACATGCGGAACATTTGAAGACCGTCCGTAAGTTCTCAAGGATGAAAAATTGTACGCAAAGTTTTCCAAGTGTGAATTTTGGATTAAGACACCAATTTCTTGGTCATGTGATCGACGGTGAAGGAATCCATGTGGATCCTCAAAGATTGAATCTATTAAAATTGGCCAAGACCACAAACCCCATCGAAATTGCCAATTCTTAGGACTTGCTGGTTATTATCGAAGATTCATCAAGGTTTCTCAAAATAGCTAAACCATTGACCGAGTTAACCCGAAAACGAAGAAATTCGAATGGGAGACGATCAAGAATCGCTTTTCAACTTCTAAAGAACAAACTTTGCGAAGCACCTATCTTGGCACTACCGAAGGAGTCAAGATTTTGTAGTATATTGTGATGCTTCACACATGGGTTTAGGCGCTGTTCTCATGCAAAGGAACAAAGTGATTGCTTATGCATCACGACAACTCAAAACTCATGAGAAGAATTATACTACTCACGATCTAGAACTTGGCGCCGTGGTATTTGCACCCAAATTATGGAGACATTATCTGTACGGAACCAAGTGTATAGTGTACACTAATCAAAAAAGTCTTCAACACATCTTAGATCAAAAGGAATTGAATATGCGTCAACGTCACTGGCTCGAATTGCTTAGTGATTATGACTGCGAGATCCGTTACCATCCTGGAAAGGCAAACGTTGTTGCCGATGCCTTGAGCGTAAAAGATCGCCTAAGCCACTTAGAGTGAGATCATTGGGAATGGTAATCAATTCACCCTACCATCGAAAATTCTTGAAGCTCAAATCAAGCCCTTAAGGAAGAAAATAGGCCGAATGAGAAGATTTATGGCATGCCGGAGAATGAGAATGGATTTGTGAAGAGATCGGACGGAACGCTATGTTTCAAAAATCAAGTTGGATTCCACTCTTTGAGGTATCCGAGAACTCATCATGCATGAATCACATAAGTCGAAGTATTCCATACATCCCGGTCCCAACAAGATGTATCAAGATCTAAAGCTTTTGTACCGGTGGCCTAATATGAAGGTCGATATCATTTGATACGCCAAAGAAATGTTTGACATGCTTGAAAGTTAAAGTCGAACATCAAAAGCCATCCGGATTGCTAACTCAACCGTAACTTCCTATGTGGAAATGGGAAAGAATCACAATGGACTTCATCACAAAGTTGCCAAAACTTCTAATGGTTTTGACACCATTTGGGTTATTGTAGACCGCCTTACAAAGTCCGCTCATTTCTTGCCAATCAAGGAGAACGACGAGATGATTACACTCGCTAGATCGTACATCAAAGAGATTGTTTCTCGTCACGGTGTACCAATCTCTATCATATCCGATCGTGATAGCCGATTCACCTCAAGATTTTGGCAAACGCTTCAAAAGCCATGGGTACCAACTTAGATATGAGTACCGCGAACCATCCTCAAACAGATGGACAAAGTGAAAGAACGATCCAACTGGAAGACATGCTAAGAGCATGTGTGATTGATTTCGAAAAGAATGGGATAAGCACTTACCTCGGTGAATTCTCTTACAATAAAATTATCACGCCAAGATTAAAGCTCCTTTGAAGCACTCTATGGAAGAAAATGCCGATCGCTACTTGTTGGCGGAAGTTGGAGAAGTACAACTTACAGTCCCAAATTGTCCAAGAGACAACAGAAAAGATAATGCAAATTCGGCAAAGATTGCAAGCACTCGAGATAGACAAAAGAGCTACGCAGATGTTCAAGAAAACCAATGGAATTCCAAGTCGGAGACCGTAATGCTCAAAGTATCACCACGAAAGGGATGGTCGATTTGGAAAACGAGGAAAGCTCAAACCTCGATACGTCGGACCATTTAAAATTCTTCAAAGAATTGGTCCATGGGCATATAAACTTGATCTTCCCAAGAACTTAGCCGAGTACATGACACGCTCCATGTCTCAAATCTTAAGAAGTGTCTTCGGATGAAACTCTAGTCGCACCACTCAAGGACATCCAACTCAATGACAAACTTAGTTTTGTCAAAGAACCCATCGAGATCATGGACGAGAAGTTAAGAGGCTTAACCAAAGCCGCATTCCTATCGTTAAAGTTCGATGGAATCATAAGAAACGAGGTGCGAGTTCACCGGGAGCGAGGATGTAATGCGCTCCAAGTATCCCCACTGCTCATCTAGATCACCCATGACACCTCTCATGAGTTTAATCATGGGACGCGGTTCTCTTAAGGGGTAGGTACTGTAAGCTCCCGGAAAATTTCAATGTACTTAACGCTTTAATCAGGAATTAATCACAATCTATTTTGTCATGAAAGTTTCTAAACACCACATTTGCATATCATTTGGCATATGCATGATCAACGCAGTTTGAGCGTTCATAAATATACCGTTGTGATCTAAATAAATTTCCCCACTATCCTGATAATCCTAAAATACGTAATGAATACGTAAAAAAATTTGTAAAGATTACGAATTTAAATATAATAAAAATTTATAAAATTCGTATAGGGCCTCGGAAACTCATTGGACTTTTCACCACTCGAACCCGACACGTAAATGGGCCTCATATCCGGACCAAGCCCACGCCATTATTCCCTTTGGGCCTCGTCCCAACTCGAGCCCAACACCCTTAATATTTCCTTTGGACTTTGCCTTAGTACACGATCCAACAGATAAGCCCAACTCTCTTTATTTCTTCCTTGGGCCTCGCCTAACATCCAACCCGACATCACTTGGTACAAATTTTATACAAGAAATTAGCACATGTTGTTAAACACTTTGAAGACCCAACGTGCCACAAAGTTGAGACACAAGCAAAATCACTTCATCCCCTAATCCTAAATGTAGCGTGTGAATGCAAAAAGAAGGGACAAAAGCATGCTAGCTACACTAAACAAATAATAAACAAAACCTAATGACCTTGACTATCATTTTGACTCTAAAATCCTTTGGTTACTATGTTTTCTTGACAAGACAAGACCATAATATTATCCTTAAGATCGGTCGCCATACTAGCACGCCAAGACCAAAACAAAATCACTTCTACTTTTCTTTGGAAACTTGGAAGATCATGTTTAAAATAATAAGAACACCTTACTTGTCTTCCCCTTTATAAACAACCTCAAACCCTTAGTAAACTCTCACACACAACTCACAATCACTCTCAACTTACAACTAAAGAAAATCGTCTCTTGTGGGAATCATTCGAAGAAGATAGGAAAGACAAGAGTTGATATAGGTCATACTTGGGTTCATAAGGGAAATCGTTGCAAAAAGAAATACTAGCAAGCTTTGATAAAGAATTCTTTGGGCAAACATTAGGTCGTGAAATATTATAAGGAGAACACGGGGTTAGAGTTTGAATTATCACCTCAACGTTCATCTCCATTCATAACGAGTGCTTGTAAGTCACCCTTAACTCCATTTATTTCATAATCTTCCGCTCACACTTAGATATCACACGTATACATGTTGTAGCACCATCTCATAAACAACTCATGTATTACTTGATCACTACACGTTGTCAATAGTTAATACTAGCCAAAAATCTTTAGAAACACAACACGAGCACATAACTATCACACATACACTTTGTTAAACACACGCAAAGACTAAACGGGCCTAAAAGCCCAACTGCTCAGCCCAATAAGCCCAACCCGTCTCCAAGAGAGATCCAACCCGGCCCAATAAATTAGTAATAAGCTAATAAGCTCTAAAATAAGCTAGGAATAAGCTTGTAAAAGTTATGTAAAGTTTTCAGATGTTTAAAAGGAATTTGGACTATCTTTGCAAAAATAAGAAACGAAGGGTTCAAAAGGTAACATATTTAAAAGCTAAAGGGTCATTTATAAGTGAAACAAATATTTTGTAAAAGTCTAGGGACTGGAAAAGTCATTATCGATAGGTCAAGGGAAATATGTACGTGCATGTGTATGCATGGAAACCACAAGGACCGATCATGTAAATCTCTTAAACTAGTTTAAATATAAGTTTTGGGTTAAATGTGTACAATTGGAAAAGTAAAGGTTTTAAAGCGTATAAAATGAACCTAGAGGGCTGTTTTTGTAAATTCAGTTTTACCAAGGGTTAAAGTTGTCATTTCTGAAAGTTTTGGTATGAAATATAATTCGTGGAAAGTGTCATTTTCTAAAAGTATAGGGCTAAACTCGTACTTTTGTAACTCGAGGGTAAAAAGTGTAAATTTGAGAAAAGTTTATCAAAACTTATGATTTCATGATAGCCTCGTAAAATAAGTATTTTGACCACATGAGCGTAATATTTTCAATAATGATGAATTTAATTTATATATATGTAAAATATATATGTATATGTAAATATATATATTTTAGAAAATAATTAAGTATATGTAAAAAGATACATATTTCGATAAAATACTCGGGGAATCTAAAATACGTTAAAATACCCAACGAATTTACTAAGATCACAACGGGGGAACATTTCACTTATGCGTAAGTGAGGATCACTAGTTAAGACAATGTAGCATGTAAATTAACTTAAAACGTTAATCACGATCGCACACTATTGGATTGGACAATCCAATGATCTATTGAATAAGAATATTCAATGCTCTATTATTTTGGTCGCGAACCAAAATGCTCCTTTACTGAGATTCGCCATCTCATCATTTTAGGTTTCGAGTTGGAACCTCCGCTACATTGTGCTTGATCTATTTTTGTGCGTGTGCATTATCATCAAGGTGAGTTCATAGCCTCGCTTTTACTTTATTTTATAAACCCCGCGAGGGAGATACATGCTCTAAACTAGAACACAAGGGTTTTTCATAAATGCTTGATCTTCTTGATTATTGGTACTGCCTAAGTTGTTAGCCACAAGTCCCCTGATCATGAACCATTAGTCACCGCGAGTGAACGTAGATATCGTGAATAGTACTATGGGGATTAACGAACCCCGTTTCGGTTATAGAGAAATAACCGGGCGCACTATATCGAATTTCTTTAGGTAATTGGCTATTACCTCCTTTGGGGCATACTTACGTACACCGGTAATTCGTGTATGCAATGAGTCTTGGTTTCATGAGCTTAGCGCATAATAATCTGTGATATTTTTCTTATGATATTGTTAGTTTACAATGATCATGATCTTATACTTGTGTTCAACTTATTTTAAACCTATGGACTTCACTCAACATTTTGTTGACCTTTTAAGCATGTTATCTCGTAATCGGTGAAGATTATGACCAAGGTGCGGAATGGGGCATGGCAAGGCTTATCCGGTGGTGTAAAACATAAAAGTTATCATTTCTTTCAAACTCATGATCTTTCTTTTGGAGAAAACACTTGATCTATTTACAATATTTTGTAACAAACTATGAGTTTTCGATGAATGATAACTATTTTAATAAAACGTATCTTTCGAGTCGTTTTCTATAATTATTGACTATGATCTCCATTCAAGTAACACCGAATTAGTCTTCCGTCATTAAGATTTTCTGGGTGTTACTGATTAGCATCGAGCCAAGGTTATAGAGAACCAAAGAGTTTTCAAAATCATTTGGACTATAACCGCACTTTTAAAACGGACTATTTTACACCACCGCTTTACGCCCTTCCGTGACCGCTCTATTCATTAGGATTGATGCATCACTAGATCATAAGTAAATTGCATTCATTTTAGTTAGGCATGGAGATTTGCTTGGCAAATATGTGTAGCTAACTTAAATAATTATATTATTTGGCATTTACTTACATTAATTTATGGGTTGTTACAAGATACCATGTCCGCATCCCACCCAGCTTGTTCCGTCCTCGATTAATCGAGATGGATGATACTATGTCCTCTACGATCGTCACTATGCCAACTCATCCCGGTCTGTCATACCGACATCGCTTTGAACGAAACCGAACCTTTGAGGAAGGTGAAGTTGCTCGAACTCCCATCGCTCCAAATTATGACCGCCATCCTCAAGAGTACAATGCTTTTGCTTCCATGACCCTAGATCGATTATGAGTCGCAACAATGGCTACCGCTTCAGATGTTGCCGTGGATGATGGATCATCCAAGTCATCGAGAACACCGACTCGCTTCATCGATTCTTCCGGATCATCTTCCCGAGCTATCCGTCGTCAGCCGACGTAGGATTCGTGTTCTTAAGCCTCATGAACCCGAGTCGCTTGGATTACCTTATAGATCGCATCCTAATGGTAAGACCTTCAAACGCACCGCTAGGAAGCGTGTGCAACCCATCACTATGACTCATGTGATGCCACCACTCGACCACCACCACTCGGTCACCACCCGCTCGGTCATCACCGCCACCTGTTGTTCCACCCATCGCTACTTCACCACCACCGCCACTTCATCGTGTTCTACCATCGCACCACCACTGCTCTGCTTCATCACCACCTACAAGATCACCTCCTTTAGACACTTTTAGTGAGCCAATTTTACCGCTTTGCATCAAGTGCTACCCACCATCACTATCTCGATCCCGACATGCCTACTCAAGTGGATAATGAGACCGGACCAAGGAAGAAATCCGGTGCTAGGCGATGGTCATTCTTGATACCTTTACTTGATGTTGGAGAGAAGAGGAGGGAGCACCTAGTCTGCTTGAGCTTGAGAAAGCTCGACCATCGCACCAGACTCGATTACGCACATTTAGTGAACCAAAGACACCACACTATTCCTCCTTGGCTACGAGACTTATCAGCACAAAGACCGCTTGGTGTTGGGAATTATGTGAAGTCCGGATTATGCTTGAACTTAATGCCAAGTGTTTCTATCAAGAAGAAGTGGATTCTGTGAAGACATAATCTCATCAAGTATAATAGTGATTAGTTTGTTTCATGGAAGTGTCTATTCCGTATTTAGTTTATTTAGTGTGGATATACATGAGCTTTATTAGGAAGTGATTGTGTATATCTTATTTAGTTTTATGATTATACGTTTCTTGGAAAACGGTTTAGCGATATTGTTTAGGGTTCCTTATCTATAAAAGGAACACATTAGAAAGGTTTATGTACCGATTGGAAAAACTCGCTTTAGTTAATATAAAGATCCATAGAGGATCAAGAAGTTCTTAGTTATTTGTTACTTGTGTTTATATTCACGATAAACATTAGTAGTAGAGATTGTCTTTTATTGTGCTTGTGATTACATAGGCATACATAACGATCCACGAGCTCAAGATCTATCAAGGTCTTTGTTTGTTTCAACAAGTGGTATCGAGCCTCGTGAGAGTCTCTACGATACTAAGGACAAGCTTTTTCTAAACACCCATACAACCATAACAAAACATCATGCCCGGTTCGGATGTCGACATCGAACTCACCAACAACCAAAACTCCACCCATCTCGCAAAGAACTAAGTCTCGTCGAATAGCAATGCTAAGTTTCCTTACCTTAAAAGGGAGGAATATGATCTTTGGGCTATGAAGATGCAAACTGGATCTCCAACATTGATTGGAATCTATGGCGGGTAATTTTGAAGGGAACAGTTTGAAGAGGACTACCACGGATGTCATGGTAATATGATGAATGTTCCTCCCAAAATCGCCAAGAGTTCTTTGGCGCTCGAGAGAAACAAAGGTCGAACTATTCTTCGCAAGCTATTCCCGAGGATCACTTGAGTGATTTTCACTTCATGCAAGATGCCAAAGATATCCGGTTAGCGATTAAGGCGAAGTTCGGTGGGAATGAGGAGTCCAAGAGATCAAGAAGTCCATGCTAAGACAACAGCCAGGACTTTCGGATCTCGAAGAGGAAGGAATTCACAAGGGCTATGATAAGTTTCACAAGATCTTAAGTCGGTTGAATCACTCTGTGCTAAGCCGGATAATGATGATCAGAACTCTAAGTTTCGAGGTCATTACCTCCTTCCGGCTACATGTAAGCATAGCTTTAAAAGCTAAAGGTGGTTTGGACATGATGACTTTTGATGAGCTTTATAACAAACTTAAAGCTCTTGAACATGATGTTAGAAGCCCTTTCGATCATCTTCATCGCTAGTCATATCGCATTTGTTGGAGCCTCTACTCCAAAGTCTAGCTATGGTCCAAGCCCATATCCATCATCATCTAATGTCGCTCCTTCATCAAGCTCTCTTCCTAGATCCAAAGGAATTATGGAAGATGTTCTTGGATCTTTCTTTCTCGATTATGATCCTCGGCAGAACCGGCTTATGAGGATTTTGATCAAGTGGACCCACTTGAGTTTGAAGAGATGAAGTCGAGGTGGCAAGTGGCCATGCTTTCCATGGATATCAAGACCTTTGAGCGCAAAGTCGCGAGACGGTTTGGATTCAAAGGACGCGATCCAAAGAAGGTTTGATAAAAGGAAGGTTAAATGCTTCACATGCCAATGATAGGTCACTTTTCTAGAGAATGCAAAGACAGAAAGTCGGTGATGAAGTACGATACTCTACTTATCGCCAGATCGTAAGGATGCCGGAACTTCAAAGGATCAACTGCGTTGGTCACTCTTGATAGCAATGTGGACCGGAAGCTACATGAGGAGTCCGATAATGATGGTTCGATAATGTTGGGTTGATTGCAGTCGTACTTGAGAGGATAGGCATGATCGATTGCCTTGATGGGCATCTCTCGTGTACAAAACTGCTTTGTTTGGTTGTAGTGAGCGTTATAATGAACTCAAACAAGCTTATGATATTATGGAACCAAAATATAATGAATGCTATGTGGAAGTAGAAGCTTATAAACAGTGCTTTAAAAACACTAGAAAGACAAAAGGTTTGGTTACAAAAGAATGAAATAGCTTATGGTGAGAAAATAGGTGTTTTAGAAAGAGATCTCGAATGTGCTACAAATGAATTAAAATGGTCCGAGAAGTTAAGAGCGATGTAGAGTCGAAAATCTAGAGCTTAAGGAGAAACTTAAGGAGGAAATTGCTAGGAATAATGAGTGGATGATGAATGGTAATAAGTTGGCTAGTCTCATTTATAGCGCCAAGCTCCCAATTCTCTGTGGCTTTAGGTTTTAAGAAATATGTAGGCCTAGAAGCTAGGGATGACTCACGAGATCTACACCAGCAGCCTAGCTAATTTTGTGAAAGAAGGTGACCTACATGCTGTTCGTGGACCAATTAGAGGTGAGCACATGCCCATTGACCTTTCCACTATTAATGACTTTGATGGATCACACCATCTCGATGGCAAAAGTCAAAGACTTGCTCGACCCTAATACTTCTACTAATGACTTTGTCTCTTGTGTTAACAAATGACAAGTCCTCCAAGCAAGGGTCTACAGAGTGTGATTCAAATGACAAGTCCGACCTTCCCAAGTCGACCTTCCCAAGTCTTCACCCATGCCTCGCACCCAAGACTACCAATAAGCATGACAGAGTTGTTTGCCAAGGAATGCACTTCCAAGACAGTTGCCTCAAGACTTGCTTTTAATTCTTTGCATAATAATACCGTTAAAACAATTCTTTTCATGGTTTTGGTTTGAATACTCGCTTGTAAGAATACATCTTTTGGTTTGAATAAATCTTCTCTTGAAGAAATGTTTTGTGTGTGGAAGTAAATCTCATTTAATTAAGGATTGTGATTATCATGAGCAAAGAATGAGTAGATGTGGTGATTCTAGGAAAACTAGACCAATGTGGACCAATGTTAATGATATACCACCTTATGTTCCACAAGTCGCTAATTATAATACTTCTTTTCCTTGAAAAGATCTTTTGAAAACCATATGTTCAACCAACCAAAGGAATATTTTAAAATGGTTTTGGCCTAGATATGTTAACCCTATGACCGATGGGAGAGGGTATCGATACTTGTCAAGACCTCAAGAGTTGTTCTTGGAATAAACAGAGACCTAAGTTTCATTGGAAACCCAAGAACAATAGTGGATCTTATACTTCTACATGGCACAACTCATATGATCCACAAGGCGGGTTCAAGTCAAGAATGACTTGAGCCTCCATAGTGTACTAATTCTCTGATATTTTTGTTGTTGTAGGATCATCCCTTAAGCATAAAGATGTTGGAATTGTTGATGATGGTTGTTCTAGAAGTATGTCGTGAACAGGGACATGATGCATAACTTTATACCTATTGAAGGTGGAGGCAATGTAACCTTTGGAGGAAGTGATGGACGAATTACGGAAAAGGGACCATCAAAACACCTCACCGGATTTTGAGAATGTTTATTATGTCAAGGAACTTCAACACTTCAATTTGTTTTCGGTCTCACAAATGTGACACTAAGAACAAAGTACTCTTCACAGAGGATGAATGTCTTGTCTTTGTCTAAAGACTTCAAACTCCCGTAAGAAACTTCAATTCTCATCAAGGTTCCTCGCATCATAATCTTTATACATTCAACTTAACTAATGTTCAACCAAAGCAGTGACTTAACATGTTTGGTGGCTAAAGCATCCGTGGATGAGTCCACTAAATGGCATGTAGGATGGCCCATGTCAATTTCAAGACCATCAACCAGCTCTCTAAGCCGGGCCTAGTTCAAGGTCTTCCGCCAAAGTATTCACCAATGATCATAAGCGTGTTGCATGCAACAAAGGAAAGCGACCAGAGCCTCATATAAAGGAGTTCTCATTACAAAGAAGAACCATTATTTCGAACCTCTTCACCGCTTCATATGGATCTGTTTGGTCCAACTAAAGTGAGAAGCATTGATCATAAATATTTTTGTCCGGTGATCACCGATGGATTTAGCAAATTTTGTTGGGTATTCTTTCTACGGACCAAAGATGAAACATCCAAGTATTAAAAGACTTCATTACCCTTATTGAGAATCGGTTGAACAAAAGGTGAAAGGAATTAGGTGTGATAATGGTACGAGTTCAAAATGCCATTCTAATAGAACTCAGAGGATAAAGGGAATCAAAAGGGACTATAGCACTCCAAGAACCCCTCAACAAAATGGGGTGGCGAGAAAGAAAAATAGAACCTTAATAGAAGTCGCAAGATCAATGCTAGCGACTCTAAACTTCCTACCATGTTTTGGACCGAGGTCATGTTAGTACGACTTGTTATGTACTTAATAGAGTGTCCATTACTAGACCACACCTTAAAACACCATATGAACTTCTTTTGGGAAAGTTCCAGTTATTCATTACCTTAAACCGTTTGGTACGCTAAGTGACAATTTTGAATACCAGTGATCCCTTGGGCAAATTTGATGAGAAAGTCGATGATGGTTACATTGTGGGGTATTCTCGCTCACGAGGGCGTCATGTGGTTTACAATGTATCTGCTAAGAAGATTGAGGAGACTTTGAATCGAGGTATCTTGAAGACAAGCCTAATGTTCAAGGACGTGGTCATGTTTGGTCATTTGATCTTGACTACTTGACCGATTATTTGGGTTATGCTAGACATATGGCTAATCAAAATGTCGATTCGAAACATCTCCAACTACTAGTGCGTAAACATTGGAAGCTCAATCGACAATGGGTCCGATGATGATGAACAACCCATTGTAGTGCCTTCCTTCTCTCCTAACAATTTTGTAGGTGACATTTCTAAAGATTATCTTGATGTGGGTGAAGATGAATTCTATTATGCTTGAGGACCTTGCGGATCAAGAAACAAGAGTATGCGACCACTTTAGATGTTTGAGAGGAATGTTGAAGCGTGTTCAAATGAATCACTCGGTAGAAACTCCAATTCTGCGAAGGGAATCTGCTTTCTCCTCACCTCTCCAATTCGGCCGAAAGACATGTTGACTCTACTCCTATGTCCACTAAAGTGTCAACAGATCTCGGTGAACCTTATACAAGGTTCCCAAAACCTTCGATCTTGGTCATCATCAACCTAAAGCAGCATCTTCAACACACCTTCCTATGATAATCGACTTTGAACCCATCGTGACTAATCTTGATTCTTCCATTGATGTCAACACCACCACTACTACAAGGATCAACAATGTACATCCACAGCCTAATATTATTGGTGATCCTCATGCCCTGTTAGAACAAGAGGTACCGTGGCGCGTTCAAAATATGGACAGTGGCTTTTATCTCTTATGTCTCAAATCGCAGAGAGACAATCACACGCACTATCAACATTGTCTGCTTGCTTGCTTTCTCTCACAAGTGGAACCAACCAAGTTACTCGTGCTCTTGAAGACTCAAGTTGGCTTGAAGCAATGCAGGATGAAATGCAACAATTTCAAAATCGGCGGTTTGGATATTGGTACCACTACCGATGGTAAGTATGCTATTGGGACAAAATGGATTCGAAGAATAAGAGAGATGCTAGAGGTGTTGTCATTAAAAACAAAGCCGAAGTTAGTTGCAGGGTTATAGACAAGAGGAGGATCGATTATGATGAAGTGTTTGCACCAAGGCAAGAGTTGAGGCTATACGGATTTTCTTAGCTTATGCATCCTATATGGGCTTTATGGTCTATCAAATGGATGTTAAAGGAGCCTTCTTGTATGGTGAAATTGAAGAAGAGGTGTATGTCACTCAACCTAAAGGATTTGAAGATCCGGATCATCCTAATCATGTTTATAAGGTGGTCAAAGCTCTCTATGGACTACATCGGGCACCCGAGCCCGGTATGCTAGGCTCTCTACATTTCTGTCAAGCATGGTTACGTAAGAGGTGCAATTGATAAGACTCTTTTCCTAAAGAAGAATTCCACCGACATTATTCTTGTGCAAGTCTATGTGGATGACATTATCTTTGGATCCACAAAGGAAGCTTGGTGCGGGAGTTTGAGGAGCTTATGAAGGAGAGTTTCGAGATGAGTGCAATGGGAGAGATGACTTTCTTTTGGGTCTTCAAGTTCGTGAGAAACCCGATGGTATCTTTATCACCAGACAAATATGTGAGGACATCTTGAAGAAGTTTGGTATGGAGGGTGTACGGATGCTACTACACCTTATGAAGCTCCAAAGACAAAGACCAACAATGAAGTCGATCCACCGTGAATGTTCATTTGTACAGTCTATGATTGGGTCTTTGATGTATCTAACGACTTCCAGCCCGATATTACTTTTGTTGTGAGTGTTTGTTCGCGACATCAAGTTACTCCACCGACTTCCCATCTCAATGTCATGAAGAAGATCTTTAAGTACCTTAAAGGCCAACCTTGGTTAGGTCTTTGGTACCCAAAAGAATCTCCTTTTAAGTTGGAAGCTTATAGTGATAGTGACTATGCCGGTGCTAATCGGATAGGAGGTCCACCACCGAGGTTGCCAATTCCTTGAAAAGATTGATTTCTTGGCAATGCAAGAAACAAACTATTGTGGCTACCTCATCTCTCAAGCGAGTATGTGGTCTTTGCTAATTCTTGTGATGTGTTCTTTGGATTCAAAATCGCTTGTTGGATTATGGGTATAATTTCATGAACACAACAATTTTTATTGATAATCAAAGTACCATATGCATTGTTAAAAATCCAGCTTTTCACAATCGAACAAAACATATTGAAATCGTGCACCACTTTATAAGAGATGCATATGATAAAATTTGATAAATGTGGTCAAAATTCCTACTGCGATAATGTGGCGATTTGTTAACAAAGGCTTTTGAAGGACCAAGGTTTCAACACCTTGTGGTCCATATTGGCATGTTAACCCTTAACGCAAAGTTTAAGGGAGGCATAGGCCTCGGGGAGGCATATGCCTCGGGGAGGATTTGTGTATAACTTTGCATTTTGCTATGTAATTTTGTATATTTGATAGATTTTAACTAACTCTAACCCTCGCTAATGTAATTTTAGTGTGTTTCTTTGTTGGTTTGTGTATGTTTCGTGTTTGTTTTGCGAAATGGTTGTCCCCGATCGGTTGAGATATGGTCATGAAAGCTTAAGTTTGTTTCCACCGAATTCATTGTCTTTGAAGTGTGCTATTTGTTTCCTCCGAAGTTGAAGTACTGAAGTTATATGATTCAATCAAAAGAAGTACAGAAGCAAATAGATCATTCATTCATTCAAGAAACAGTTTACAGCTTATAGATTACAGAGTACAAGCAACATCAAAAGCATCTACATGATCTAATAGTCCTAATCTATTACATATCATCTATTCCAACATCTAAAGATGAGCACGATGAGCATGACTGCTCACATCTTTCACACTAATAGCTGTTGGAAATGCACGATCGCTCACATCTTTTGGCACTAAATGCTGGCTATGCCTTTGTGAAAGCATAACCAACTCTAACAGATGCTAAGGATCAAAATGGAGAGGATGGATTGATGAAAACGAAGAAGCTGAAGCTGATTGTGGTAGAGAGATGAGAAGGAAAGATTTTCATTTGCGCATCATCTACTCTTTCAATCATACATCAACTTACATCATTTTCCTTTTTCCGTTCCTCAATACGATATGTGATGATGCACCAAAACATGATGCAGAGACCAAGCACCACCTTTCTTCCCATAGGGAGTGGTGGATTTTTGGCTCGTGGCCTTCGTTGAGGCCTAGGTGCCGAGGGTTGGGAGTAAGATGTTCCTCATTATAGGATTCATCGAATCTTCACAGATACACTTGGTTTCTCCACACTTTCATCTTCCGATGAGGAGAGAAAAGGTGACTTCTTTGGTAGTGGATATGGTTTTGGAAAATAGTGAAACCATGAATTGGTATCTTCACTAGATGATGAGGATGATGATGAGGATGTTGTTGTGAGATCTATGATCTCGTGTTTGTTACTCATGTTGAATGATGGTTAATTTTGAAGTTTTGGAGGAATTAGGGTTTGAAATATTATTTGGGGATTTTGATGAAAAGTCTATGTGCATTGGGATTGTTTTATAGCCGGGTACAAGTGGTAAGAGAATTAATGCGTGTGGGTGAAACAGTTAAAGATATTTATCAAGCTTGAGAGTAAGTCTTCATTTCATTGATTGTTCTACTTGATGAGAATGGTTTTCATTTCACCGGTTATAAGTGAATCCGAGTAAAAGTAGAAGTACACGTCAGCTTTGGTCAACTTTGACCAGAAATTGGGAAATTTCTATTTATTATCTACGGCATATTTTCGCTCCATATTAAGTGATTCGCTTATTACTATCATTGAAAACACTTCCTTTTGTGAAAAATCGTAACCCTAATCTTCAAAAACTCTCATGGCGCTTCAATTCAAACATGATCATAATAAGGTTGCTTTTCTTGGATCTGCTCGAGGAGATGAGCTTTATAGGCCGATGATTTCTTTCTTACTAAGATCAAAGATTGTATATGCATTGACACATTCTCCAGATGCTATATATGAAACTTTGATTACTCAATTTTGGGCGTCGGCAGAAAAGAGAGGTGATACTGAGATAGTTGCAAGTGTTGATGGACAAGTATATGTGGTGACAGAGGAACTGATCAGAAGACAACTTCGCTTGGATGATGAGAATGGAGTTTATCATTCTGATTCTACAATGGTACTTGAAGGGCTTAGAGCAATTGGATATCAAAGTTCGAGGACAGATATGTGGTTGAAAAATAAGCTTTGTCCTATGTGGAGGTTCTTGGTTCATACTTTGCTGCAGTGTTTGAGCAATAAGTCTGGAGGATGGGATCAGTTTTCAACACAAATGGGATGTGGTATTGTTTGCTTATCTAAGGGTTTGACTTATAATTTCTCTAAGTATATCTTTGATAATATGGTAGAAAACATAACTAGGAAAAAGGGTAAGTTTTTGATGTACCCTAGGTTCTTACAGATGATATTGAATGTTTCTACACAAACCCAGGCTTTTCATCCCATAAGTGTTTTGACCCCTAAGTTATTTGCTACAATGAGGACTAAATTTGAAGGGACACATTTTCCTTTGTTAGCTGACATGTTACCTCAGGAGAATGAGACTGATAATGAGCTTCATGTTGTTTTACCTTTTTCCAATCCTACTGATGGAAATCTTTCAGTAGATGGTGATGAGGGTCCTTCTGTTGTTGCTGAAGCATCTATGTCTTCACCAAGACCATGTCCTAGTCCTGCAATTATACAAGCTCCTATTGATGAAGTCCAAGTTACTATTGATGAAGTTCAGGTTGATACTGATAGATTACCTACACCAAGTCCTGTTAGGACTCCATTTGGTGAAGGATGCTCTTATGATGATCAGGTTAATGTTGCTCCTGAACAGTCTACTGAAGTTCCAATTTTGACTGAGCAATCACATGATGCTGATGAAGATCCAATTTCACTTACCTCATTATATGATCTGGTGAACAAGCTTACAGGTGAGGTGACTGGTCTTAAGAAAGAACTTACAGAAACCAAATCTTTTCTTGGTCAGAAGATTGTGGAATTGGAGACTAAAGTTGAACACTTGGAGGAATTGCTGAGTCAGAAGGATAAAAAGAGATGTTTGGTTTCTTCTGAGGAGGAGGCTGAAGAGAATCTTAATGAATCTCTTGATATATTGGCTGATGTGGCACTTACATCTGATGTTTCTTCTCCTATTGCTAAATCTTCACGAAGAAAGGAGTCTAACAAGGAGCCTATTCTCTATACTAGCAAAAGAAGAAGACAATCTTTGGATAAGGTATCTGCTGACAATTCCAAGGAGCTAAATATGGAGGATGCATCTACTGATGGTTTAGTGAAAGAGGTTACTACTGATGGTCAAACTTCATCTATACCAGAACATTCAAATGTTTCACATTCAGCAGATGATGAAGAGGTTTTTCTTGTTTGGGAGAATGTATAAGTTGAATGCTTCTCCCAAGTTTTCTACACCGTTGAGGAATTGTCTCAACCTATTTCCTCCGATGTGGGTTTGATTGTTTCTTCAAGCTCACATTGGTTCTCACGAAATTGGTTCTGTGAGACATCTTCCGAGAAAGGACAGATCCCGTGATTGCCGATCTGTGAAGTCGGTAGAGTGACTAAAGAACAATATCAAGCTCAGTCGGATTGTTTGTCGATTATGAGAATATCCGAAGAGTCGTGTTGTGGCTAAATTTCTTCAAGATCGGATATGCTTCGATTTGTCTCCGAAGGAAATTAGAGCTTGATGCATTCTTTCCTACAATTCTTGATGATCAATGGGATGGTTATATTTCTCAAGGTGCTTGATCCCGATCTTGCAAAACTTATCTTAGGAGATTCTTTTAATGATGATAATTTTGTGGATAAAATGGTTGCACTTGGTAATCAAAGGAAGAAAGAATCTGCAGACAGAGAAGAGCTCTTATTGATCGTAGAAAATAAAGCCAAAAGAGAAAACCTATGATCTGTTGCTCGAAGAGGAATTATATGAGGAGAATTGTGAAGAATGTTGCTATGTATAATTCGGTATGACCATGAAGCAAATTATGACTTTATCGATGATGCTTTGATTAGACAAGATCATATGGTTATGAAATTCTCTTCTTCGGTTCTACTTCTTCTTATTTGGCAAATAGTGCTTCAATGTCCGATGTTCCTACACCAAGAGACGAAAACAGTTGAAATTGTGGATAATTTTGATATTGTTTTGCCTTGATGGTACTTTCGGATGTTCCTTCCGATAAACCTTCGATGCTACTCCTTCTTCGATGTGGATGTTTCACGAATCTTTTTGGTTTCTTCCGAAATGTTGTCAAGTGTGGAGTTAAGTGATTCTCTTATTCGTGAGACCGATCTACAACTTGATATCGATAACATTGCCGATCCGGGAAAGCGAATTTGGTTACAAGAAGTTCGGATAGATTGGCTAAGAAACATGCTTCAAGAAATACTACTTTAGATCTTAAGGTGATGAATCTACATTTATTGAGGTTGGATCTATTGAAGCTTTTCCTAAGGTACTCATGTGGTTTTGGTTAATTGGACAAATGGAAAACTTAACACTGTTTATAGGTTTGGATAATACTTGTTCTTGAGTTCAACTTCTTGAAGGATATTCTTCATTTGGTGAATAGACATGATTTGAAGATGTTTGTATGAACATGTCATTCAAGATTATAAGTTTCATTCAAAGAATCGGTTCTCGGTTTATATTTGTTGGGTGATCTTCGTGTTATGTTTGATTCGATTCTCCACATGGTAAAGGTTATTCTATTTGGAAGAATTCTCATAAATGGGAGATTGAGAGTTGGAGATTTTATCCTCGCCTTGTGTTCGTGTAGTCCAAACTACATGTGGGATGATTTTGTGTATGCTATCGATAGGCTTTATCCTTTATCCGATACTTTTATGGAAAGATTGCTAAGACACAAGTTGGAAGTGCCTCTAATCCGGTTGGCAATGATGACCTTCATGCTTCTCAATGTGTTGGTTTGATTAAGAATCAACTTCTATCACATAAAGGTTCATCTTGATTGTAACAATTTGTAATATTTGTTTTCTTTATTTTCTTAGTTAAAAAAAAAAAAAAAAAAAAAAAATGCTTTTGGTTTTATCTAACTTTCTTGCGGGTTTGTTGTATATTTTTGGTTATTGACTCACCGATATACTTTAGGTATGTCAAAGAGTTAGCTAGTCCAAAGGGTACACTTTGGTAAAGACACATCAAATCATTGATAGTTGTAATGATTTGCTAAAATCATAGGGTATGCAACCACCTATGCTTTATTCTTTGAGTGTTGTATGGTTTTCAATTCACCATGGTTTATTCTGTTTGGAATCCAAGAATTGGCTAGCCCACTTGTATATGGCTTGTGGTAAAGGCGGTGGCATTCCATATTTGGTTCTCAATTCACCAATTCCTAGAATTGACTAGTCCCGAGCAAACGGCTACGGTAAAGACATTTCAAATCCGTTTACATGGTTTCCGGTTTGCCCATAAATCGATGGTTATCGATGTACCATAGTTTACTGAACCGAAACATATGGCTACTCCAAGAGTGATGGCTATTGGTAAAGAGACATCAAATCCATTTATTTTCAATGATTCACCTCTCACAGCGTTAACACACCGGATGTGATGAGAATAGTATGAAACTAACTGCTTTGATGTACCTTTTGTCATTTGTTGCTTTGCAAAGATATGGAGTTTCGAGTTTCTTCATTATAGAGATGTTCTTTGGATTCTTTGTTGTTTGTTGTTCGTATACAATCCTCCGTGTCAGACGATCTATCAAGAAACCGGAACTTAACAAGTCAAATTCCGGTTTAGGGAGGATTGTTGGGAATTATGTGAAGTCCGGATTATCTTGAACTTAATGCCAAGTGTTTCTACTGAAGAAAGTGGATTCTCATCAAGACTTATTCTCTTCAAGTATAATAGTGATTAGTTTGTTTCTGCGAAGTGTCTATTCCGTATTTAGTTTATTTAGTGTGGATATACATGAGCTTTATTAGGAAGTGATTGTGTATATCTTATTTAGTTTTATGATTATACGTTTCTTGGAAAACGGTTTAGCGATATTGTTTAGGGTTCCTTATCTATAAAAGGAACACATTAGAAAGGTTTATGTACCGATTGGAAAAACTCGCTTTTAGTTAATATAAAGATCCATAGAGGATCAAGAAGTTCTTAGTTATTTGTTACTTGTGTTTATATTCACCGATAAACATTAGTAGTAGAGATTGTCTTTTATTGTGCTTGTGATTACATAGGCATACATAACGATCCACGAGCTCAAGATCTATCAAGGTCTTTGTTTGTTTCAACATACTTTCAAAAACTATCCCGATATATTTTTATACTTACATTTAGTTTATAAAACTATATTTTGAGTTTACCTAGTGTTTTAAATTTATTTGGTATATAAATCGTTAAATTTATATTATTACGACGCTTTTTCTTAAAAACTACACGATAATTATATTATCACTCAAATTTTACAAGAAATATATTTTACAATTTTATGATCTCGATATACTTTACTTTGATCTATTAAAATTTCTTTTACCTAAAACTACCTTAAATACACTAATGTATATAAAATCTTACAAGTTACATTTAATCTATACACTTTACCTACAAACATTTACTTACACCATTTTTGTACAATAAGTAAAAGAAATAACTAATTGAATGAGCTAGACAAGATCCATCAATTCTACTTAAATTGTGGATCTTGTCTTGCTATCATATATTATTACCTACAATCTATTATGCATCAACACATAGATACATTTCAAGTGTGAAGTCAAGATCAAAAAAAAAATTTCTCTCTTTCTTCTCCACAAAATATCCGGCCACCATGGTGAATCAAGGAAGTGATCATCAAAGTTTTTCTTATCAAGTTCTACACAATCTAGTAACACTCTTTGTTTAGGTTTTGAAATAAAAACCTAGGGTGTTTAGGATAAATCCTTTGTTCTTAAACCTCATCAAGCAATTTGTAAGCATAAAACTTCATCTCTTACTTTTCATATATATTTTCATACATTTCATGAAGTCCATATGATCATATTTGCTCAAGTTGTAGTTTTTATTCATGTTTATCAAATGTTATCACCCATATGTGTCCTATTAATTTTTATAACAAGTATGTACTAGTTAGAAGTTTATAAAATGATAAGTTTGAAAATGGATCATCAAAGTCTAGTTGTGGTTTTAGAGGAAATGGTTACATAAATTTTATATATGTTTATTTAAGTTTGTATATATATTTTAGCCTCACAATGAATATTTATTTTGGTTATGATCAAATGAAGTTGTTTTACTAGTAGGATTGGTGATGAGTAGATTAAGGGATTTTGTGGTGAAGTTGTGGTTAAACAAGTAGATAAAATGGTAAAGTTTAAAATAAGCGAAGCGCTGTCGAAATTTATAATTTTTCCGAAAAGTTAGTCATTTTTATAAGTTTTATTAAAGATTTAGAAAATAGATTTTAGTTATGAACGTGGCCTTTGAACGGACTAAAACGGAGTTATAACGAAAAGATACGTGGTTTTCAAGTTACGATTTAAAACTACCATTTTCCGGAAAATTGTACATGCAGTCCGAGTTTTAACTGACCAATCAGTGGCCTTAAACTTTCTGTGAAATCTCCAAAGTTTAAAAATATATTAGTACACTTAATTACCTTCGAGTGGATATAAAGAACTTGAAAACGGACTTAAAACGAGTGAGTTATGGTTAACCGAATTTTGAGTCAAAACGTCTTGAAAACACTATTCACAGCGTTAGTAAGCTGTCGATTTTAATCAAGGTTTTGAGGGCCTAAACGGACGCTTTCGGGGAAACGGACCTTAAAAACGAAGTTAGTTTTCCTATGTATATATTACGCCAAGTCCGATGTAAACCGATTTGTCAATTACTAAAACCGCTACGTAGTTTTAACTACATTTTCACCATTAGCTCAAAAGTAATTATTTTTGACAAGGAACCGTCACACATTCAAGTAACAATATTTTTATATAACTAGTTTTCAAGTAGCATATTGGGTGATACGTTTTCAAATCATGCATTCACGACAACATATCATAACTCAAGTCATAACATTCATTTTAGGTCGCGGATAGTTCCGAGTCTCACTTTCGCACTTCATTTTGTTAGCATATCAATCACACGTGTGAGTTCATACCCCACTTTTACTCGCTTAAATTCTTACAAACTATTTGGGGAGATACATGCTTAAATACTTATTTCACTCTTGCGAATACTCAAACCATTTATACAATTGTGTTACAATATACTTCTATACACTTTGGACATTATGTGTGGTTTATTGCGACATGTGCCTTAATGTGCTAAACTAGTTTTCAATTATGCATCAACATACAAACTTTAGCAATCGGTTAACTCTGCGGAGCCATGGAGAGGTATTGATAGTACTATCGGTCGACGCCCCACCCTTGGTCCATGATGACGTGACTGGGGTGAATATAATCTGTTATTCAATGAAACATTACAAACAAGTTAGACTCGTCAAGAGGTTCATTATCGTGATTCTTTGCATTAAGTACATGTATATATCGTATGCACCTATGTCCTACTTACAAACAAGATTGACAATTTATATTTTGGCAATGGATTGTAAACACACAGTTGCAAGTTTTGTATGGGCGGAACTTGAACCGAGTGGATTTACAATGCCTTTGTCGATAAACAATTTTTGAAAGGCTTTACATTTCATCACAAACTTATGAACTCACCAACCATTGTGTTGACACTTTTAGCATGTTTATCTCGTGTCTTAAGGTGATAGCACCGCATGGAGCTTTTGGGTCGCATGGCATACATTGAGTCTTGTGCTTTTAACAATTACCATTCGACATGTTTTGTAAACTTTTATGTATTATCAAACCTTGTGATTTCTTGTGGTGTAAACATTAACTTATTTATCGAATGGTAAACTTTTCAAAACGCCTCATTATAGAGGTCGTCAGATCCATACTTTGTGCTATGACGTTACACCCCAATGACACTATCGTTCACCGCGATATTTTGGGGTGTGATGATTGGTATCGAGCCTTGGTTATAGAGAACTAGGTTGCATTTTAATTCCTAGACTATAACCGCCTCACATCGATCCTTTCGCTTCCTATCGCCTTACTCACTTTTCGTATGCATATGTTTTCTTAAGTATTTCTTCTAGAACCACCTCATTAGATAACGTAGTTTCCTTGTACCAATAGGGAGTCCCAAAATCTAGTTGGGTCATCAAAGATATGGAGCTCAGAATGAGCACTTATCTAACTTGATCTCGTGATGCTCTTGTTTGATGAGATGCGAGATCGAGCTAAATAAGTGTTACTATAAAGTCGGATAGATTTGATGATTTTGCCCGAGGATGGGAGTTCTCTTGAGGATACTTTGGGAACCGGCGACTAAACCTCATAGTGACTTTAGCACCTAACGGAATTTCCTTTACACCAAGTGCGACTCTTCCTAGATACCTACCCTAAATCCTCCTTCACCGCTTAGAATCGGATGATAGATCGCTACCTATTTAAGTAACAACAATCGCCGAGACATGTATGTTGGTGGTATGTACACGTGTGAAATGAAGCAATTATAATTATGGTGGCCAACATAATTATAAATGCGCCACAACTCACGTGGACATATGCAACCACGATACGTAGATCGTGTGGACACCTTAGGAACCAAATTGTGGCGTGGTATTATGTTTGAGGACGTTAAGTATAGACATTGGGAATTCAACGGTTCTTTCCTTGCGAGATAATGGCACCAAAGAGAGTAACACGCAGATCGGCCGAGGTGGTGCGGTACCAAGGGTGGAATGACAGTGGACGTGGAGGTAGAGGAGGCGGTAGCGATATGGGTAACAATGACAACAACATCGGCGAAACCCCGACTTTGCCGCCATCATCGCCAACAACTTCAAATATTGCTTCCCACTATTGTCACACAAGTTGGAAATCATATGAATAACTCGGGAAACCACGGAACGGAATGCCGACACCAACAATGTAGTCGGTAGTAACAACAACAACAACACCAACAACAACAACAATGTAATCGATGCACATATAAGGAATTTTCGGCATGTAAACCTATGAGTTTGATGGTATAGGAGGTGCTTTGGCTTATACTCGATGGGTAGAGAAGATGAGTCGTGATCGACATCGCAATTGTGCCACACATCGTAGGGTGAAGTATGTCGCTTGTTTGCTATCGTGGAAGGCATTGACATGGTGGAATACACAACACAAAGCTAGGGGCAGAGAAGCGCTATAGGCATGACATGGGACTAATTCAAGGAGTTATTGAAAGAGGAGTACCGCCTGACAATGAAATGCGTAAACTAGAGGATGAATTTTATCACCACTCTATGATAGGGGTGGTCACGCACCTACATCGACCGATTTCATGAGTTAGCTAGACTAGTTCCTCATCTAGTTACCCCGAGTCCAAGAGAATCTCGAGGTACATATATGGTCTTGTCCCCAAACTGTGGAACTGTGAAAACAACCGAGCCATCTACAATACAAAGTGCGACATCGAGGCGGTGAACCCCGACGGACGAGATGGTTAGAAATGGTACGTTGAAGAGCAAAGATAAGAGGAAGGAAGCAAGTGGGTCGAATAAGCAGATAGACGTGGTAATGCATAAACAAAAGGGCGAGAGTTTTTGTGGCAACTGTATCGAACAAAGAGAGTATGCGGTACACATCCCAAATGTGCTAAATGTGCTTATCATCACCAAGACCAAGCCCCGCCGCTTGTGTACAAATTGCAATCGATACGGCCATTTCAAGGAGCAGTTAAAAGGAATAATCAAAAGACTTGCTTTGAATGTAATAACCGAATCACTTCCGAATAATTGTCCTCGCTGAATAAGCCACCGATGCAAGCTCCTCTAGTCAGGGCAATCAAGGAAATAACCCAAACCCCAGACTCAATATCACCCACCCGAGGTCGAGCATTCTATATAGGGACCGAGGAAGCCCGCAATGCGAATCGGTACGTTTTTCCTAGACCATTAAGTGATCCACCGTATTATTCAGATTTAGTGAGTCTCGTTAGATAAGAAACCTAGACGCGTAAGTTTTGACATAAACACTTTGACCATACACTTGATTTCATGAAACCTAAGGGTAGAACTTTAAGTGTCATCGATTGAATCGCGTGGACGCGATTCCTCTAACAGGGGAAGAATGTCACAATTCTCAAATTCCGGTCATTCCTCATACTCCATATTCATCATTTCATAACGGTTCGTGCATGGTTTTACATTTTTTTTTTCATTAAACGTTATTCTCTTATTAAATAAACGCTATCGCGTAATTAATTATTTTGAACACTTGATCCGATACTTTCAAAAACTATCCCGATATATTTTTATACTTACATTTAGTTTATAAAAACTATATTTTGAGTTTACCTAGTGTTTTAAATTTATTTGGTATATAAATCGTTAAAGTTATATTATTACGACGTTTTTCTTAAAAACTACACGATAATTATATTATCACTCAAATTTTACAAGAAATATATTTTTACAATTTTTATGATCTCGATATACTTTACTTTGATCTATTAAAAATTTCTTTTACCTAAAACTACCTTAAATACACTAATGTATATAAAATCTTACAAGTTACATTTAATCTATACACTTTACCTACAAACATTTACTTACACCATTTTTGTACAATAAGTAAAAGAAATAAATAATTGAATGAGCTAGACAAGATCCATCAATTCTACTTAAATTGTGGATCTTGTCTTGCTATCATATATTATTACCTACAATCTATTATGCATCAACACATAGATACATTTCAAGTGTGAAGTCAAGATCAAAAAAAAATCCTCTCTTTCTTCTCCACAAAATATCCGGCCACCATGGTGAATCAAGGAAGTGATCATCAAAGTTTTTCTTATCAAGTTCTACACAATCTAGTAACACTCTTTGTTTAGGTTTTGAAATAAAACCTAGGGTGTTTAGGATAAACTTTGTTCTTAAACCTCATCAAGCAATTTGTAAGCATAAAACTTCATCTCTTACTTTTTCATATATATTTTCATACATTTCATGAAGTCCATATGATCATATTTGCTCAAGTTGTAGTTTTTATTCATGTTTATCAAATGTTATCACCCATATGTGTCCTATTAATTTTTATAACAAGTATGTACTAGTTAGAAGTTTATAAAATGATAAGTTTGAAAATGGATCATCAAAGTCTAGTTGTGGTTTTTAGAGGAAATGGTTACATAAATTTTATATATGTTTATTTAAGTTTGTATATATATTTTTAGCCTCACAATGAATATTTATTTTGGTTATGATCAAATGAAGTTGTTTTACTAGTAGGATTGGTGATGAGTAGATTAAGGGATTTTGTGGTGAAGTTGTGGTTAAACAAGTAGATAAAATGGTAAAGTTTAAAATAAGCGCGAAGCGCTGTCGAAATTTATAATTTTTCCGAAAAGTTAGTCATTTTATAAGTTTTATTAAAGATTTAGAAAATAGATTTTTAGTTATGAACGTGGCCTTTTGAACGGACTAAAACGGAGTTATAACGAAAAGATACGTGGTTTTCAAGTTACGATTTAAAACTACCATTTTCCGGAAAATTGTACATGCAGTCCGAGTTTTAACTCGCCAATCAGTGGCCTTAAACTTTCTGTGAAATCTCCAAAGTTTAAAAATATATTAGTACACTTAATTACCTTCGAGTGGATATAAAGAACTTGAAAACGGACTTAAAACGAGTGAGTTATGGTTAACCGAATTTTGAGTCAAAACGTCTTGAAAACACTATTCACAGCGTTAGTAAGCTGTCGATTTTAATCAAGGTTTTGAGGGCATAAACGGACGTTTCGGGGGAAACGGACCTTAAAAACGAGTTAGTTTTCCTATGTATATATTACGTCAAGTCCGATGTAAACCGATTGGTCAATTACTAAAACCGTTGCGTAGTTTTAACTACATTTTCACCATTAGCTCAAAAGTAATTATTTTTGACAAGGAACCGTCACACATTCAAGTAACAATATTTTTATATAACTAGTTTTCAAGTAGCATATTGGGTGATACGTTTTCAAATCATGCATTCACAACAACATATCATAACTCGAGTCATAACATTCATTTTAGGTCGCGGATAGTTCCGGGTCTCACTTTCGTGCACTTCATTTTGTTAGCATATCAATCACACCAGGTGAGTTCATACCCCACTTTTACTCGTTTAAATTCTTACAAACTATTTGGGGGGAGATACATGCTTAAATACTTATTTCACTCTTGCGGATACTCAAACCATTTATACAATTGTGTTACAATATACTTCTTATACACTTTGGACATTATGTGTGGTTTATTGCGATATGTGCCTTAATGTGCTAAACTAGTTTTCAATTATGCATCAACATACAAACTTTAGCAATCGGTTAACTCTGCGGAGCCATGGCGGAGAGGTATTGATAGTACTATCGGTCGACGCCCCACCCTTGGTCCATGATGACGTGACCGGGTGAATATAATCTGTTATTCAATGAAACATTACAAACAAGTTAGACTCGTCAAGAGGTTCATTATCGTGATTCTTTGCATTAAGTACATGTATATATCGTATGCACCTATGTCCTACTTACAAACAAGATTGACAATTTATATTTTGGCAATGGATTGTAAACACACAGTTGCAAGTTTTGTATGGGCGGAACTTGAACCGAGTGGATTTACAATGCCTTTGTCGCATAAACAATTTTTGAAAGGCTTTACATTTCATCACAAACTTATGAACTCACCAACCATTGTGTTGACACTTTTAGCATGTTTATCTCGTGTCTTAAGGTGATAGCACTTCATGGAGCTTTTGGGTCGCATGGCATACATTGAGTCTTGTGTTTTTAACAATTACCATTCGACATGTTTTGTAAACTTTTATGTATTATCAAACCTTGTGATTTCTTGTGGTGTAAACATTAACTTATTTATCGAATGGTAAACTTTTCAAAACGCCTCATTATAGAGGTCGTTTTCAGATCCATACTTTGTGCTATGACGTTACACCCCAATGACACTATCGTTCACCGCGATATTTTGGGGTGTGACAGCGAGAGATCGAGCCCGTGAGCAGCAGATCCGAGACTTGACGACCATGGTTGAGGAGATTCGTCGTCGTCGGGATGACGATCGGGAGATGCGTAGATCCTAGTCATCTTTATCTTAGTATGTATCATAACGCCGCCATATGAGGCATTAAGGCTTGTATCTTTTTGGTTTGTAACCTTGGAACAAGAATTATGATGATGTAACTTTTGGCTGTGAACAATACTATGTATCGATGTATTCCATGGTTGTATTTCCTATATTCTGGTGTTATGATATTATTCCTCGGTAATGTATACCGAACCGATCCTTATGTCCTTATACATATATTATGATTTGTTGAGAAAAATCATATTTCAATCGTTGTATTCCATGGTTGTATTTCCTATATTCTGGTGTTATGATATTATTCCTCGGTAATGTATACCGAACCGATCCTTATGTCCTTATACATATATTATGATTTGTTGAGAAAAATCATATTTCAATCGTTGTTCATACCAAAATCATATCATTAATTTAAAGTGGTAATCTGGACTATTATGATATGTATAATATGAAATCAGTTTTGTCGTCGATCGATAATTTCTTAATCTTGGTATTTATTCTTGGAAATTTTAGAAAATGGTCAAGAAGAAAGCTACCTCATCCACCATCACTCCCGCACTATTCGAAAATGGTCATTGAAAGTGTTAGCGCAGCCTATAGCACAACATGTTCTTGATCATCGCTAGAGCAAGTTGAACGCATTGAAGTGAACGAATTGCCCAAGAGGCACGTGAAGTCGAAATTGCAAGAGAAGCCGAGAACGCCCGAATTGCTCGAGAGGTCAAGTCGAGCGTGTCGCTCAAAGACGTGAGGTCAAGTCGCCGCATTGTCAAGAGAATCGTGTCGCGGTCGCACGCCTTCTTGAAATGGCAAACTCAAATGCAACTAACACTCCAACAAATCAAAGTGAGTCCACCAGAACTCGCAAGTGTAATTACAAAGAGTTCATGAACCAAGTCGACATTCTTCAAGGGCATGAAGGTGCTATTGGTTTACTTCATTGGTTTGAGAGAACCGAGATGTATTTACGCTAAGTGATCGCACAAATGATTGCAAAGTCAAGTTTCATGATGGAACTTTGTTAGAAGATGCGTTATCTTGGTGGAAAGGCCATGCTCAACCAATTGGAATGGAAGAAGCTTGTAAGATTTCATGGTCGATCTGAAACAATCTGTTAATGAAACAAGATGTTGCGAACCGAGATCAAGAAACTCAAGATGAGTATTACCACTTGGTCGCTAAAGGTAATGATCTCAAGACATACTTCAAGAGATTCCATGAGCTGAGAGCTCTATGTCCTCATTTGTTTCCCACCAATGAAAAGCTTTTGGAAGCTTTGATCGGAGGTTTACCTCGAAGCATCGAAGGAGATGTCATCGCTTCGAAGCCAAGAACTGTTGAAGAAGTTGTCATTGTATCCCACCGTCTTATGGAACCAATACTAAAGCTTGCAAATGCACAAGGCTCAAGTGACAACAAAAGAAAGTTTGATGATCGGAAAACCTCAAATTCCAACCACTATCGGTCCAACAACAACAATCGGAACAACAACAATCAATATCACCACAACAGAAACCAACATCACAATCGGCAAAACCGAAGGCAAGAAGCCGCAAGGGCTTATGCTGCACCCACTGCTGGAAAAGGGTACGTAGGACCACATCCCGATGTAACGGATGTTTGATGCACCATTCGGACCTTGTACCGTGAAGTGCGATAAGTGCAACAAGGTAGGTCATCAAGGTAAGAATTGCCAAACCTTGGAAGAGGCAACACCGTGACAAACATGAACTGCTATGGATGTGGAGAACCGTGTCATTTCGTGAGTCAATGCCCAAAGTTAAATGTCGTTCAAACAAACAATGCGCGTGCAAGAGTGTACATGCTAGGAGATGGAGATGCACCGTTGAACCACGACATTGTGACGGGTACGTATTCTCTTAACAATCATTCGCAAAAATCTTGTTTGATTACGGAGCCGATAAGAGTTTTGTATCTACTACTTTTGCGCCATTACTTGAAATATCCCCAATCGCCTTAGATACAACTTATGAGATAGAACTTGCCGATGGGAAAATAATAGGAACCAACACCGTAATCCATAATTGTCCTATTCTATTACAAGACCATTCGTTCCTCATAGATCTTTTGCCAATCAAACTTGGAAGTTTCGATGTCGTAATTGGCATGGATTGGTTGTCCAAACACCGTGCTAGGATTGTTTGTGACGAGAAAACCGTTCATATCCCGATCAACGGTGAAACCTTAGTCATCCAAGGAGATCAAAGTAGAAAGTACTTAAGTATCATATCCATGCGAAATCAATAAAGTACATGGAAAAAGGATGTTATGCCTTCTTAGCTCAAGTAACGGAAAAGAAGTCGGAAGAGAAACGACTAGGGATGTACACAGTAATCAAGGAATTTTCCGAGGTATTTCGGAAGATTTGCTGGACTCCCACCGCTCGACAAGTCGAATTTCAAATCGATCTTATTCACGGAGCTACTCCATGTACGAGCACCGTACCGTTTAGCGCCTCGAAATGCAAGAGTTATCCAAACAACTAGAAGAGCTATCGAGAAAGGATTCATTAGACCAAGTTCCTCACCCAGGGAGCACCGGTATTATTCGTTAAGAAGAAAGATGGATCATTCGGATGTGTATCGATTATAGAGAATTGAACAAGCTCACAATCAAAACCGCTATCCCTTACCAAGAATCGATGATCCGTTTGATCAATTACAAGGCTCAGTGTATACTCGAAGATTGATTTGAGATCCGGATATCATCGATTCTGGGTAAGAGAAGAAGATATACCCAAGACCGCATTTAGAACTCGATATGGCCATTATGAATTCCATGTAATGCCATTCGGTTTAACTAATGCACTGTCAGATTATGGACCTCATGAATAGAGTCTGCAAACCATATCTGGATAAATTCGTCATTGTGTTCATCGACGATATTCTTATCTCTCTCGTAATAAAGAAGAACATGCGAACATTTGAAGACCGTCCGGAAGTTCTCAAGGATGAAAATTGTACATAAAGTTTTCCAAGTGTGAATTTTGGATTAAGACAGGTCCAATTTCTTGGTCATGTGATCGACGATGAAGGAATCCATGTGGATCCTCAAAGATTGAATCATTAATAATTGGCGGTGCCCACAAACCCCAGCAAATTCGTCAATTCTTAGGACTTGCTGGTTATTATCGAAGATTCATCGAAGGTTTCTCGAAAATAGCTAAACCATTGACCGAGTTAACCCGAAAACGAAGAAATTCGAATGGGAGACGATCAAGAATCGCTTTTCAACTTCTAAAGAACAAACTTTCGAAGCACCTATCTTGGCACTACCTAAGGAGTCAAGATTTTGTAGTATATTGTGATGCTTCACACATGGGTTTAGGCCGTGTTCTCATGCAAAGGAACAAAGTGATTGCTTATGCATCACGACAACTCAAAACTCATGAGAAGAATTATACTACTCACGATCTAGAACTTGGCGCCGTGGTATTTGCACCCAAATTATGGAGACATTATCATGCGGAACCAAGTGTATAGTGTACACCGATCACAAAAGTCTTCAACACATCTTAGATCAAAAGGAATTGAATATCGTCAACGTCGGCTCGAATTGCTTAGTGATTATGATGCGAGATCCGTTACCATCACGGAAAGGCAAGCGTTGTTGCCGATGCCTTGAGCGAAAAAGATCGCCCTAAGCCACTTAGAGTGAGATCATTGGGAATGGTAATCAATTCACCCTACCATCGAAAATTCTTGAAGCTCAAATCAAGCCCTTAAGGAAGAAAATAGGCCGAATGAGAAGATTTATGGCATGCTTGGAGAATGAGAATGGATTTGTGAAGAGATCGGACGGGCGCTATGTTTCAAAAATCGAAGTTGGATTCCACTCTTTGGAGGTATCCGAAACTCATCATGCATGAATCACATAAGTCGAAGTATTCCATACATCCCGGTCCCAACAAGATGTATCAAGATCTAAAGCTTTTGTCTTGGTGGCCTAATATGAAGGTGATATCGTCAGATCACGCCAAGAATGTTTGACATGCTTGAAAGTTAAAGTCGAACATCAAAAGCCATCCGGATTGCTAACTCAACCGAACTTCCTATGTGGAAATGGGAAAGAATCACAATGGACTTCATCACAAAGTTGCCAAAACTTCTAATGGTTTTGACACCATTTGGGTTATTGTGAACCGTCTTACAAAGTCCGCTCATTTCTTGCCAATCAAGGAGAGCGACGAGATGATTACACTCGCTAGATCGTACATCAAAGAGATTGTTTCTCGTCACGGTGTACCAATCTCTATCATATCGATCGTGATAGCCGATTCACCTCAAGATTTTGGCAAGCGCTTCAAAAGCCATGGGTACTAACTTAGATATGAGTACAGCGTACCATCCTCAAACAGATGGACAAAGTGAAAGAACGATCCAAACTCGGAAGACATGCTAAGAGCATGTGTGATTGATTCGGAAAAGGATGGGATAAGCACTTACCTCTGGTGAATTCTCTTACAATAACGAGTTATCACGCCAACATTAAAGCTGCTCCTTTTGAAGCACTCTATGGAAGAAAATGCCGATCGCCCGGTTCTTTGGGCGGAAGTTGGAGAAGTACAACTTACAGGCCCGAAATTGTCCAAGAGACAACAGAAAAGATAATGCAAATTCGGCAAAGATTGCAAGCAGCTCGAGATAGACAAAAGAGCTACGCAGATGTTCGAAGAAAACCAATGGAATTCCAAGTCGGAGACCGTGTAATGCTCAAAGTATCACCACAGAAAGGGATGGTCGATTTGGAAAACGAGGAAAGCTCAAACCTCGATCGTCGGACCATTTAAAATTCTTCAAAGAATTGGTCCAGTGGCATATAAACTTGATCTTCCCGAAGAACTTAACCGAGTACATGACACGTTCCATGTCTCAAATCTTAAGAAGTGTCTTTCGGATGAAACTCTAGTCGTACCACTCAAGGACATCCAGCTCAATGACAAACTTAGTTTTGTCAAAGAACCCATCGAGATCATGGACAGAGAAGTTAAGAGGCTTAACCAAAGCCGCATTCCTATCGTTAAAGTTCGATGGAATCATAAGAAACGAGGTGTAGAGTTCACACGGGAGCGAGGATGTAATGTGTTCCAAGTATCCCACCGTTCATCTAGATCACCCATGACCCTCTGCGAGTTTAACCACGGGACGCGGTTCTCTTAAGGGGTAGGTACTGTAAGCTCCCGGAAAATTTCAATGTACTTAACGCTTTAATCAGGAATTAATCACAATCTATTTCGTCATGAAAGTTTCTAAACACCACATTTGCATATCATTTGGCATATGCATGATCAACGCAGTTTGAGCGTTCATAAATATACCGTTGTGATCTAAATAAATTTCCCCACTATCCTGATAATCCTAAAATACGTAATGAATACGTAAAAAAAATTGTAAAGATTACGAATTTAAATATAATAAAAATATATAAAATTCGTATAGGGCCTCGGAAACTCATTGGACTTTTCACCACTCGAACCCGACACGTAAATGGGCCTCATATCCAGACCAAGCCCACACCATTATTCCCTTTGGGCCTCGTCCCAACTCGAGCCCAACACCCTTAATATTTCCTTTGGACTTTGCCTTAGTACACGATCCAACAGATAAGCCCAACTCTCTTTTATTTCTTCCTTGGGCCTCGTCTAACATCCAACCCGACACATCACTTGGTACAAATTTTATACAAGAAATTAGCACATGTTGTTAAACACTTTGAAGACCCAACGTGCCACAAAGTTGAGACACAAGCAAAATCACTTCATCCCCTAATCCTAAATGTAGCGTGTGAATGCAAAAGAAGGGACAAAAGCATGCTAGCTACACTAAACAAATAATAAACAAAACCTAATGACCTTGACTATCATTTTGACTCTAAAATCCTTTGGTTACTATGTTTTCTTGACAAGACAAGACCATAATATTATCCTTAAGATCGGCGCCATACTAGCACGCCAAGACCAAAACAAAAATCACTTCTATTTTTCTTTGGAAACTTGGAAGATCATGTTTAAAATAATAAGAACACCTTACTTGTCTTCCCTTTATAAACAACCTCAAACCCTTAGTAAACTCTCACACACACTCACAATCACTCTCAACTTACAACTAAAGAAAATCGTCTCTTGTGGGAATCATTCGAAGAAGATAGGAAAGACAAGAGTTGATATAGGTCATACTTGGGTTCATAAGGGAAATCGTTGCAAGAAGAAACACTAGCAAGCTTTGATAAAGAATTCTTTGGGCAAACATTAGGTCGTGAAATATTATAAGGAGAACACGGGGTTAGAGTTTGAATTATCACCTCAACGTTCATCTCCATTCATAACGAGTGCTTGTAAGTCGCCCTTAACTCCATTTATTTCATAATCTTCCCGTCTACACTTAGATATCACACGTATACATGTTGTACCACCATCTCATAAACAACTCATGTATTACTTGATCACTACACGTTGTCAATAGTTAATACTAGCCAAAAATCTTTAGAAACACAACACGAGCACATAACTATCACACATACACTTTGTTAAACACACGCAAAGACTAAACGGGCCTAAAAGCCCAACTGCTCAGCCCAATAAGCCCAACCCGTCTCCAAGAGAGATCCAACCCGGCCCAATAAATTAGTAATAAGCTAATAAGCTCTAAAAATAAGCTAGGAATAAGCTTGTAAAAGTTTTGTAAAGTTTTCGTATGTTTAAAAGGAATTTCGGACTATCTTTGCAAAAATAAGAAACGAAGGGTTCAAAAGGTAACATATTTAAAAGCTAAAGGGTCATTTATAAGTGAAACAAATATTTTGTAAAAGTCTAGGGACTGGAAAAGTCATTATCGATAGGTCAAGGGAAATATGTACGTGCATGTGTATGCATGGAAACCACAAGGACCGATCATGTAAATCTCTTAAACTAGTTTAAATATAAGTTTTGGGTTAAATGTGTACAATTGAAAAAGTAAAGGTTTTAAAGCGTATAAAATGAACCTAGAGGGCTGTTTTTGTAAATTCAGTTTTACCAAGGGTTAAAGTTGTCATTTCTGAAAGTTTTGGTATGAAATATAATTCGGGAGGAAAGTGTCATTTTCTAAAAGTATAGGGCTAAACTCGTACTTTTTGTAACTCGAGGGTAAAAGTGTAAATTTGAGAAAAGTTTATCAAAACTTATGATTTCATGATAGCCTCGTAAAATAAGTATTTTGACCACATGAGCGTAATATTTTCAATAACGATGAATTTAATTTATATATATGTAAAATATATATGTATATGTAAATATATATATTTTAGAAAATAATTAAGTATATGTAAAAGATACATATTTCGATAAAATACTGGGAATCTAAAACGTTAAAATACCCAACTAATTTACTAAGATCACAACGGGGAACATTTCACTTATGCGTAAGTGAGGATCACTAGTTAAGACAATGTAGCATGTAAATTAACTTAAAACGTTAATCACGATCGCACACTATTGGATTGGACAATCCAATGATCTATTGAATAAGAATATTCAATGCTCTATTATTTTGGTCGCGAACCAAAATGCTCCTTTACTTGAGATTCGCCATCTCATCATTTTAGGTTTCGAGTTGGAACCTCCGCTACATTGTGCTTGATCTATTTTTGTGCGTGTGCATTATCATCAAGGTGAGTTCATAGCCTCGCTTTTACTTTATTTTATAAACCCGTGAGAGATACATGCTCTAAACTAGAACACAAGGGTTTTCATAAATGCTTGATCTTCTTGATTATTAGTCTTGCCTAAGTTGTTAGCCACAAGTCCCGATCATGAACCATTAGTCACCGCGAGTGAACGTAGATATCGTGAATAGTACTATGGGGATTAACGAACCCGTTTCGGTTATAGAGAAATAACCGGGCGCACCATATCAATTTCTTTAGGTAATTGGCTATTACCTCCTTTGGGGCATACTTACGCATAATGGTAATTCGATGTGTGCTGCGTTGAGTCTTGGTTTCATGAGCTTAGTGCATAATAATCATGATATTTTTCTTATGATATTGTTAGTTTACAATGATCATGATCTTATACTTGTGTTCAACTTATTTTAAACCTATGGACTTCACTCAACATTTTGTTGACCTTTTTAAGCATGTTATCTCGGTGTCGGTGAAGATTATGACCAAGGTGCGAGAATGGGGCATGGCAAGGCTTATCGGTGGTGTAAAACATAAAGTTATCATTTCTTTCAAACTCATGATCTTTCTTTTGGAGAAAAACACTTGATCTATTTACAATATTTTGTAACAAACTATGAGTTTTAGATGAATGATAACTATTTTAATAAAACGTCTCTTTCGAGTCGTTTTCTATAATTATTGACTATGATCTCCATTCAAGTAACACCCGAATTAGTCTTCCGCTGTCATTAAGATTTTCGGGGGTGTTACATAAAGTGAATCTTATGCGTAGAATTTCTACGCGTAAGCTTATGCTTATGCGTAATTTTAGGGTTTTTTCCCAAATGATCTTTTACACTATCAAAGTGCAAAAGATATCCAAAGTCGACGTATTTTCAGACTTATCCAAGTAAGAAAACACGGAATAAACCACGAAGATGAAGATCAAACCAAGGATAATCTTACGCGTAATTTTAGGGTTTCAATACGCGTAGGATTACTCGTAATGTTGATTTTGCCCAAATGTGTTTCTAAACCAGATTTTTGTTATGGAATAGCTTCAATAGTACCAAAAGAACACAAAAGTGTGAAACTTGATGTACCAAAACTGCTAAACGGGTTACGCGTAGAACGACACCCAAGAACAAAAACAAGTATTTTAACACCTTAAAACATTGAAAGTACAAGAATCTTGGATTAAAAGTGTAAAAACAAGTTTTTAAGCGAACCAAAGTATCATTCGTTAGTTTTACGCGTGGGACCAAAACCCACTTCAAAACAAAGCGATTCACCCAACTAGTAGGCGATTGATACCATTTGTTAGGTCACTAGTTTTACAAACACAAGTAATATAGAGAAAGAGATAAAGGCGGATGAACAAATACCAAACACACACACACGTATAAAAGAGAAAGGTTAAGCGTAGATGTATGTGAAAGAGTAACTTGAACAACCAACCCTCAAATGAGGGTTTACAAGAGTATTTATAGGAGGGAAGCTAGGGCAACACTCCTAATTCCCATCCTTTCTTATGTGGGCTTGGGCCTAAGCTTATGGGCCTTCTACATAAGCTTGACCTTAAACAAACATAAAGGCCATAATAAGCTACCTATTACATATGAAATATATATATACTTGAAATATAGTTTAGGAGTGATTCCAACAAAAAGAAACAAGATCCTTATTATGGGGAGATTGTTGGAAGCAAAGCATTTCTTCTCACAAGAAAGAAGAATGCTAGAAGACCTCAAGCAACCGCTATTACATCATCACCAACAACTCAATGAAGATTGTTGGATTCATCACTAACACTTAGGGGGAGATTGTTGGAATCACTCCTAACTAGTATTTCAAGTGTTAGTCATTAATATGTAATAGGTTGCTTAATTAGGCTTTTATGTTAGTAATTAAGGCTAGGCTCATGTAGAAAGCCCATGAGCCTATGAAAAAGCCCAATAAGGAAAGGAAGGGACTAGATGTGTTTCCCTAGCTCCCTTCCCCTATAAATACATTGTATCTTCTCATTTGAGAGGTTGGTTATTCACTTAATACATGTCCTACGTATAACTCTTTCTTATTATCATTCGTGTGTGTGTATTGTGTGTTCATCCGATCACCTTCATCTATATTTCTTACATATTGATCCTTGTGTTAACTTATGGTGACCTAACAGAAACTTAAACCCAAAAGCAAAATCGAACTTCCAACGAACGAACCGGAACCTTTTTTTTTCACCCGAACTCGAACCGATCAAATCAACTTAACCCAAGCAGGTTTCAACTCGAACAACCAGAATTGTACCTCAATAACGAGCTTTATACCAAGACTAGCTCAACTCGTACAATCCAACCGTATGATCTGATATATAGTAGTTAGAGAAACTTGAGATAGAATGCGAATATGTGACGGATATGTGGAGTGACTGTGACGATCGTGTAAACGGGAGTTGTGGTATTTTAATAAGGGTGATTTAGGGTGTTCATTCGGTGGCCTTTGTTTAAAGAGGAGATACAACCACAAGCTTGTGTTTTGTAAACTGTGATTATGAAAGGCAACTTATAATATAGTAGTTATTACTAGGAAGGTTGATCTCATCACCATAAGAAGATGAAGTTGGATATGATTATTGTTGGGCTTAGATGTGAAAACATAAATAATTGAAGAGTAGCAATGTGTAAAGCAAAGAACCCAAAGCGGGAAGCAACTGCGTGGAATGAAATAAGGCTCAAAAGTTGATTTTTTAAAGATAGTAGATAGATAAGTACCTTGTCGATAATATTAGTGTATGTCCCTCGATAAAATGAAACTTTTAAAGGAAGTTATACTCATAAGCATTCTCACGTGTTACTCATTACCAGGTGTCATGCATTTTTTTTGAGCTAATGTTAAGTTTAATACAAGTATATAACTATTTTTACATTTTGTCGGGTATTATTAATAAGTTCGAGATAATTACTTTAAGAACATTAATTCTAGCATACATATTTTATTTTATTTTATTTTATTTTATTTTGGGTCATTATAACTCATCCTCCTTAAAATGATTTCGTCCGCGAAATCAACAAAAATTCCTATGTCTTTTGTATGGTTCATTATAATTTATCCTACTTAAAAAATATATTTCGCCCCCGAAATCAACGAGAAGTAAATGGTACCACGAAAAGAAATGGTACCTCTAATCAAAAAGTTGCGGGTATCGCACACGAATGGATTCCTCGAGTTCCCAAGTAGCCTCACGTTCAGAATGATTTTTCTATAGCACTTTGACAAAAGGGATTGTCTTCCTACGCATTATTCGTTCTTCGCGAGCTAAGATCGCTTCAGCTTCTTTTTCATAAGAGAGATCTTCATGAATCTTATCGAGTGGGTATTCTACAACATGAAGCGGGTGATAGTTGTAGCCTCGTAATGTTGACACGTGGAAGACATTATGCACATGAGATAATGCCGGGGGCAATGCTATGCGATATGCAACCTCTCCTACTCTCTCCAACACTTCAAAGCGACTAATAAACCTCTGACTAAGTTTCCCTTTTATGCCAAAATGTTGAACACCTTTCCATGGGGAAATCTTGAGAAAAACATGATCGCCGGGTTTAAAATCTAGGGTCCTACGATGCTTATCGGCATAACTTTTATGTCGTGAGCGAGCCTCTTTCAAATTATCTTTTGCAACCTCAACCTTCTCGTTAGTAATTCTAACCAGCTCAGGTCCTTCAATAATTTCTTCACCAACTTCATTCCAACATATTAGAGATCTACATTTTCTCCCATACAGCATCCCATAAGGTGCCATGCCAATGCTTGCATGCCAACTATTATTATAGGCAAATTCCACCAAACAAAGATAATCGTCCCAATTTACTGTCCATTCCAGAGCACAACATCTCAGCATATCTTCCAATGTCTGAATAGTTCTTTCAGATTGGCCGTCTGTCTGAGGATGAAAGGCAGTAATATAATTAAGCTTCGTACCCTAAGCCTTTTGAAATCCCTTACATAACTGCAATGTGAAATGTGGGTCACGGTCTGATACAATTGACACTGGAGTGCCATGAAGTCTAACAATCTCCTTCTGAAATATTTTTGCTAACTTGCTAGCAGAGTATCCTTCACGAATGGCTAAAAAGTGAGCTAATTTTTTAAGTTGATCAACCACCACCCATATTGCATCATTCTTCCTCAAAGTCTTAGGTAGCCCGGTCACCAGATCCATGGTAATATTTTCCCACTTCCAAACGGGAATTTCCAACTGTTGCAAGAGTCCGCTAGCTCGTTGGTGCTCTATCTTCACCTGTTAGCAAGTAAGACATTTTTCCACAAATTCTGCTACATCTTTCTTCATTCCACTCCACCAAAAGTTTTGTTTCAAGTCCCAGTACATTTTCTTTGAACTAGGATGTATAGAAATTGGAGAACTATGTGCTTCTGATAATAATGCTTCTCGAATATCCATATCATTAGGAACACATAACCTATCACCGCACCATAATACTCCATGATCATCCAAACAAAACTCTTCTTGTTTACCATCCTCTAAATTTTGCATTATAGCCCACAACTCACCATCATCTTTCTAGGCTTCCTTAATACGCGTCAATAAGGTAGGTTTAACTCTCAACTGAGCTATGACGCAGTCTGCCTTACCAATGTATATTTCCACCTCCAAACGGTTCAAATCGGCTACAATCTCGGATTGAGTAATTAGACAAGACATGCTCCCATAACTCTTCCTACTAAGGGCATCTACAACAACATTTGCCTTGCTCGGGTGGTATTGAATATTTGCGTCATAATCCTTTAGGAGTTTTAACCATCTTCTCTGCCTCATGTTGAGCTCTTTTTGTGTGAAAATGTACTTCAAACTTTTGTGATCAGTAAAAATATCACAAGTTTCTCCGTACAAATAGTGTTGCCATATTTTGAGAGCGAAAACAACAGCTGCTAGTTCCAAGTCATGTGTAGGGTAGTTCTCCTCATACGGCTTAAGTTGTCGAGATGCATAAGCAATCACCTTCCCATGTTGCATAAGAACACACCCTAAACCATTCTTAGAAGCGTCACTATAAATCTGAAATCCCCCGGTTCCTTCTAGCACAGCAAGTATCGGAGCCGTCACCAATCTCTTCTTTAACTCCTGAAAGCACTTCTCTCGCTCATCATTCCATTCAAATTTCACACCCTTTCGTATCAGTTGGGTTAGAGGCAATGCCAAAGACGAAAAACCTTCCACAAAACGTCGATAGTAACCAGCCAAACCCAAGAAACTCCTTACTTTTGTAGCTGATTTAGGTTGGGGCCAATTGGTAATAGACTCTACCTTGGCAGGATCCACTTCAATTCCTTTAGCAGATACTACGTGCCCAAGAAATGTAACCCGCTCCAACCAGAATTCATATTTAGAGAATTTTGCATATAACTTCTTTTCTCGAAGGATCCCTAAAACTGTGCGCAGATGTTGCTCGTGTTCTTCTTTTGACTTAGAGTATACCAAGATATCATCTATAAAGACCACAACAGATTTATCTAGGTAATCATGAAAGACGATATTCATTAAATCTATAAAGACGGCTGGAGCATTTGTCAAACCGAAAGGCATCACCAAGAATTCATAATGACCATAACGAGTACGAAATGTGGTCTTAGGAATATCTTCTGCTCGCACTCGCAATTGATGATATCCAGACCTTAAATCTATTTTCGAGAAGTATTTTGCTCCTTGAAGTTGGTCAAAAAGATCATCAATTCGAGGCAAAGGATAACGATTTCGAATAGTAACTCGGTTCAATTCTCTATAGTCTATGCATAACCTCATAGATCCATCCTTCTTTTTCACGAATAAAACTGGAGCACCCCACGGAGACTCACTAGGCCTTATGAACCCACGATCAAGCAACTCCTATAGTTGCTCCTTCAATTCTTGTAACTCCAACGGTGCCATACGATAAGGTGTCTTGATATGGGTTCAGCCCCAGGTACAAGTTCGATGGTAAACTCGACCTCTCTCTCTGGTGGAAACCCCGGAAGTTCCTCAAGAAATACATCTGGGAATTCATTAACAATCGATTGATCTACTAGTGAAGAAGCTTCCTTTGAGGTATCCTATATAGCCGCCAAAAATCCCTCACAACCATGACGAATAAGTTTCCTCGCCTCCATGGAAAAAATTACTTTAACTATGCCACTAGTCGGAGCTCCCTGGTAAACAAATTTTGGTCTCTCGAGGTTTCCAAAAGTGACGCGTTTAAATTGACAATCAATGGTGGCTTGGTTTTCACTAAGCCAATCCATTCCGAGGATAATATTGAAATCATGCATTATCATAGGAAATAATTGAGCTAAGAAAATGCTATCTTCGATTGTTATAGGGAAGTTGTGATAAATAGTAGTAATAGTCACATAAGTTCTCATAAGAGTAGTAACATAAATAGGTGAATTTAGCAATGAGCTAGGAAAACCAACACGTTGAGAAAAAGAAGAAGAACTAACAGAATGTGTAGAACCCGTATCAAATAACACATAAGCCTTGCAACCACATAAAGTAAGAATCCCAGAAACTGTACCTGAAGATGTGGCTGCCTAATCTGCAGTCATTACATAGACCCGACCAGTAGTACCCTGATTATTGCCACCACCATTACGATTCATATTCTACTTAGAAGTGCAATCCTTAACCATATGACCCACCTTACCACATGCAAAACATTGCCCCGTCTCAAGATAACAAGGTTTACCTGGATGGTTACGCCCGCATTTAACACATGAAGGAATTGGGATTTTATTTGGGTTTCTTGTGTCAGTTCTACCTGCAAACCTTCCCTGATCCTGATTTCTTGGTCCGTAGTTGTTTCCCTTGGCCTTACATGATCTCTAACCCTACCACTATCCCTAACCATTCCCGTAGCCCCTGTTCTGAGTTGGCCTTTGACCTTGCCACTGTCCCTGATGACCACCACGAGACCTATCATCAAAATTACGATTATTCCCTGAGTGAGACTTACCATTTCGATCAGATGCCCCAACATGATCTTCCCTACCCCTCTTCCTATTATACTCAGACCTAGAGGCAACAAAGTCGGCGTGCTCCATTTCCAAATTTTTCACCGTATTTGCTACATTTGAAACTTTCTCAAACCTAATGTTGACAAGGTCCCTCCTATACTTCAAATCAATTGCCCACTTAAACTTCCTAGCTTGTTCTTCAGCATCCCCGGCCTTTGTGCCCCCAATACCAGCTAGTCATATGAATCGCTCCATAAAATTAGTGATGGACTTGCCAGGCTTCTGTCTAATGTTTGAATATTCACGAATATATGCTTCTCAATCAATATAAGAGAAATAGAGATGGTAAATAACTTTGAGAAAATCACGCCATGAAAGAGCTTCAACAAAACCTTGCCTTTCTGCTTCTTTCAAAGTTTTCCACCATCGTTGAGCATCCCCCTCTAGCTTATAAAATGCTAAACGAACCTGTTGGTTTTCAGTACACTCCAAAACCTCAAATATCTTTTCCAAATGAGCAATCCAGTTCTCAGCATCTATCGGAGTAGGTGCCCCACTGAATGAATTCGGTTTCTGTTTTTGGAACTTCTCAAGTAATAATTGCATCGGTTTGATTGTTGTTAGCACCATTCCCGGTATTATTGTTATCATTATTATTTCCAGTACCACTATGATAAGCTTGCAAAGCCTCAGCCAATGCTTGGGTTAAACGTTGAGCAACGGCGGTGGCAACTGCCTGATTCACTGCGTTCAATGTAGCTGGATTGAGAACTCCTGTAGCGTTATTGTTCCCATTGTTGTTTGATACGTTAGAGCGAATAGAGGATTTTCTATTAGGAGGCATCTATATGGGAAGAGATTTAGAAAATAATATATGGAAAGCATTTATAATTAGAATCACATAAATACGGTAGAGCACAAGATGAAGGAAAGAGAATCATATCCCATTATCTACCCAAACCTCACAGATCAGACCTAAGGGTTTCCTACAAAATCAAACCTAAGCTCTGATACCATTAGTTGTAACACCCCCGTCTTGACATAGGAACGAGAGGTCACAAATAATGACAAAGCAACTAAACCTGAAGGACCAGTTACATAATACGTTCATGAAAATCAAGGTTCAACCATAGACTAAAATTTAAGTGTACAAGGTTAAAGCACCAACATTATTTAGTACAATGTCCAAAGTCAAAAGCTAAAGTAACTGAAAATAGGGTCTTCAAGTGCATGATCTCTAAGGTCCTGCTAGCTCTCGTTACACATCCCCATTAACCCTGAGTACCTGCCGCAGGAGAAAAGAAAGATGCGGCTGAGCTAATTGCTCAGTGCGCGGATGTAGATAACGAATAACAATAACACGATATATATACACAAAGAGAGGAATGCAACGAGATCAAAAATAATTTCCCCATCGTAGCAACATCTCAACACCAGGGTAATTAAATATTATAAGGCTGAAGGAAAAGGTTTGGGATATTTATACCGAGTATCCTACATCATATCATATCAAGTGCACTCCCACGTGCTAAAATCATATCGTATCAAAAATCATAGTGATACACTGGTCGCGACTCCAGTGCATCTAAAATCGACGGAAGGTGTGTATGGCACTACACTACTCGACCGGATGATCATATCAGATCATAAACATATCATACCATAACATAGCCTAGGATGCATCCATACGCTTCCCCAAGTAATCAAATCATAATCATAACACTCTCGCCATAAGGCTCCCACGCGAGCAAATAAAATCATATCACAATCATAAGGGGAAACGCCGTGGACTGATCACACTGCCACAGATAGTGTCACACCATTGGTGCCTAATGACGCGGCCACGGTACCTCCATGACTAGTTTCTCGGTATTCCTAACTCCTGTCTACATATCCATAGCACAGTGAACATATAAACCAACCAAACACCAGAGATTACGCTCACCATGCGTATAAGTCTTAAGGGAAAGGAACCAAGAAACGCTCATATAAAAGTAGCATTACACAGTTTTTCATAAATATCACTTTTTTTTATATAGTTTGACCTAAGATCATCAAGTCATATTTCAAAAAATATTTTTATAGTTCATCATCATCATAAAATACATTTCTCAATCAAAGGGGATCTAGCATAGGGATGTAAAAAGGATTATCATATTATCACAAGGAATTCAACAGAGTATATGAAGCAGCGGAAAAGAGAACGAGCATGAAAATATGAACATATCAACGATTCAAGAGAACGCGAACAAGAACATCCGTACCTTAATTAGTCTAACGCGCACTAAAAGCTAGACCTACTGCTTTTTCCAATATCTACAAGAATTAGGGAGCTAGAAATTAATAATCATAACCTACCATTACATTATTGCTTGCTTAACAATATATACCATTATTCCTATGATTATAATGACCCGAATGTATTATAGTATATTTATCTATATAAGCCTAAGATAGCAATATATTAAGATAATTTCCACCATTTTTTTTAGTACAAAAATTACGGCTTATTTATTTAGTCTCATTTTTTTTTGTTATGAACTAATACTAGTTTCGACATGGATTTATATTTATAAAACACATGGACTTACACTTATACAAGACTTATTATTTGACTGAACGTAGTTTGTTCCATGTGTTGTAAACTGCTCATCGTTATCTCTAAATCAATTGTTAAGGTTATATTTATATGTTGGAACTTTAAAACTAATAATATCACATAAAACTTAATTTTGTATTTTTTTTTATAGTATAATATGATAAACTATCTTCTTCTTTTTTTCATTCAAGCACTTAAGGGCTAAAATAATACATAATCATTGCCTTTAAAAGTTATGTTATATTAATAAAAACATGCATGTAAATCCTTTTATAAATACTTACATACTTGAGGGGCTTTTTGTATAAAATCATAAAATAAATACGAGTGTGAGGAAGACGCACAAGTCGTCTTCGTCTTCGTCTTCGTCTTCTTTAATCTCAGTAGCCTACATTTCATATAGTATAACTAAATTTTATTATATAGTAAGATACAAAAGTAAACTTGTTTATAGTAACCATGTCCATGTTATTTAAACTGATCGATTTCGTAAACATCATATAACTGTATAAAGTACATGACCATGTTGATTCTTACTCATATTTGCATACATGGTTTTATGGTCATATAGTTTTAACCTAAGACAAAAACTACTTGTATATAACATAAAATTTGTATCAAAATTATGGATTAAGCTTCACCTCTACACAACATGAGGACAGAATGAGATCGAACTCGAACGAGTACAAACACTTACCCGGTACAATCCTTATGACCAAACGAAACTTAAACCCAAAAGCGAAATCGAACTTCCAACGAATGAACCGGAACATTTTTTTCACCCGAACTCGAACCGATCTGTGGAAAACTAGAAGGGGGGTTGAATAGTTTTACCAATTAAAACTTCGTTTTAAAATATTTAGATCGACTTATGTCAATCTATTTAGATGTGTATGTTGGACGTTGATAGAAAGATATATATAAGTGTAATGAAAGATAAAGAGTAAGAAGCACATAACCACGACACGAGTATTTATAGTGGTTCAACTACAAGGACACCTTCCTTGCCCTACTCCACTCCCCGAGTAACCTACTCGAGAGTTCGTAATCACTACACGACACCAACTCCTTATGGCGGAGAAGCCTTCACAACGTCTCCTACTCTTTTTCCTAAGACTAGGCTAACCACCGGTTCTTTACACCAAGGTGAACCACACCTACCACAACGTCGCCTACCCTTTATCCCGTACTAGGCTAAGTACCGAGTTCCATTACAATGGAGGAACTACTACCCATCACTACACAACACCTAATCCCAAAGGAGACCAACTCCTTATTACAACACCATCAAGGATATCAACATCCTTGGAAACAAGCTATCACTATTTGTATAATGATGCACCTCATCGATTATACGACCTTGGCATCCTTCACTAATACCACTTGATTTTACTCCTAGGCATCTTTCACTAATGCCCTTGACATGAACGCTTGGCACCTTTCTGATGAGTGTGTAAATACTCATCATTTTTGTACAAATTAGACTGCAAAAACATCTGAAAACACTCAGAAATGCATCAAAATGATAAAAATATCACAAATAAGTGTTTTATGTGTTTTAAATGCAAAATATCAAAATCGGTGAAAACGTATCAAGTTTGCATAATTGGCGCTTTAGTCCCCAAATTTCAAAAGTTGTCAAAAATAGTCCTGGTAAATCTAAATAAAGAAAATATCATTTTGAGTCCCTAGGATTCCTAAGTTGTCAAAATTGGTCCTTGAGATTTAAAATTGCAAATTTACAACTTAAGTCCCTGAACTTTCAAAAGTGTCAAGTTTGGTCCCTGGAAAATTGAAATTGTCAAATCTAGTCCTTGTAATATTAAAGTTTGTCAATTTCAGTCCTTGTGAGAACTTTGAGAAAATGGCAGGATTGGTCCCTTTAGTTTGGCAGAATTACAATTTAGTCCTTGTCATAATAAGCCTAAGCTAAGGCTTGTCAAAACTCATTTGACCCCATGCCACTTAACCCATTGTGACCCCTTGACCTCCCTATTTTGAACCCCAAGTCAACCCAAAGTCAAAAGCTGCAAAAACCCCGCCCACTTTACCCACTGTTTATCTTCCCCCCATATTGCCTGCAAACCACTTGCCTGCTCCTCTCCAGTCACCTCAACATTTCCCACCACCCCCCTCATCATCACAAACCACCACATTAAATGCCACCCCCCCCCCTAGTTGCTAAATCAGAGGCTACAAGTCAAATATAGCCTTTCCCGCCAAAAAGATAAAACGGCCAAAATGCTCAAAATTCACCCATTGGCCAAGCTAAGAGGTGGGATTTGCTCAAGAAGACACCTGGAAGATTTCTAGAGCATAAAAGAAAGAGGAGATAGAGAGAAGAAGCCAGTCTTTAGTTTTTTTAATTTTAAGTATGTCGTTTTTTTAAAAGTATCTTAATTAGCTTTCAACTCTGTAATTTCAAGCTTTGTGATATTGGAACTAAGTTATTTAGTTATTGTAATTCAGTTTGAGCCTCTAAATCAAAGTTCCTTTCAGTTTCATTTTTTTTTTGTACACTGTTAAAAATTTCAATCTTAAACTCTTATGTCCAAGATTCCAACAGCTTATCTTTAAGTGCAAACAAGTTCACTTAAGCTTAATATAGCTTATTGTAAGCTTGGAAGTCAGTTTTAAGCATATTGGGTGTATGGTCAACAAAAGTCAGCTGTGCAGCAAATTTGGTTCAAACAGGTTGGAAATGAAATGGGCTGATGCAGAGTGGAAATGGGTTGGAAATGGAATAGAATAGTATTATTTGGGTTGGTATAAGCTGCACAAATAAGCTTGGGCATTTGTAAGTTTATTTCTCATTTTCATTTCTTAGTCAATTTGCAATCTGTGTTTGTGTTTGAATTTGTGGTCACCAAGTAAGTTAAACCTGTCCACTCAGTAGTAATTAGGATAATATTAATCAGTATAAGTGTTTGTCTTAGCTAAATCAGTAGTTTGTCTTATTAAAATTGCAAATCAGTTGTTATAAGGTGTGTTTGGATCACTGCTTAATCTGAGTTATAGGTTTGTGCAGTGGATGATACTTGTTGTTTTTGGCTTGTGCATTTCTATCATAGTCAATTCAGTCTTAATATTGCTCACTACATAAGCAAAAGTCAAAATCACTCTTAAATGGTCTTAATCTTATATCTGTTGAAAATCAGTGACATCAAAACCTTATTTTGTGTTTAAAATACATAGAACTAACTTGCACTAGGTTTAATTCAACATAATACACCATATTCAGTCCTTAAATTAACTGCAAAGCTCATAAAAGTCAACCTTTCATAATTGTTAAAAGTCAAAAAAATCTTGCAAAACTCAGTTTTGGCCCAACTAGAAGGATTTTTCATGAGCACATTATTGGGTCAATCTCATTGAAACTCAAGACTTTAAAACTTCAACTGGTCTGTTTCCTTATTGTCATTTTTGTAGAATTTTAGAAATTTTGTAAAAGCTTCAAACAAGCTCATCAAACAGGGCTTAAGTGCCCTGTTCACCAAACTCAGTCAATACTGAGTTTTCCCAAGCTCTTGCATAGCTTGTCCAGAGCTCATCAGAGCTTCTCTAGGGCTGGTTTTTGGTTTGAAGGTACTTAGCCAGGTCTATCACAAGTTCCAATTGTTGGTTTTCATTTTCAACTTATCTTGAGTGCTTATTTTCATGTCCAAAGAAGCACCCTCACACTGATTTTAGCACAAAACTCAAAACATCCAAATCTGTTGAGTTAGCTTATCAGAGGTTAAAGATAGTTGTTTCTTGTTGCATTTTGGTTATTTTAGCATAAAAAAGCCTCTGTGTTCAGTTGGTGCCCTTTTGGTACCATTTGGCTTATTCAAGTGCTTATTTCATAAGCACTTGTGTTGCAGTTTCAATTTCCACCAAACAAGCCATTGTTTTTCTATTTTTCTTAGATTCTATATATTAAATTAGACTTTTCCTGAAATTTTCATAATTTACCATAACAGTTTGCTATTTTTCTTAATTTAAAACAGTTTTTAAGCACTTTTTAAATAGCTTTTAATCCAATTAATTAAGAAAATGTTCAAAAAAATAAGTTTTCATTTTTCTTAAGTTAAAATAAATATAAAAAGACAAAAAAATATTTTTCCAAATTTTTCTTAGTTAAATTTGTATTTTTAAGCAATTTAATTAGTTTTTAATAGTTTTTAATTCCTAGAAAATAGAAAAATATTCAGAAAAATACAAAAATAGTTTTGAAAATTCTATTTTGTTATTGTAGATTTTTCTAAGTCATAATTTTATTTTTCTAGCTTTATTTCCTATTTTCTTGTAATATAGGTTATTATTTAATAGTTAAAAATAGTTTTTAATTAATAATAATTAGATAAATAGTTATAAAAATAATTTTCTTTTTCTTAAAATTTTCTTTTATCATTAGGTTTGTAAAAATATCATTTTCATATTTTTAGGATTAATACTGCTTCAGTTTTACATTTTCCTTTGTACGTCACGTAGTTTTTAAATTAAGTTTTATAAAAACATAAAATCAAAAACATCAGTATAAAATTAGTGATAGCGTTTACTTAATATAGTTTATCTTTTTTCCTTTAATTTGCATTTAAGCCCCTGTAATTTACAAAACTTTTTCTTTAGGTATAAATAACTCAAAATCCTTACTGATCACTATCCTTAGTGGTTATTCGACATCGATTGTGTTAAACACCGGTCATCCTCCGTGGGACTTAACGACCGGGAATCCACCGATTCTCTGATCTAAATTGCATTTGGTGTGTGAGTCGTTTTAAGTTCCTTACGGTTAGCCATTCACGAGTGGCTAGCTCGCGTGAGAAAACTTGACGGTTTTGCACCGATCAAATTTTAGCCGCCGCTTGAGGAGGTGTAAGCGTGTTCTAAACATTTTCGAGACCCGTGCTTGCACATATACCATCGTTTGTAAAAGCAGTTTTTTAAAGTTATAACAAAATCAAAAGTTCATTAACACTTTTCCTAAAGTGTTTAAAACACCAAACAAAATATAAAACAACAAAACAATCGTAACGTTTTCTAGCTTGTGTTTCTTTTAAGGTGATTCTTAAAGAAATACGATTTGGTTAAACGAGACGATACCAAAATATTGTCCAAAAGTTTTAAACCCATCGGCACAAATCTATACCTACGTCTTTTCGGTGATACTTAATATACATAAAATCAACCACCGCAAATCAAGGCGGTACACCTACTAGCGGGGTGTGACCATAATAAGTTCCCGAACATCGATTTAAAACTTGCCTTTGTGTCCTTGTGATTTGGTGTACCTTTTTCAAAGCCATTTCATTTGTGATTATTGGTTAAGTTCACTTGTCGTTTTGCCTCGCATTTGTTTTGGCGATTTTTATACTTAGTGCATGCGCTCGTTCTTCCAGCTTCTACATTTCCACTTTCGAACTTGGAAAGATTCCTCGTGAGCGTGAGGGCGTTCGCTCCTTCACCGTGATCGAGGAACGTTTACCACCACCACCACCGCCGTAATGGCGGAAGACAAGCCGATGAATGAGCTTCTCCAAGCACCCATCGAGGGTTACGGAGATGCTATTGTTGTCCCACCATCGTGGTCGATACTTTTGAGCTCAAAGCGGGTTACTTAACACGGTAACCCAAAGCCAATTCTATGGTTTTGGCGGGATGATCCTCATGCACACATTCGATGGTTTAACAAGATTGCATCTACCATCAAGTACAAGAATGTCCCACATGAAGCTATCAAGCTTCTTACGTTCCCATTTTCTCTAGAGGACAAGCCGGAATTGGCTTGAAAACAACCCCTCGTTCCATTGAGACATGGGAAGATCTTGTCACAAAGTTTGTTAACAATTCTATCCTCCATCACGAACTACAAGTCTTAAGAATGAGATAATGAAATTCTCTCAAAGATTTGATGAATCATTCGGGAGGCATGGGATCGTTACAAAGAGTTGCCATAAGTGTCCGCATCATGGTTTTACCGAGTTAATGCAAATGGATACTTTCTACAATGGTGCGAACCGGACTAATCAAGACTCTTTGAATGCCTCCGCGGAGGTAATTTCTTGAGCAAGACCACAAAAGAAGCCTTGCAAATCATTGAAAACAAGTCCCGGTCCGTCCTTTCCGCACAAAGACATATCATCTTGAGTCTAATCTTGGACCTTCTACTTCATCTCCGTGAGTACATCTAGCACCGATGCTAAGATTGACAAACTCACGGATATTGTTCGAGCTTTGGTTCTTGCTAACCAAAGAAAGTCACTTTCACGCGAGACACCATCATATGGTGAAGTGAAGAAAGTTGAAGTTTGTGTTACTTGTGGTGGTCCTCATGCATACTACAACTGTCATCATCGCGATGGTAGTCCTTTTGAAGCTAATGCTATAGCGGTACTTCAAATCAAGGAGGTAATCAATACCGTCCTCGAAATGAACCAAACTACCGTGCTAACACTTATCGAGCACCACCGGTTTCACGGAATCCTAACCGAATCGAAACCAACCAAGAATGAACCAAGGTTATCAAAACCAAGGTAATTTCTATTCGGACCCAATCAAGGTTTCCAACATCAAGGAAATCTTAATCAAAACACTTACAATCGAGGGAATCAATTTGGGGAATATGAACCTAATCAAGGGAATTCGGCTATAACCGAACATAAGGCCTCAAATTATCCTCCACCTCCTCTGTGTCAACATCGATGAGCTTTTAAAGCAATTCATGAAGACTTAAGAGGAGACAAGCAGGGTGTTGGTCGGTCGGATCGTTGAATTAAAGAAGTCTTTAAATGATCGACCCTCGGGCTCGGTACTTTACCTAGCAACACGATCGCTAATCCGAGGCGATGCAAAGCGATCACAACCAGTGGTGTTTCGTATGATGGACCCGCTATTCCTACTACCTCTTCTTCTCTCCGAAGGTAGTGGAAAGTGAACACGAGGCGACAAAGGACAAGGAACTTCCTACTAATAACGGAGGTACCGGCAATGTCCATCCTCGGGTTGTCCGAAACCCAAATCCAATCCGGAGTTGTTTTGAACCTCCTGTAGCTCCCATTGAAAATACCAAATCCAAATCTTCTATTCCTTACCCATCACGTTTACATGAGCAAAGCTCATGAGAAAGCCGGTCATCAAATGGAAAAATTCTTTCAAATTTTCCAAGAACTTCATTTGACATAAGCTTTGCGGATGCTATCATGTTGATGCCCAAGTTTGCATCAACTCTCAAACACATGTTAAGCAACAAGGAAAAGTTGTTTGAAATGGCTAAAACTCCTCGAGCGAGGCGCTCTGCGGTTATCTTGAAAAGCTTCAGAAGCTTGGAGATCTGGAAAGTTCCTCTTACCTTGTGTATTTCCAAGAATGGTTGAATGCTTTGCCTTAGCCGATCTTGGTGCAAGCATAAACGATGCCTCATTCAATATAGAAGAAACTTTCTCTTCGGACCTTACTCCTACATGCATGACTCTCGAGCTTGCGATCGTACAATATCCGTCCTCTTGGAATTGCCGAGGGGCGTATTTGTAAAGTAGGAAAGTTCCATTTCGGTGACTTTGTAGTTGTTGATTTTGATCTTGATCCACGGGTTCCTCTCATTGTTGGAAGAGGATTCACGAGAGCGGCCGTGCTCTCATTGATGTATTTGAGCAAGAAATCACATTACGTGTTGGTAATGAAGTCATCACCTTTAACCTTGATCAAACTTGAGGTACTCCGCAAACTATGATTCGAGTCGGTTAACCGAATAGATATCATTGATGTTGCTACGAGAGTACTCTCGAGAAGTTCTTGGTTATTCTCATAATTACGTGAGTGGGGATCCCACCACATCTTCTCAACCTATCATAGCCAATTCTACTCCTTCTCTCACTCCTTTTGAGGCGACTTCATCTTGGAAGAGATTGAAGCATACTTGGCTAGTGATTATGTTCCATGGGAAATTGATCACGCTCCAATTGACATCGAGGGGACATACTTCTCATTGAGAAATTGCTTAAAGATGATCACTCATCAACCCCTCACACTAGTGATGCAATTCGGAAGAGATTAATCACCATGAGATTAATCAGGAGGAGATATTCTTATTATTGAAAGTTGTTAAATCGGGACACTTCTCCTCCACTCCTCCCGTCAAGCTTCATAATAAGGAAGTCAAGTCGGTTGAGAAAATCGAAGAATTTCACAAGTCGAACTTAAGGACTTACCGCCTCATCTCGAGTATGCATTTCTTGAGGGTGATGATAAATTACCCGTCATTATTGCTCGAGATTTGAGTAAAGATGAAAAGATGCTCTCATAAAGGTCTTGAAGTCACACAAGCAAGCAATTGCTTGGAAACTCTCCGACATTAAGGGTATCAACCACGAGTTTTGTACTCACAAAATCTTAATGGAGGATGACTTCAAGCCAATGAGTTCAACATCGAGAAGAGTAAATCAAAAATCCATGATGTTATCAAGCGGAGGTTATCAAACTTCTTGATGCAGGATTGATTTACCCAATCTCGAGATAGTCCTTGGGTTAGCCCAATTCATCGTGTTCCAAAAAGGGTGGCATAAGCTGTTGTCACGAATGAAGAAAACAAGTTAATTCCAACTCATTGGTTACGGGATGGCGTGTGTGTATTGACTATCGTAAGTTGAATGACGCCACCGTAAAGACCATTTTCCTCTACCCTTCATGGACGGATGCTTGAGAGATTAGCGAGAAACGAATACTATTGTTTCCTTGATGGGTTCTCGGGTTACTTTCAGATCCCCATTGATCCACAGGATCATAAGAAGACCACATTCACCTGCCCATACGGAACTTTTGCCTACAAACGTATGCCTTTTGGCTTATGTAATGCTCCTGGCACGTTCCAACGATGTATGATGGCCATATTCCACGACATGATCGGGGAAACAATGGAGGTGTTTATGGATGACTTCTCAGTCATTGGGGACTCATTTCAGACTTGTCTCTCCCATTTAGACAAAATGCTAAAACGGTGTGAAGACACCAATCTCTGTCTAAATTGGGAGAAGAGCCACTTTATGGTCAAAGAAGGCATAGTCCTTGGCCATAAGATTTCCAAAAATGGGATTGAGATCGATAGAGCAAAAGTCGATGTTATTGCTAAATTACCTTACCCTACTACCGTTAAAGGTATTAGGAGTTTTCTTGGTCATGCCGGGTTTTATCGTAGATTCATTCAAGATTTCTCTAAAATCGCCCGGCCTATGACCCATCTTCTTGAAAAAGAAGCTCCTTTTATCTTCTCACCTGAGTGCATCGAAGCTTTTGAAACATTAAATAAAAAGCTTACGGAAGCACCCATTCTAGTTGCCCCCGACTGGGATTTACCCTTTGAGCTCATGTGCGATGCAAGTGATTTTGCTATCGGTGCAGTCTTGAATCAACGTAAAACCAAGCATTTTCAGCCTATCCACTACGCGAGTAAGACTATGACCTTATACTGACGTCAAACCCATTACACCACTACAGAAAAAGAACTATTAGCTGTGGTGTATGCGTTTGAGAAATTTCGGCCATACCTTATACTGACCAAATGCGTGGTGTATACGGATCACTCGGCTCTCAAATATCTCTTTGCAAAACAAGATGCAAAGCCGAGATTGCTCCGTTGGGTTCTCCTCCTCCAGGAATTTGATATCATTATACGTGATAAAAAGGAGCCGAGAACACAGCTGCGATCATCTGTCGATTAGAGAACCCTCACCAAGATGTTTTCGAGAAAAAGGAAATAAATGAAACATTTCCTCTCGAAACACTCAATCTGGTTTCTTTTCGTGGAACTCTTCTACCCCATGGTTTCTTGACTTCGCAAATTACCATGCGGGTAACTTCATAGTGAAAGGGATGTCGTCCCAGCGGAAAAATAAATTCTTTAAAGATGTGAAACATTACTTACGGGACGACCCTACTTGTTCAAAATTTGCGCGATCAAGTCATCCGACGGTGTGTTTATGGACAAGCTCTTGACATTCTCAAAGCTTGCCATCTTGACCCACGGGGCCATCATAGTCCAAACTACACCGCCAAAAGGTGTTTGATTCCGGGTTTTATTGGCCCACGATTTACAAGGATGCCCACGAATTTGTCAAAGCACGTGACGCTTGTCAACGTCACGGAATATCTCATAAAGAAATGAAATGCATAAGCGCCATTCAAGTGTGTGAGATTTTGACATCCGGGGCATTGACTTTATGGGGCCATTTCCTTCTTCTCGCGGTAATAAGTACATACTCGTGGCCGTTGACTATTTGTCAAAATGGGTTGAAGCTAAGGCTTTGCCTACCAACGATGCCCGAGTTGTTGTGAAATTCTTGAAATCTCTTTTGCTAGGTTTGGAACTCCACGAGCCATAATCGGTGATCGTGGTACGCATTTCTGCAATGACCGGTTTGAAAGAGTCATGCGAGTATGGTGTAACTCACCGTCTCTCTCTGCGTATCACCCCAAACAAGTGGGCAAGTGGAAGTTTCCAACCGGGATTAAAGAATTGGAGAGGACGGTTGGCGAAAACCGTGCCTCTTGGTCGGATAAGCTAGATGGCGCACTGGGCCTTCCGTGCGACTTATAAAACACCCATCGGTGTACTCCATACAAGCTTGTGTGCGGAAGGCATGTCATCTGCCGATTGAGCTAGAGCACAAGGCATCTTGGGCCTTGAAGCATGCCAACCGATATTCAGACGGTGGTGATCACCGGAAATTCAAATGAATGAATTAAATGAACTCCGTGATCAAGCATACGAGAACTCTTTGATCTACAAAGAAAAGACAAAGAAGATTCATGACTCTAAAATCAAGAACCGCGTTTACAACGTTGGTGATCGAGTCCTTCTTTTCAATTCTAGATTGAAGATTTTCTCGGAAAACTAAAATCCACCGATGCGGACCATTCACCATCACTAAAGTATTTCCATATGGAACCATTGAGTTATCTCAACCCGATGGTCCAAACTTTAAAGTGAATGGTCATCGATTGAAGCATTACTTTGGAGAGGACATTCCACATGATTGTCCCGGATCTACAAACTTTCCCCATGAACCAATGAATGCGGGATCGAGTCAAGCTAGCGACTCGGGAATCAAAAAAAAGAGCATGCCATATGGGTTTTCACCCATATTTACGAAATGTCTCGAAGTTTGTTACGGTTAGCCATTCACAAGTGGCTAGCTTGTGTGACAAAACTTGCGGTTTAGCTACTTCTTTCTACTTTCTACCACCCTAGTGTGGGGAGTTGCCCATGTTGTGTATATATATAAGTTTCATCAATAAAATTCATATATATATATATATATATATATATATATATATATATATATATATATATATATATATATATATATATATATATATATTGCTAAATAATGGCGTAGTATTTCCTTTTACGTTCTATGTTTGGCATAACAGTAGGTACTTTGAATATTGAGGCAATATTCATTTCTAAGTGTGGGGAATTCTCACGAATTTTATCATGTAATTATACCGCCTAATTCCCCATTTTGGCCAAAATTTTTTTTTGGAGTAAGTGTTTTCACTTACTCGGATTATGGTTATCGATCCGCCTTGTCTAATAAACAAAAGGATGGGCTAATCCATGAGCAAACGGCTTTTGGTAAAGATATCTCAAATCAGTTGACGACTTGCAATTTGCCCAAAATTGTATGGTATTATTTCGCCATATCCTTAAAAGTGAAGAGTTGGCTAGCCCGCAAGTTTATGGCTTGTGGTAAAGGCGGTTGGAAAACCATAATTGGTAATCGGCTCACCAAAGATATTTTATCTAAGAGTTGGCTAGTCCGAAGCAAAGCGGCTTACGGTAAAGACAAATCAAATCCGTTGAAAGTCGGTGATTTGCTCAAAATCATTTGGTTATCGGTGTACCAAGGTTCTTACTTGAATGAAACATTTGGCTACTCGAAGTAATGGCTTTTGGTAAAGAGATGAAATCCATTAAATTTTCTCAAAACATTGCTAGGGACTAGCAATATCTTAGTGTGGGGATTGATGAGTGTGTAAATACTCATCATTTTGTACAAATTAGGCGCAAAAACATCCGAAAACACTCGAAATGCATCAAAATGATAAAAATATCACAAATAAGTGCTTTATGTGTTTTAAATGCAAAAATATCAAAATCGGTGAAAACGTATCAAGTTTGCATAATTGGCGCTTTAGTCCCCAGTTTCAAAAGTTGTCAAAAGCAGTCCACGGTAAATCTAAATAAAGAAAAATATCATTTTGAGTCCCTAGGATTCCTAAGTTGTCAAAATTGGTCCTTGATTTAAAATTGCAAATTTACAACTTAAGTCCCCGAACTTTCAAAAGTGTCAAGTTTGGTCCTGTAAAATTGAAATTGTCAAATCTAGTCCTTGTACTATTAAAGTTTGTCAATTTCAGGTTCTTGTGAGAACTTTGAGAAAATGGCGGGATTGGTCCCTTTAGTTTGGCGAAATTACAATTTAGTCCTTGTCATAATAAGCTAAGCTAAGGCTTGTCAAAACTCATTTGACCCCACGCCACTTAACCCATTGTGACCCCTTGACCTCCCTATTTTGAACCCCAAGTCAACCCAAAGTCAAAAGCTGCAAAAAACCCGCCCACTTTACCCACTGTTTATCTTCCCCATGTTGCACGCAAACCACTTGCCTGCTCCTCTCCAGTCACCTCAACCTTTCCCACCACCCCCCTCATCATCACAAATCACCACATTAAATGCCACCCCCCCCCCTAGTTGCTAAATCAGAGGCTACAAGTCAAATATAGCCTTTCCCGCCAAAAAGATAAAACGGCCAAAATGCTCAAAATTCACCCATTGGCCAAGCTAAGAGGTGGGATTTGCTCAAGAAGACACGTGGAAGATTTCTAGAGCATAAAAGAAGGAGGAGATAGAGAGAAGAAGCCAGTCTTTAGTTTTTTTAATTTTAAGTATGTCGTTTTTTTAAAAGTATCTTAATTAGCTTTCAACTCTGTAATTTCAAGCTTTGTGATATTGCAACTAAGTTATTTAGTTATTGTAATTCAGTTTGAGCCTCTAAATCAAAGTTTCATTTCAGTTTCATTTTTTTTTGTACACTGTTAAAAATTTCAATCTTAAACTCTTATGTCCAAGATTCCAACAGCTTATCTTTAAGTGCAAACAAGTTCACTTAAGCTTAATATAGCTTATTGTAAGCTTGGAAGTCAGTTTTAAGCATATTGGGTGTATGGTCAACAAAAGTCAACTGTGCAGCAAATTTGGTTCAAACAGGTTGGAAATGAAATGGGCTGATGCAGAGTGGAAATGGGTTGGAAATGGAATAGAATAGTAGTATTTGGGTTGGTATAAAATTTGCAAAATAAGCTTGGGCATTTGTAAGTTTATTTCTCATTTCATTTCTTAGTCAATTTGCAATCTGTGTTTGTGTTTGAATTTGTGGTCACCAAGTAAGTTAAACCTGTCCACTCAGTAGTAATTAGGATAATATTAATCAGTATAAGTGTTTGTCTTAGCTAAATCAGTAGTTTGTCTTATTAAAATTGCAAATCAGTTGTTATAAGGTGTGTTTGGATCACTGCTTAATCTGAGTTATAGGTTTGTGCAGTGGATGATACTTGTTGTTTTTGACTTGTGCCTTTCTATCATAGTCAATTCAGTCTTAATATTGCTCACTACATAAGCAAAAGTCAAAATCACTCTTAAATGGTCTTAATCTTATATCTGTTGAAAATCAGTGACATCAAAACCTTATTTTGTGTTTAAAATACATAGAACTAACTTGCACTAGGTTTAATTCAACATAATACACATATTCAGTCCTTAAATTAACTTCAAAGCTCATAAAAGTCAACCTTTCATAATTGTTAAAAGTCAAAAAAAATCTTGCAAAACTCAGTTTTGGCCCAACTAGAAGGATTTTTCATGAGCACATTATTGGGTCAATCTCATTGAAACTCAAGACTTTAAAACTTCAACTGGTCTGTTTCCTTATTGTCATTTTTGTAGAATTTTAGAAATTTTGTAAAAGCTTCAAACAAGCTCATCAAACAGGCTTAAGTGCCTGCTCACCAAACTCGATCAATCTTGAGTTTTCCCAAGCTCTTGCATAGCTTGTCCAGAGCTCATCGAGCTTCTCTAGGGCTGGTTTTGGTTTGAAGGTACTTAGCCGGTCTATCACAAGTTCCAATTGTTGGTTTTCATTTTCAACTTATCTTGAGTGCTTATTTTCATGTCCAAAGAAGCACCTCACATCGATTTTAAGACAAAACTCAAAACATCCAAATCATTGAGTTAGCTTATCGAGGTTAAAGATACTTGTTTCTTGTTGCATTTTGGTTATTTTAGCATAAAAGCCTCGTGTTCGATTGGTGCCTTTTTGGTACCCTTTGGCTTATTCAAGTGCTTATTTCATAAGCACTTGTGTTGCAGTTTCAATTTCCACCAAACAAGCCATTGTTTTTCTATTTTTCTTAGATTCTATATATTAAATTAGACTTTTCCTGAAATTTTCATAATTTACCATAACAGTTTGCTATTTTTCTTAATTTAAAACAGTTTTTAAGCACTTTTTAAATAGCTTTTAATCCAATTAATTAAGAAAAGGTTCAAAAAAATAAGTTTTCATTTTTCTTAAGTTAAAATAAATATAAAAAGACAAAAAAATATTTTTCCAAATTTTTCTTAGTTAAATTTGTATTTTTAAGCAATTTAATTAGTTTTTAATAGTTTTTAATTCCTAGAAAATAGAAAAATATTCAGAAAAATACAAAATAGTTTTGAAAATTCTATTTTGTTATTGTAGATTTTCTAAGTCATAATTTTATTTTCTAGCTTTATTTCCTATTTTCTTGTAATATAGGTTATTATTTAATAGTTAAAAATAGTTTTAATTAATAATAATTAGATAAATAGTTATAAAAATAATTTTCTTTTTCTTAAAATTTTCTTTTATCATTAGGTTTGTAAAATATCATTTTCATATTTTTAGGATTAATCTTGCTTTTACATTTTCCTTTATGACGTCGCGTAGTTTTTAAATTAAGTTTTATAAAAACATAAAATCAAAAACATCAGTATAAAATTAGTGATAGCGTTTATTTAATATAGTTTATATTTTTTCCTTTAATTTGCATTTAAGCCCCTGTAATTTACAAAACTTTTCTTTCGGTATAAATAACTCAAAATCCTTCTCGATCACTATCCTTGGTGGTTATTCGACATCCGATTGTGTTAAACACCGGTCATCCTCCGTGGGACTTAACGACAGGGAATCCACCGATTCTCGATCTAAATTGCATTTGGTGTGTGAGCTGTTTTAAGTTCCTTACGGTTAGCCATTCACAAGTGGCTAGCTCGCGTGAGAAAACTTGACGGTTTTGCACCGATCACTTTCACTAATGCCTTCGTCTTGACTCCTTTAGCATTCTTCACTAATGCTTTTGATACGGACGTTAAGCATCTTTCACTAATGCTTTCGTCTTAACTCTTTCGGCATCCTTCACTAATGCCTTCGACACAATACTTCTATGGAGGAAGAAAGAACTATCAACAAGAGAACCTCAGTAGTCTTGATGATGATGAAGCATGGCAACTCAAGGACTTGAGCTTGCTCGACTTCAAGAGGTGGTGATCTCGCCTTTAAGAGGAACCTAGAGAATCACACAAAACCAAGAGACAAACTACATAGAAAGATCTCTTAGGATCAGTGGTTAGAGAGTTACAATACTTGGGAAAGTGTGTGTGTGAATCTCAAATTAAAAGAAATAAATGGCTCACTATTTATAGAGGAGAAACACTTACTGTTCCACGGATCCCACAGATCCCACCCTTAAGGGATCCGTCTAGTGTAATGCTAGGGATCCGTGGGACGCTCCTCTTTGCCTATGGGTATTTTGGTTGTGGGTTGTAGGTCATGGGTCATGGGTTATGGGTTGATCCATGATTATTTTATTAGATACAATGTACCTAACGGGTGCAATGCACCTAGTCAAATGGGTATGGGTCAATACCATGGGTTGTAGTTTTTACCCATTTATAATACATACTAGTTATGTATATATTTGCCCAATATGTAAACACTAGTTGTTGTACATATGTATTACTAAATCATAAAATCACTTATACTTGTTTTAGTGTTTTATGTGAAAACGTAAGTGTGTTAGAAAACTATTGGCTCAAACCATTTACGTATTTTATTTGTTTCGTTAAAATGATTTTACATTTGTTATCGACAAAACAATAGAAGATCGTAAAATATAAATAAACATTTTTACGGCTTATTTGTATTAACAATCTCCCCTTTTTTGTTGATGACAAAACATAAAATTATTTTAAGGAAAACTAAAATTGTAAAAGTTCGAATTGAGTTTTACTCTTTCTCCCCTTTTGTCGAAACAAAAGAGCGTCGAATGAAACTAACACATTGTTTTAAGAAAACATGTAAAGAAAAAAAAATGTAAAGAGAAAGTGACGGGAATGGTTCTCGTCTTCACTCCCCTTGACGATTCCATCCCTTTGTGAGGGCGTCAAGTAAATAAAAACTAGTAAGCTAATGTTTTGCAACTTTGTTTGCAAATGGTTTCGTCCTTGTGACGAAAAAAATGCTCCCCCTTGAAGATTGCAATTTTGTAATGGGGTGTCATGAAGTGTAATCCAAATAAGGATTATGTTGCAAATGGATTAGCAATGTATGGTTTGACACAAAGCTCCTCCTAGCTTAGGCTGTCAAGGTCTTCATGTGTATTTTGAAAATCTACAAAATAAAGGTTAGAAAACAAGAGTATAGTGCATAATTTCCTGCAAATAAGACTCAAGTTAGTAGACAATTTGCTATTCTGTACAACGGATCCCACGGTTCCCTCTTTTGTGGGATCCGTCTAGGCAATTTCCAGGGATCCGTCTATCTGGTGACAGATTATTCAGCAAAGATTATATACCAAACAATGCTAAATATGAGAGTGAGATATGTATACAAATAACAAACATATACTCAAAGCAATATGGCAACTAAGTTATCATTCAATAAAACAAAGAGATAATCAACAAATCTCTAAAACTAAGAGAATGATCTAGCCATACTAATGAGTGACCTAAACTTAAGAAGCAACCACGTGCTTTGATGAGTCTCTAAATACTCATCATTTTTGTACCATCTAGACTGCAAAAACATCTGAAAACACTCAGAATTGCATCAAAATGATAAAAATATCACAAATCGTGTTTTATGTGTTTCAAATGCAAAATATCAAAATCGGATGAAAACGATCAAGTTTGCAAAATTTGCGCTTTAGTCCCCAAGTTTCAAAAGTTATCAAAAGCAGTCCACGTATATCAAAATAAAGAAAAATATCATTCAAGGTCCCTGAAATATTTTAAATTGTCAAAAACGGTCCTTGATTGAATCTTTGGTCAAATGGCGGAAAAGGTCCTTCAACTTTGAAAAATGGCAAAAATGGTCCTTGGAAATTGGAAAATGTCAAGTTTGGTCCTTGTACTATTGGAACTTGTCAATTGTGGTCCCTTGAAATAGCTTTGCAAAATGGCAGAATTGGTCCCTCAAAATTCAAAATTTGCAAATTGGTCCTTGTCATTAAACCTAAGCCTTTACACCCTTTGGACCATGTCACAAACCCCTTGGACCCTGCCAAACCATTTTGGACCCCCTGTTTTGACCCCTTCAATATATTAGCCCAAGTCAAATCCTGGTCAAAACAAACACACGCGCCATTTTCTTTTCTTCCCCACTTGATACCCTGCCATTCCTGCAAACACACAACCTTCCCATCCCCCCTCCTCACCTATCCACTCTCCATGTCCCCCCACCTCTCCTAACACTCCAAATTGCATTTAATGTACCCCTTCCCCTAGCACTCAACACCCACTGGCAAATAAGCCTTTTCCCGCCAAATTTTGATCTAATGGCCAAGATCAGCTCTTGCCATCCAAAAGTCCAAATTATTGGTGGGATATGCTGAGAAGTCAAAAGGAAAGAGGATTGGCTTATAAAAGGAGGAGGAGATAGAGAGAGAAGCAAGGAGTTAGTTTTATAGTTTTTCTTAATGTCGTTTTTTAAATTAATGTTTTAGTTTAAGTCCAAATGTTGTAATTTCAGCTTTTATGTATCACAATTAAGTTAACATATCATTGTAATGTGCTTTTGAGTTTCAATCCAAGTTTTTATATAAATTCCAAGTTTATTGTTCACTATGGAAATTTTCAGTTTCAAATCTTATGTCCAAGCTTCTAATAAGCTCATGTTAAAATCAAATAAGCTCATTTAAGCTTATTAAAGTCTTGGGTAAGCCTTGATGAGTGTCTAAATACTCATCATTTTTGTACCATTTGAACTGCAAAAACATCTGAAAACACTCAGAAATGCATCAAAATGATAAAAATATCACAAATAAGTGTTTTATGTGTTTTAAATGCAAAATATCAAAATCGGTGAAAACGATAAAGTTTGCATAATTGGCGCTTTAGTCCCCAAGTTTCAAAAGTTGTCAAAACAGGTCCTGGTAAAACCTGTCACCCCAAATTACATTTTGCGTGAATGGAATTCACGGGATTGTTGTCATAGCATCACAATCAGGTTTATATTGAGCGACCTAAAGTGTCGTTTGGAAAATACATCGTTTGGTTTAATAAAATAATCGAGTTTACAAAGTAGGTCCCAAATGAAAACCAATTTGTGCGGAAATAAGTTTGTTACAATACAAGCGATGTTTTAAAGTAAGAAAAACCCAAGTGAGGCGCGTCGTCATCACGACTCCATGATGTGTCCCAATGCGTGCCATGAAGTGAATGCCTTAGATACATGAGATTAAAACATGCTAAAAGTGTCAACACAAAGGTTGAGTGAGTTCATAGAGTTTGGTTTGAAATGTAAAGTCTTTCAAAATCGTTTATGCAGCAAAGGCCTTGAAAATCCACTCAGTTCCAAGTTCCGCCCATACAAAACTTGCAACCTGTGTGTTCACAACCCATTGCCAAAATGTGTATAGTTTATGTTCCAAACATATGATGTCAAATGAATTCACAATAGTACCTAACTCGACGTAGAACAATAGCACTTAATCCATAGCACATAAGCAATAGCACATAAGCAATAGCACCTAACTCAATGTATCGAGAGTCAAGCGATATAGTACTTTATTCGACGTATAACTATAGCACGCAAACATGAACAATTTATATAGTACAACATTCGGTTTTGAAATGATGTAATCGTGATAGGAGTTATCCTTAAGAATATAAAGTACTTGAGAAAATATAGTTAAGCATGCATCTCCCCAAAACAGTTATGAAAACAAGTAAGCGGGGGCTATGAAACTCACTTGGTAAACGAGGCGATGACAAAAGTGAGTACACCGAGGTATAATGTGAAACTTTAATCTGGACCTATTACCAATGATATGATATGCAATGAGTTGCAATGTAATGTTATGCATGCATTCCGTATGTTATTTATACCATTTACGGGTTTTGAAAATATTACTCGTCGTCGAAAAATACTCTTTTGACGTCTTGACCCTTCAAAATGACTTTACATGTTTTCGTCAAAATGTCATCCTACAATGGTTTTATAATGATTTTGGTGAAATTACCACTTTTAAATAGCAAAACAATGTCGTCGGAAAAATCATGAAATCAACAAAATGGCTCGGAAAAGTAGTCGTAAAATGGTGTCGTCGATCGTTAGAAACGAACTCGACGGTTTTGGAAAGTTTGTATCGATATCTAGAAGTTTCAGTTCAGGAGTTTTCGTCCAAAAGGTCTCGATCATAAAGATATCAAAGGCTAAAGATGGTGGTTTTGCTAATTGTGTGCGAAAATAAGTTTCGCCAATGTTTGAACATCCGTAAATAATTTACTATAACTCCGCTTGACAAACGGCTTTTTGTTTTGGAAAATATGGCGATGAACTTGATTTTACTAGAAGACATTTCGTTATAAAAGTTTCACATCATGGTTAAAAGCAGCATAAACATAGCCCTTACACTAATGAAATACTTGTAACGTAAAAGTAATATGGATTTTCGAAAAATAATAGTTACGGCAACTTTATAAAACGTGCATATATTTGTCGTTTCAAATCCGTTTTCTCGTAAAATATGTCCTTAGCCGTATCAAGTAAACTAATATATTTTGATAAGTCGAAATAATTTGTGAAGCTTAAGGCTCGTTTTGACCGAAATATGTAAAACAGCAAGCTGAATTTTTGAAAAATAAACGTTTAGTCGTCAAACTTTAAAAATTCACCACGGCTTCGTTATAACTCCGTTTTATCCGTTCAAAAGGCCACGGATTCGTTTTAAAGTATATTTTCTAAATATCAAGGCCAAAATGTCGTACCAACAGTAGGTTTTCCAGAAATTCGATTTAAGGACAGAACACAAAATATAGTTTACGAAAATAGTTTTCTCGGACAAAACCTATTCTAATCCCTTCAAATCAACTCCAAAACTAATCTAATCCTACCATACACCTTCTTAGGGTGTCATGGGTTCCTAATCACCATCAAGACCAAAGAATACCATGGGAGTAATTATAGGATGACCATATTGTATATATAACTTAAAAATCATGAAATAAATGGTATAAATCACATAACATGCATATAAGCTCCAAAATGAAAAGAAACTTATGAAAATGAAGAGGAAACATAAAATGATAAGAATATGCTTACTAGTGAAAATGAAGAGGTGCTAGGTAACAAGGATTAACTTAAATATCCTTGGTTTTATTTCAAAACCATAAAAAGGATATGATCTAGGTTGATAAACACACTTGATTTTGCAAAAACTTTGATCCCTTGATCCCTTTGAGGTGTGGCGGTTCTTGAAGCCAAGAAGAAGAAGAGAAAATTTTGTTGTTTAACACTTGAAACTATGAGTCTTTGAATGAGAAAAGATCAAATAAGACTTATGTATTATTGAAGACAAAGTCTTAAGAAACCATGCTACATTTATGAGTACCCCCTCCCTAGGCGGTTTTGGGGAGGTTGTCTCTCAAATTATTTTTTTTTTTTTTTTTTCTTGTATAAATATAATATTGTGTAAAACTTGTAAAATAAAAATGTGTAAGTTAAATGTAATGTAAAGGTAAATGGTAAAATTTTAGTACAAGTAAGTTTTAATAAGTCAAAATAGAATGTAATGAGGTAATAAAATTGTAAAAATACTTTCCTTGTGAAAATTGGTGATAAAATAATTATCGTATAATTTTTAAGAAAACGACGTAATAATTAAACTTTAACGATTTAAGTACCAAATAAATTTGAAACACTAGGAAAACTAAAATATAGTTTTATAAACTAAATGTAAGTTTAAAAATATCTCGGGATCATTTTTGAAAGTAACGGGTTAAATATACAAAATAATAACTCACGCGATAAAGTTTATTAAATATAAAAATTACGCGTTGAAGGTGAAATGAAATGTCGTGACTGAACTAATGAGATGCAAATGATGTCCATGAAATGTAGACTAATCTTAGTCCATATGAAATGTACGTGATGACATGATCATGAATTAGCCGCTAAACCTCCAAGGTTACGCAATTTGAAACAAGTAAACCAAGTTTACTATAAATGTTGAAATAATGAGGCATAAATCGTGTCAAGAAATGACACGAAAGTACGGGTTGTCACATTCGCCCATCAAAAGGAATTCAGTCCACAATTCAATCGTTATTAGGTCTAACGGGTTTAGGGTTTGATGTGGCAAACTTTCCCATTCCCGAGCAAAACCCTCAAAAGACTTTTTGGTAACCGATTTTACTTAATCTCACAACTCATCAAACAAGAACTGTCATGAGATTAGGCTAAATCGGTTTAGGTAACAACTTGTTTCTAGCTCGATCTTTGCAACTCATCAAACAAGAACTGTCACGCGGATCAAGCTGAAACAAGTGGTTTGAAGAAAATTCTTTTGAAAATTTGGCTCGATTACGGATTGCTTACACATATAAGCCTACTACTCCCTTCATTGCATGATTCTTCTGAATTAGACATAGGTGATCGGGCTATGTATAATTTAGGAGTAACTATGCAATGCTTGGACTAATCGACTCATATGTTTGTTTGGTGTTGGGTCAACTGTTGTTAAAATTGTGATGAACATCGAGGAGAAAAGACATGGAGAAGTGTCGTTAAAATGATAGTTAAGGTAAAAGAATTAAAATCCTCGTAAATGATATCGAATCGAAAGGAAATAAAGTACGATAGATGGGAATATATTACAACAAGTGGTTTAGCAAAAGTAGTACATCTTAGGTTATAAAGTTTGAATACGATGAAAGACATAAACTTAGTACAACGTAATACAATAGGAGAACTAAGGCGCTAGTTTCGAACTTCTTGATCTTCCGCGTCGTTGATACCTTGACGAGTTCCTTCTAACATATATACATTCCATGAGCACCTTCGACTTGTTGACCTTGTTTTGAGGACATTGATTCCGATAGTGTCCTTGCTCCCCACATCCGAAGCATGTGACTACGGCTTTGCCCTTACAGTCCTTAGCAAGGTGTCCTACTTTGTGACAGCTAAAGCATATACCACATGGACCATTATGATGTAGCGTGCATTGGCGGCATCGTGGTAAGTTTCCTGCATAAGCTCTTCCCACGGTTGGTGCGACAACATAGACCACGACGACTTCTTGTCTTCTATTATGTTGTTGGTGATGGTTAGTGTTATGGTTTTGGTTGTCGTTATCATAACCTTCTGGTCATTTTCCCATTTTCTTTTGTTGTTGTTGATTTGGTTATCGTCGTTGTTGTTGTTTTGGTTATTGTTGTAATTGGTGCGAGTTGTTGGGGTTGTTGTTGTTTTGGTTGGTGTTGGGGTACTTGCCTCTCTTCACTACACGGGCCATGAGCTTTTGAGTCAATCGAATAGCTTCCTCAATCGTTTATGGGTCGGAGAAGAAGTCACATCGCCTTGAATAATTTGGAAGTCCCCGATGAAAGCCTCTAGCAACTTCTCATTATCAGAAACCATGGACGGGCATAACACAACCAATTCTTGGAATCTCCGAATGTAAGTGTCAATATCGTACCCAATGGTTACTAATTCATAGAACTCCGTCTCCAACTTTTTGATTTCCGTTCGAGGACAAAACTTCTTAGTCACCAAACCCTTAAATTGCTCCCAAGTAAGCTTGAAAGCATTCTCCATCCCAATCGGTTGAGCATAAGAATTCCACCACGATAATGCTCCATCGAGTAATGTGCTCGTAGCAAATTTAACTTTACTATCATCCGGACGGTTACATAGCAAAACACGATTCCAATTTTTCAAACCATCGAACCATTGCAGTAGCTCCTCGGTACCTCTAAATTTAGTGGGTTCACCACTTTTGAAATCCTTGTACGAACATTTCTTAACTCCGGATCCTCCGGCATTTCCGATGCAAGACTAGTCTTGCGGCTCTGAAGACGATCATGACCTCGGCGGCAGCAGCGACCCACCGTTCCGTTTCAACTCTTAAAGCATTAGCAATGCTATCATTCACCAACTTCGAATTCTTTGCTTGGGTCATTTCAACTGTAGCTTTCTTGATGCCATATCTTCTTCAAAACAAGAGGAAATGTGAGGCGTAGCAAAATCCGATATTAATAATAAACGCTCCAAAGAAATGTGATAAGAATGATAAGTTTGAGGTTATCATTCAAAATGATCGACGGTTTCCTAAGAAATGGGTTATGAGGTGTTGTAAGTGCTTCAATGTATGATGGTTTAGTAACTTAATGTGTGAATAAAGTGTAACTCGACATGTTAGTGGTGAAACAAAGGAGTGAGAGCGACTTAGCCTATATAAAGGTTTATCTCGGCATTCGGCGTTATCGGTGATGAATCGATGATATAAAATTGTGATAGGGAATGACAAGGAATTCTCCACATTAGAGTATGAAGAAAGAATAATGGAATGGGCATTTAAGGGCATCCATGTGACAATCGATGTGAAATGAAAGTGAATAACTCGAAAAATGTACGTAAAACCGCATGTAAAGTGAACATGCACTTGTGATGAAATGATGAGATGCTATGATAATGTAGTTATAGTCTAGGGTCAATGATGCAACCTAGTTCTCTATAATGAAGCTCGATGCCAATCTGTCACACCCCAAATTACATTTTGCGTGGAATGGAATTCACGGGATTGTTGTCATAGCATCACAATCACGAGTTATATTGAACGACCTAAAGTGTCGTTTGGAAAATACATCGTTTGGTTTAATAAAATAATCGAGTTTACAAAGTAGGTCCCAAATGAAAACCAATTTGTGCGGAAATAAGTTTGTTACAATACAAACGATGTTTTAAAGTAAGTAAAACCCAGTGAGACGCGTCGTCATCACGACTCCATGATGTGTCCCAATGCGTGCCATGAAGTGAATGCCTTAGATACACGAGATTAAAACATGCTAAAAGTGTCAACACAAAGGTTGAGTGAGTTCATAGAGTTTGGTTTGAAATGTAAAGTCTTTCAAAATCGTTTATGCGACAAAGGCCTTGAAAATCCACTCGGTTCAAGTTCCGCCCATACAAAACTTGCAACTTTGTGTGTTCACAACCCATTGCCAAAATGTGTATAGTTTATGTTCCAAACATATGATGTCAAATGAATTCACAATAGTACCTAACTCGACGTAGAACAATAGCACTTAATCCATAGCACATAAGCAATAGCACATAAGCAATAGCACCTAACTCAATGTATCGATGAGTCAATCGATATAGTACTTTATTCGACGTGTAACTATAGCACGCAAACATGAACAATTTATATAGTACAACATTCGGTTTTGAAATGATGTAATCGTGATAGGAGTTATCCTTAAGAATATAAAGTACTTGAGAAAAATATAGTTAAGCATGCATCTCCCCCAAAACAGTTATGAAAACAAGTAAAAGCAGGGGCTATGAAACTCACTTGGTAAACTGAGGCGATGACAGAAGTGAGTACACCGAGGTATAATGTGAAACTTTAATCTGGACCTATTACCAATGATATGATATGCAATGAGTTGCAATGTAATGTTATGCATGCACTTCGTATGTTATTTATACCATTTACGGGTTTTGAAAACATTACTCGTCGTCGAAAAATACTCTTTTGACGTCTTGACCCTTCAAAAATGACTTTACATGTTTTTACGTCAAAATGTCATCCTACAATGGTTTTATAATGATTTTTGGTGAAATTACCACTTTTCGTCGCAAAACAATGTCGTCGGAATTTTCATGAAATTAACAAAAATGGCTCGGAAAAGTAGTCGTAAAATGGTGTACGTCGATCGTTAGAGAACGAACTCGACGGTTTTGGAAAGTTTGTATCGATATCTAGAAGTTTCAGTTCAGGAGTTTTCGTCCAAAAGGTCTCGATCATAAAGATATCAAAGGCTAAAGATGGTGGTTTTGCTAATTGTGTGCGAGAAAATAAGTTTCGACCAATGTTTGAACATCCGTAAATAATTTACTATAACTCCGCTTGACAAACGGCTTTTGTTTTGGAAAATATGGCGATGAACTTGATTTTACTAGAAGACATTTCGTTATAAAAGTTTCACATCATGGTTAAAAGCACGCAAACATAGCCCTTACACTAATGAAATACTTGTAACGTAAAAGTAATATGGATTTTCGAAAAATAATAGTTACGGCAACTTTATAAAAGCGTGCATATATTTGTCGTTTCAAATCCGTTTTCTCGTAAAATATGTCCTTAGCTTCGTATCGAAGTAAACTAATATATTTTTGATAAGTCGAAATAATTTGTGAAGCTTAAGGCTCGTTTTGACCCGAAATATGTAAAACGCATGCTGAATTTTTCGAAAAATAAACATTTAGTCGTCAAACTTTAAAAATTCACCACGGCTTCGTTATAACTCCGTTTTATCCGTTCAAAAGGCCACGGATTCGTTTTAAAGTATATTTTCTAAATATCAAGGCCAAAATGTCGTACCAACAGTAGGTTTTCCAGAAATTCGATTTAAGGACAGAACACAAAATATAGTTTACGAAAATAGTTTTTCTCGGACAAAACCTATTCTAATCCTTCAAATCAACTCCAAAACTAATCTAATCCTACCATACACCTTCTTAGGGTGTCATGGGTTCCTAATCACCATCAAGACCAAAGAATACCATGGGAATAATTATAGGATGACCATATTGTATATATATAACTTAAAAATCATGAAATAAATGGTATAAATCACATAACATGCATATAAGCTCCAAAATGAAAAGAAACTTATGAAAATGAAGAGGAAACATAAAATGATAAGAATATGCTTACTAGTGAAAATGAAGAGGTGCTAGGTAACAAGGATTAACTTAAATATCCTTGGTTTTATTTCAAAACCATAAAAGGATATGATCTAGGTTGATAAACACACTTGATTTTGCAAAAATTTTGATCCCTTGATCCCTTTGAGGTGTGGCGGTTCTTGAAGCCAAGAAGAAGAAGAACCAAATTTTTTGTTTAACACTTGAAACTATGAGTCTTTGAATGAGAAAAAGATCAAATAAGACTTATGTATTATTGAAGACAAAGTCTTAAGGAAACCATGCTACATTTATGAGTGCACCCTCCCCTTGGCCGGTTTTTGGGGGAGGGTTGTCTCTCAAATTATTTTTTTTTTTTAAAACTTTGTATAAATATATATTGTGTAAAACTTGTAAAATAAAAATGTGTAAGTTAAATGAATGTAAAGGTAAATGGTAAAATTTTAGTGCAAGTAAGTTTTTAATAAGTCAAAATAGAATGTAATGAGTTAATAAAAATTGTAAAAATACTTTCCTTGTGAAAATTGAGTGATAATATAATTATCGTCAAATTTTTAAGAAAACGACGTAATAATTAAACTTTAACGATTTAAGTACCAAATAAATTTGAAACACTAGTAAAACTAAAAATATAGTTTTTATAAACTAAATGTAAGTTTAAAAATATCTCGGGATCATTTTTGAAAGTAACGGGTTAAATATACAAAATAATAACTCACGCGATAAAGTTTATTAAATATAAAAATTACGCGTTGAAGGTGAAATGAAATGTCGTGACTGAACTAATGAGATGCAAATGATGTCCATGAAATGTAGACTAATCTTAGTCCATATGAAATGTACGTGATAACATGATCATGAATTCGCCGCTAAACCTCCAAGGTTACGCGAATTTGAAACAAGTAAACCAAGTTTACTATAAATGTTGAAATAATGAGGCATAAATCGTGTCAAGAAATGACACGAAAGTACGGGTTGTCACACTAATTCAAAGTTTCATTTAAGCTTCATAATTTCAAGTTCATTTGTTACAAAATCCATTTTCAAAGTCTTATATGCAAACCTTTAACGACTTATTTTTAAGTTCCATTAAGCTTACTTAAGCTTATTAAAGCTTTGGAAAGCTTGGAAACCAGTTCAATCAAATATGGTATATGGTCAACAAAAGTCAACATAAGTCAACTTTCAAAAGTCAAAGAAGATTTCGCTTAATTGCTTTTAAAAGCTGCTTATTAGGTGAATTCAAGGGTTTTAAGTCATTTTAGTCAAGTTTCGATTAAACCTTTTGTTAAAATGCATTTTAGTATCCTAAAGGAGTGTTTGGTTTGTGGGTTAAAATGGGTCAAAAGAGTTTTGAACCAATTTGGGTTTAAAATCGCTTAAGTCCAAACCATTAATGTCGGTGTTTAGAGTTAGCAAACAGTTCTACAAAGATTCACAAGTTTTGAGTTTTAAGCGGTTCAAAGAAAAATACATATTTGAGTTTCCTCAATTTTTGCATAGCGCTTTAGTGTAATATTAGTCAAGTTAAAAATTATAAAAATAAAAATAAGAAGTCAACCAAACTTGTTTAATCGTGGTCAAAAGAAAAAAATTCAAAAATTGTTTTACTAAGTCGCTAATGGGTCAAAGTGGGTCACCGGACGGGTTGGTGTTCGTGCAGGTGGTGTCTTCATCCACAAGGATTTTTCTCGACTTATTAATAAGTCGCAAACGACTTTTATCAAGAGTGTCTATTGGGAGCAAAAGCAAGTGAGCTAGGTGTGCTTCAAGTAGCGAAGCTCGGGGCCTTAATCTCCTTCTAGCTTATCTCAAATAAGCTCCAAAGTGAGCCTCTTGGCTTGCTTCTGCAATCGCATAGCGACTAAGCATGTAACTCTTTGTTTCAAGTGCTTATTGGTATTGTTAGTTAGCTTAATTAGGTTTGAATTCTCTTATTAGTTTAATCGACTTAGGTTCTAGTGTAGCTTGTGCTTATAAATGCATAAGGTGTGTTTGGTTGAGTCTGTTCTCACAATGAAGCAAAACAGTCTATACCTTAGCTTATTAGGCTTGGTTTTAGCTTATTTAGATTCTCTAGGAGTTCATCATTTAATATGTGTTAAATTAGTTCGGTATTGCTTTTCAAAAGTGCTTATTTGCCTTAAAAGATCTTCAGGGTATTTGTTTGGAGCTAGTTGTGGGTCGCTATAAATAAGCGCCTTTAATCGCTTACTCCATTGAATCCTTAGGATCCCTGCGCTTTTAGAACTCCCGACTTAATTTAGACTTAGCTTAGTATATAGTAGCTTATCCTATTTTTATCTTTAGCTTAGCTTTTTGTTTGTATAAGCTTATGTGTGCCTAAATATCATCAAAGGGTTGTTTGGTTGGGTCGCACTATAATATGGTCAAATAAGTCATTAAAACGACTTATTTAAGGTTCTCACAAGAAAAGTTTTACAAAATTTCTTATTTCAATTGCATCTTCAAGTTTCAAAAGAAAAATTTCAAAAAAAAATTAAAAGAGCAAAAGGTGGGAGGCGGGGCTCGAACTGAGACCTCCCACCCAGATGGGTGATATAGTGTGTACACAGAACCATTGCGCCTGGGTCTTTCTTGGTTTAAGTTTACATCATTTAATACATAAGGTAGTTTGAGTAATTTGGCTTATCTAGCTTATTTGATTTTTAGCAGCTTATCTAAAGAAGTTACGCCCATTTTATTTTTCATAGGACCATTAGATCATCTAGTATTTTTACAAAAAGTTTCGGAATTTTCTAAAATGTTTTAGTATTTTTAATAATTTAATTAGTGTTATTTGGTTTTTAATTCGTAATAAATAATTTAAGAGTCGAAAAAATACCCGGCTTTTTCCTAAAATTTTCTTTTGTCATATAGTACGTAAGAAAATTGTTTTTACATTCGTAGGACTTTTATTTCTTAAATTTTACGCTTTTGCTTCTTTTCGTAATTTTATAAATAACGTCGTTTTCATTTTAAGTTACGTTTTAGGTAATTTAAGTTTAAGTTTTAGTTAAAATAGTTTATTTAAGTCATTTTGTTTCATAAAATCAAAAACATCATTTTGCAAATAGTGATAGCGTTTATTTAATATTTTTATCTTTTAATTTTCTTTAATTTGCATTTAAGCCCCATGGTTTATGGGCTTTCTCTTTAGGTATAGATCAATCACTATCCTTTCTCGTTCAAATCCTCTCGATCACTTTACGCTTGACTATTCTCGCACTGACTCGTTGGGACTTAACGACACTGGGAAACACTATACTCTCTGGACTTCATTGCATTTGCTTCGAAATGTTTTAAGTTTGTTACGGTCGGCCATTCACAAGTGGCCGGTTTGAGTGATTAAACTTGACGGTTTGGAGCGCATCAAATTTTGGCGCCGCTGCCGGGGAGCAGTGCTAATAGTCTTACGTTTAGCAGATTAGTGATTTGACATCACTCTTTGTCTATACCATCTGTATGTATTTTTATTTTCTTATAAAAATCAAAAAACTCAAAAAGATTTTGATTCTTTGTTTCTACATCATGTTTTTCAAAAATACCAAAAATATTCCTCTTTACCCTCTTACCCCTTTGATTCTTCATTTCTTACCCTCTGTAAACCTTTGATTCTTTCTATGTCTTATCCTCACCCTCTTGGATGTCAATGGTGTGGTGGTCCTTATAATGGTGGCAATTGCCCCAGTTGTAGCATGGTGGAATCGGGAAGCGGGTGCGTCTATAACCGGGATCCCTATTCCTACCATAACACAACCGATTTATTCCATCGACCACCACACTTTGTGAGACTCAAGCAGCTTTCTTGTTGTGAGTCTTGTGGTGGTTCACACTCCGCTTCGATTGTCAATCGGAAACACGCTTGTCTATGAGCGGGTTCACGATAACAATTATGACTACCACACATATAACTCACGACCACATCGCTTTCTTGTTGTGAGTATTGTGGAGGTCCTCACTCTAGCTCGATTGTCAAACGAGGAATCCATTTCCTTGTAACAATTACGACTCTTCGTATCATAACCAACCTCCACAATACCAAGTGAATCAGCACTACCTCGGCTGAGCCACTTCCTCAAAATCTTCTCCTTGATCTTTTGGATTTAGTGAAAGATTTGAAGGAATGTAAACATCCCAAGATAATCCAAATCGAAATCCATGGAAGTTTTGTTAGTCAAGAACGGATCGCTAAATTAGATTCCCAGTTGCCTTTGAAAAATCTATTAGGGAATCAATTGCAAAAGAAAAGCACCAAATCTAGCTCTCGATTCCGTTTCATTCACGATGGCGATGATGATGAAGTTACCCTTGATATTAGTCAACTTTGTGCAGATTCATCAAGTTCATCGGTTGAAATTCCTTCCATGAAAAATCGGGGAGAAAAGACTATGATGGAATTACTAGCGAAGAACAAATGGAAAGTATAAAACATATGTATGCTAGTCCTTCTAAACTCCCTCGATCTGTTGTTATCACACGATATTCCCACTCACTCTCGAACATGGGGATGAGCATCTTGACACTTGTTCACGAAAAGGAATCGGACGAATTCATAAAGTCTAGTGTTGAGAACCTTGTCCCAATCCCGAGAGAGTCACAGGGAACTTTTGACCATATGTGTGATATCCCTTTTCCTCTTGAGTGTTCAAAAGATCATTTTGATACCTTCTCCGATCTTAGCGACGATTGTGCTTCTTATGGAGACATCGAGTATGTTGAGGCATCACTCCCACAGTCTGATGTTAATCATCTTCTTGAGGAGTTCACCAATGAACTCACTCACATCAGTCCACTTTCATCAAAAAGTGACGATGATCTCTTTGATTTCGAGGCCGATCTTGGAGAAACTAGAAATCTCCTATATAATGATCATCCACTCATTTCTTGTCCCATTTCCGACTCTTCCATTCCTTCTCTCACTCCGGTTGAGGAAGATGACAACTTTTGGAAGGAGGTCGATGCTTTTCTTAGTGATGAGTCAATCCCCACAGGAATTGACAATACTTACTTTGATTCGGAGGGAGACATCCTTTTTTTTGAAAATCTGTTAATTAAATAACCGTTTCTAGCTCTCCCTCCCGGAAATTTTGTTGCCAATCACCATAAAAGCTTCAAGTCTAAGCTTAAAAATCTAACAAATGGTGATTTGCTCCTCACTAATGAATAATGGGATTGCATTGTGATGCACATCTTTATTCCATTTTTCACAAATGGTGTGGTTTCTCGTTCCCTTTTCTCCTTCAGGAATGAAGACATTATCTTTGACCCAGGCATTTCCATGTACCATTTGTGAGCCGGGTCTGTCTGTACATCTCGTCGGTGTGGAACTTTCACGTACTTCAATGTTTATCCAAACATCTTGAATGAAAGTCCGATGGAGATTGTCTCTTCCACTTACTTCCCCATGAACCAATTAATCCGGGGTCGAGTCAAGCTAGCGACTCGGTAATCAAAAACAGTAGTTAAACATAGGTTTTCACCCGTGTGTACCACCCTAGTGTGGGGGAGATACCCCACATGTTGTATATAGATCTAAAAAATGAATGAAAATTGTAAATATTAAAAAAAAAAAAAAAAAAGAGAATAATTGTTGTGTTTCCACACTTAGCTGGTAATGTTATCTTTTTACGTTCTAAGTTTCGGCATAACAGTAGGTACTTTGAATATTGAGGACAATATTCATTTCTAAGTGTGGGGAAATTCGCTAATTTTGATCATAAATGTACCCTTTAGTCCCTTTTTCCCCAAAATGGCCAAATTTTTTAAAAAATTAGTGGAAGTACTATGTACTAAACACAACAAATGGTAATCATCCACCATGTCTAACCCACATAAGGATCAAGTAATCCAGAGCAAACGGCTCTTGGTAAAGATATCTCAAATCCGTTGACGACTTGCAATTTGCCCAAAATTGTATGGTATTCACCACCATATCCTTAAAAGTGAAGAGTTGGCTAGCCCGCAAGTTTATGGCTTGTGGTAAAGGCGATGGAAAAACCATAATTGGTAATCAGCTCACCAAAGATAATATTGATAATTTATCTAAGAGTTGGCTAGTCCGAAGCAAGCGGCTTCGGTAAAGACAAATCAAATCCGTTGAAAGTCGGTGATTTGCTCAAAATCATTTGGTTATCGGTGTACCAAGGTTCTTACTTGAACTCAAACATTTGGCTACTCCGAGTAATGGCTTTTGGTAAAGAGATGAAATCCATTAATTTTTCTTAAAACATTGCTAGGGACTAGCAATATCTTAGTGTGGGGATTGATGAGTGTCTAAATACTCATCATTTTGTACCATTTGAATCGCAAAACATCCGAAAACACTCGAAATGCATCAAAATGATAAAAATATCACAAATAAGTGTTTTATGTGTTTTAAATGCAAAATATCAAAATATGGTGAAAACGATAAAGTTTGCATAATTGGCGCTTTAGTCCCCAAGTTTCAAAAGTTGTCAAAAATAGTCCCTGGTAAAACCAAATAAAGAAAAATATCATTTCAAGTCCCTAGGGATTCCTAAGTTGTCAAAATTGGTCCTTGAGATTTAAATTTACAAAATTACAACTTAGGTCCCTTAACTTTCAAAAATGTCAAGTTTGGTCCTTGGAAATTTGAAAATGTCAAAAATAGTCCTTGAACTATTAAAGCTTGTCAAAAGTGACCCTTGAAACAGTTTTGAGAAAATGGCAGGAGTGGTCCCTCATCTTTCAGAAATTGCAAAGTTAGTCCTTGCATTAATAAACCTTAAACCATGACTCTTTGCACATATTGACCCTTGCCATATACCCCTTTTGACCCTTTCCCTGTTTTTGACCCCTTGGTCAAACTCAGTCAAACAACCTTTCCCTCCCACCTTTATCCTCTTCCCCAGCCACTTGACTGCTACACTTTACACTCTCCCATCACCCTCGGACCTTATCCCTGCATCTCTCACCCCATAATTATCACACCTACTCCACCCCCTAGTTGCAGTCTAAAAGCCACAGAGGTCAAATATCCTTTTTCCCGCCAAAATCATCAAATGACCAATATGCTTAAAACTCATCCATTGGCTCAAAAAAGTGGTGGGATTTGATCTAGAGGACACGTGGAAACTTTTTGAGTATAAAAGAAGGAAGAAGAAACAAGGAAAAGGAGTAGTTAGTTTTTAATTTTTCAATGTATGTCGTTTTTTTTAGAAATGTCTTAGTTTAACTCTTAAAGTGTAATTTATCAGTTTCTATGTATTGGATTTAAGATAATTAAGTGTTTGTAATCAAGTTTCAGTCCTAATTCAAAGTTTCATTTAAGCTTCATAATTTCAAGTTCACTGTTACAAAATCCATTTTCAAAGTCTTATATGCAAACCTTTAACAGCTTATTTTTAAGTTCCATTAAGCTTACTTAAGCTTATTAAAGCTTTTGGAAAGCTTGGAAACCAGTTCAATCAAATATGGTATATGGTCAACAAAAGTCAACATAAGTCAACTTTCAAAAGTCAAAGAAGATTTCGGTTTAATTGCTTTTAAAGCTGCTTATTGGGTGAATTCGGTGGTTTTAAGTCATTTTAGTCAAGTTTCGATTAAACCTTTTGTTAAAATTCATTTTAGTATCCTAAAGGAGTGTTTGGTTTGTGGGTTAAAATGGGTCAAAAGAGAGTTTTGAACCAATTTGGGTTTAAAAATCGATTAAGTCCAAACCATTAATGTCGGTGTTTAGAGTTAGCAAACAGTTCTACAAAGATTCACAAGTTTTGAGTTTTATGCGGTTCAAAGAAAAAAATACATATTTGAGTTTCCTCAATTTTGCATAGCGTTTTAGTGTAATATTAGTCAAGTTAAAAATTATAAAAATAAAAATAAGAAGTCAACCGACTTGTTTAATCGTGGTCAAAAAAAAAATCAAAAATTGTTTTACTAAGTGCGCTAATGGGTCAAAGTGGGTCACCGACGGGTTGGTGTTCGTGCGGTGGTGTCTTGTCCACAAGGATTTTTCTCGACTTATTAATAAGTCGCAAACGACTTATTAAGAGTGTCTATTGGGAGCAAAAGCAAGTGAGCTAGGTGTGCTTCAGTAGCGAGTAAGCTCGTGGCCTTAATCTCCTTCTAGCTTATCTCAAATAAGCTCCAAAGTGAGCCTCTTGGCTGCTTTCTTGCAAATATCGCATAGCGACTAAGCATGTAACTCTTTGTTTCAAGTGCTTATTGGTACTGTTAGTTAGCTTAATTAGGTTTGAATTCTCTTATTAGTTTAATCAGCTTAGGTTCTAGTGTAGCTTGTGCTTATAAATGCATAAGGTGTGTTTGGTTGAGTCTGTTCTCACAACAGAAGCAAAACAGTCTATACCTTAGCTTATTAGGCTTGGTTTTAGCTTATTTAGATTCTCTAGGAGTTCATCATTTAATATGTGTTAAATTAGTTCAGGTATTGCTTTTTCAAAAGTGCTTATTTGCCTTAAAAGATCTTCAAGGGTGTTTGTTTGGAGCTAGTTGTGGGCTGCTATAAATAAGCAGTCTTAACTGCTTACTCCATTGAATCCTTAGGATCCCTGTCTGCTTTTTAGAACTCCCCATCTTAATTTAGACTTAGCTTAGTATATAGTAGCTTATCCTATTTTTATCTTTAGCTTAGCTTTTTGTTTGTATAAGCTTATGTGTGCCTAAATATCATCAAAGGGTTGTTTGGTTGGGTGCGCCATAGCAATGTGGTCAAATAAGTCATTAAAACAGCTTATTTAAGGTTCTCACAAGAAAAGTTTTTACAAAAATTTCTTATTTCAATTGCATCTTCAAGTTTCAAAAGAAAAAATTTCAAAAAAAAATTAAAAGAGCAAAAAGGTGGGAGGCAGGCTCGAACCTGAGACCTCCCACCCTGTATGGGTGATATAGTGTGTACCTGTAACCATTGCGCCCTTGGGTCTTTCTTGGTTTAAGTTTACATCATTTAATACATAAGGTAGTTTGAGTAATTTGGCTTATCTAGCTTATTTGATTTTTAGCAGCTTATCTAAAGAAGCTGTTGCGCCCATTTTATTTTTCATAGGACCATTAGATCATCTAGTATTTTTACAAAAAGTTTCGGAATTTTCTAAAATGTTTTAGTATTTTTAATAATTTAATTAGTGTTATTTGGTTTTTAATTCGTAATAAATAATTTAAGAGTCGAAAAAATACCCGGCTTTTTCCTAAAATTTTCTTTTGTCATATAGTACGTAAGAAAATTGTTTTTACATTCGTAGGACTTTTATTTCTTAAATTTTACGTTTTTGCTTGCGCACTCGCGTAATTTTTATAAATAACGTACGTTTTCATTTTAAGTTACGTTTTTAGGTAATTTAAGTTTAAGTTTTAGTTAAAATAGTTTATTTAAGTCATTTTGTTTCATAAAATCAAAAACATCATTTTGCAAATAGTAATAGCGTTTATTTAATATTTTTTATCTTTTTAATTTTCTTTAATTTGCATTTAAGCCCCTGTAGTTTATGGGCTTTCTCTTTAGGTATAGATCAATCACTATCCTTTCCGTTCAAATCCTCTCGATCACTTTACGTTTGACTATTCTCGCACTGACTCGTTGGGACTTAACGACACGGGAAACACTATACTCTCGGACTTCATTGCATTTGCTTCTGAGCTGTTTTAAGTTTGTTACGGTCGGCCATTCACAAGTGGCCGGTTTGAGTGATTAAACTTGACGGTTTGGAGCGCATCAAGCCTGCTAATCAGTTTTAAGCAATTTTGTCACATGGTCAACAAAAGTCAACTGGAGCTAAAATTGGGAAATGGTGATGAATCTGGGTAATGCAGAACTTGGATTTGGGTTGGAAATGGCTTAGTGTAGTGATCTTGGGTTTTGGTTTTAGCCTGCAAACAAGTTGGACACATGTGAGTAGCATTTTCATTTTTCATTTCAATCTATTTTGCAGATTGTGTTTGTATTTGTATTTGTAGTTATAACCTGTTCAAACTAGTTTATTTAGTTGTATTTAGGTCATGTAAACTCAGTTTGGTCATTGGTACAAGCTGGATCAGTAGCTAGCTCAGTTTTATTTGCATAACAGTTGAATAAAGGAGTGTTTGGATTAGTACTTAAAACTGTGCTAGAGGTTAAAACATAGGAGTAGTTCAGTTGCTTTAGCCCTGCTATAGTTTATTGCATTCATTTATGTCCTTGTTTAGCAGCCATTTGCACTCTAAGTCAAAATTTCATTTAAACTGTTCTTGTTCTCAAAACTGTTGGAATCAGTTGCTCAGATTTTGCATATAGGTGTAGAAGTAAATAAGCTAGCTTGCTATAGTTGTATTTTATCATTATTCATCTATTTCAGTTCATCATTTGATCTCAAATTTCAGATTAGTCAAATAACCATCACTGTTTTCAAAAGTCAAAACATGTCAAAACCAGTTTTTTGCAGACCTTGCAGCCTTTGCACAAGGTTCTATACAGCTTATTAGGGTCTCAAATTTGGTACAAGTGTAGTTTGGTTGGTGGTCTTGAGGACCACATATCTGGTTTTAACATTGGCTCACTGAATAAGCTAGTGCAGCAGCTTAAAGTTAGGCTTAGATCACTGTTTTGCTTAAGTGGCTGTTAGCATCATAACTTGGTAATCTGCTTATTAGAGATTAGGAGTAGAAGTAATTAGTTGATAACAGTTAATTCTAGTATAATATAGCTTCTGTAGAAGTTTGGTGGCTTATTTTGCTTGTTTGCTTATTTCTAAGTGCTTATTTAGAATCAGTTACACTGCAGCCCTCATTTCTCTCACATAAGCATCATATTTTATATTTTTCATAGAACCAGAATAATATTTTAGCATTTTCCTGAATTTTTCAGATTTTTCTGCCACTGTTTGCTATTTTTCTTTATTTTAAATAGTTTTTAAGTCTTTTTAAATAGCTTTTAATACAAATAAATCAGAAAAAGCTTAAAAAAATAATTTTTCATTTTTCTTAGGTTAAGATAAATATAAAAAGCCAAAAAAATATTTTTCCATAATTTTCTTGGTTTAAATAGTATTTTCTAGCATTTTAATTAGTTTTAAATAGTATTAAATTAATAATAAATACATAAAACTCTAAAAATATATTTTCAGTTTTAAAATAAGTTTTATCATATTTTAGATTTTTCTAAGTTATAATTTCATTTTCTAGGTTAACTTTGTATTTTCTTATATTTTAGTGCATTTTAAATACTTAAAAATAGTTTTAATTAATAATAATTAGATAAATAGTTTTAAAAATAATTTTCTTTTTCTAATAATTTTCTTTTATTATTAGGATTGTAAAAATGTCATTTTCATATTTGTAGGCATTTTATTTCTTAAAACTCACGTTTTATTTTGTACGTTTACGTAATTTTATTTAAACGTGCGTTTTAGGTTTTAAACGTTCATCATTTTAAATATAGTGATAGCGTTTATTTAATATATTTTATCTTTTTAATTTTCTTAATTTGCATTTAAGTCGCTGTAATTTATAAACTTTTTCTTTAGGTATAGTTATCCATCCAAATCCTTGCTGATCACTATCCTTAGTGATCATTCTATCATCTGATCAAGTGTTTACACACCATTGAGTCTCCGTGGGACATAACGACCCGGGGAAACACTATACTCCCCAGATCTTCATTGCATTTGTGCTTAAGCTGTTTTAGGTTTCTTACAGTTGGTCATTCATAAGTGGTCGGCTTGCGTGAGAAAACTTGACTATGTTTTCAGCATCAATCATGCTTCAAGGATGATCAAGTATGAAATGGGATTTCCTAAACATTCTAAGTTGAGCTTGAGACTAGGACACCATTTTATTCCTTAGTCTCATGGTTGTTTAGGTTTGTTGACCTCATCGAAACGTTCGAGGAGGTGATAAAACATGAAACGTTGCTCCTCACGTAGTTCATGTATCAACTTTTCAACATGTTGACAATGATAGCAATCCTTGTCATGGATTTGAGCGTCTTGAAGCGGAGGTTCAAGTGAGGTGGGTTGAAGATCCTCAAATGAAGAAGGAATTGGTGGAGGCACACTAAGTGGTGGCTCAACAAGAGTTGATTGTGGATGTATGGAAGTGTCAAATTCCATGTGGTCGGGTGGTTGACTTTGATGTCTCCTCATAATCCAAAATGAACTATTGGAGGGAAATGGAGAAATTGCCATTGGTGTAATTGTTGATTCAACACTTTGGTTTTGTTGTACAATCTTCTCTAGTGAAGAGTGTATTGGTAATGGTGGAGGATGAGATGGCCTAGGGGATAAGTCTTCTAAGTTGTGGGAATGTGGAGATGATTGTGAGGTGTTAAAGGATGTGTTTCTAGGTACCAATGATGTTGGTTGGGTTGAAAAGCGCGTGTTTGGTTTGGTAGAGTTTGGTGATGATATCCTTGTGGGAACAATCCTCTTGGAAATTAGTTTTATTGGTTGATTTGGTGGAGGGAAAATTCTAGCATTAGTGGACTTAACCGGAGATGATTCGGTTGAGGAAACTTCGTGTATGACTCAAGCAAGTTTCTTGGGTGGTTCTCGGGTGGATGAGTTAGTACTAGGAGCTTTCCTCATGGTGAAATGGTTTTTAGAAGATGTTTCTAATTGCTGAGAATTATGTTGTGTTTGATGACTAAGGGGTTCTAGCAAGATGACTTATAAAGGGAAGAATTTGGCAAGTACATTTAAGACTTAAGCCACTAAGATTCTTAGGAATGTGATGATTAACATGCACAAGAGTCAGCTTCAGAATTTTACAGATCTAGGGACTTAATTAAGATGAGGTGGATTGTTCAAGTTAGCAAGATGGGCTTGAAATGATTGTTTTAGCTAGAGTTGACATAATCTGTCATCCGGATCCCACGGTTCCCTCCTTTGAGGGATCCGTCTAGGCTAATCCTAGGGATCCGGCTCTTAGCAGCTAGGAAAGGGTAAAAATGATGTTTCTAAGGTCTAAGGCCTATACCATCTTGAGTGTTTCAGTCCATCTAAGTGTCTTAAATGAATAGGTACTTGAATACTTAAGGGTAATGATTGATGTAGCTAATGATTGCCCTTTATGGAAGGAAAATAAGACCTTGTGATCACCAATAGATGTTCAAGGATGACACCAAGAATTTTGATGGTGTCAAGTTATAATAAATGATCCTAGAGATCAGATGTAAACTTGAGATGGAGTTTGAAAAATCCTCAAAAATCAAAAGAATTGAAAAATTAGTTTTTGACCCGTTTTGAGATAAGGATGGCTAGAAACAATTTCCTAAAATTGATCAATATATCCACCTAGGTGTTTTGAGCTGTGAAAAGCAATGTGTGAGTATTGAAACGGAAGTATAGTGAGTTTTGATGAGTTGATGAATCAAAAGCACTTTGAATTAGATCTTATGTAAGCTATTAGTGAGTTTGAAGCTTTTTCATGCTTGAAGAAAACTTAGTTGGGTTCTAAAACCTTATGTTTAGCTAGTGTGAAGTGATCTAGTAAACTATTTTGATGTATGGGAGTCTGCATTGCTGATCTGTTGTCACTAGGGCTGTAAACGAACTGAACGTTCAGTGAACATTTCATGAACCGTTCGGTAAAAAGTTCATTTATGTTCGTTTATTTATTAAATGAACGAACATGAACAATACTTTACGTTCGTTTAGTTAAATGAACGAACATGAATAAAAGTCGTGTCCGTTCATTTATGTTCGTGAACGTTCGATTATGTGTTCGTTAACATTCGTTTATATTCATTTATTTATTTATGTTCGTATATCATATCTTTTAATTATATAATTTTAAAATTTGTTTGTTTAAACAAAACAACACTTATAAAACAACATTTTATACATAATTTAATTAAGTTTATGTTTGTTTGTCTATGTTCACAATGTTCGATCGTTTATGTTCGTTTAATGTTCATTTAGTATCTTAATGAACGAACATGAACAACTCATTTTCTTAATAAACGAACATGAACAAGAAAATTCGTCAGTTTAAATGTTCGTGTCCATTTATTTGTCCGGTTAAAATTAAACGAACGAACATGAACAAGGCTCCGCTCGTGTACGTCCGGTTCGTTTACAGCCCTAGTTGTCACGGATCCCACGGTTCCCTCAAGGGAGAGATCCGTCTAGGCTAATCCTAGGGATCCGGCATCTGCAGATCAGAACCATCACAGAAGCAAGTGTAGATTTTGCACCAAGCAATATACACTAATAACCATTAAACTAAACAACGATATAAACATGTCGTCACATAAAACATATCATAGATAATGGTAGAAATAAATAATATCCAAGTTAACACAAACAAGAGGGCTAAAACATAATCATTCATACACAAATCAAGTGTCTAAAAAACAAGCAAAATCCTATAATCTCTTTAGTCAATTCTTTCTTTTCCTCTTTCCCGACTTCGTGACGTGGTAAGCTAGGTTTTGAATTATACCCCTTAATTGTTTGAATTATGCGGTCTCGTTTGGAATAGTTGGAAGTTGTTGATAGTAATCAAAGGGTTCCAATTCGATGTTAGTTATGGGGTCGACATCTTCTTCTTCTTCATCTTCTTCTTCTTCTCAGTCCGAGGAGTCTGAAAGAGCTTTAGGTTTTCTTCCATTGACCATGAACCGTTTAGGGGGTTGTTTGGTAAGAGGTACCATGAAGTGATCGAAAAGGAAATGATCATCGTTGATAGGAGATGGTTGCAATGCACTAACATACTTACAAAGTCGTGTTAAGATCATACCATATGGAAGTACCATGTTGGAAACTTTGAATACCCTGGCCATTCTCTTCACCATGTAATAGGCGAGAGTAATGGCTTTTGGTGGATAAGGCAATAAATCATCTGCACGAGACATGCATTTGGATGATCCTTGTTACCAACTAGGCTAATGACGTTTTCCCTAAGAATTTCTTCCCATTTTCTAAACATGGGGTGCATTTCGAAGAGTTTCATTTGAAAGGGATCACGGTGAATGAGCTTCTTGTTTCAGTTGAGACGGGATTGGTCGGCTCTTACTTTGAAAATGGTGTCTCGGACGGTTTCGGGTTCATCAAGAGGAGTATGGTATATTGGGTTGGGATCAAGAGCAAAGGATTGACAAGATATTGCCCAATCTTGAGAGTACATACAAATTCCTTCACAAGGAATGCGAAGGATTTGAGCGAATGTGTTAAGGGGTAGAGTGAAGCTTCGTTTATTGATGATGAAAGCTATTGAAATGCTATCATCGGTGTTTCGAATGATTCTAATGCTTTTGTAGAATTCAAAGATGAAAACCGGACAAATTTGTTCATCAATGTTAAGAAGACAATCAAAGTTGATTATTGAGAAGACTTGAAGAATGTCGGTATCTTCAAGGAAACATTCCTTGACTACACGACCTTCGTGGATAAGTCGTTTTTCAAGTCTTTTGAAGACTTTTCGATCGGTTTTTGACAATCCTTCTTTCCGATAGTAATGGGTGAGGTAATGGACGGTATCATGATGGTCTTGTTGAGTGGCTTTAGGCATGGTTGGTCCTAGAAACACAAATATTCCAATTAGGAAAAATTTGTTGAGATGGGTTTATGGTTTTTGATTTGTATTAACAATGTTGTGAACACAATGTAATCTTAGTTGAGTGAATGCCCCTTTTAATGATTAATTTTGAAAACCTTAATTAAATTAATTGATTAGAAATTGAGAAACCATAAACCCTAGGATGAGGATGATGAAAATTAGAACATGTTCATGTTAGTGTAATTACTTACAATGTTGTTCTAGAGAAGAGTACTTGATGATATGGAGTCCTATGAGGATGAAATCAGTTCTTGATTCGTTTTTGTGTTTTGTGGGGAGAGGGAAAATGATCAGTAATGGTTTTCAAAAGCGTATACATTTTACGTCCCACGGTTCCCCGGATCCCTTGTATTTAGGATCCGCTAGTACAACTAGAGGATCCGCTCATCGTGACGAGAAAAAGGGTTGTTTGGCATTATTTTTGTAGTAGGCTATAAACTAGCTTATGGAACAAAAATAGTTTTTAGGTTTCAAATGAAAAGATGTTTTGGTCGACGGGATTTGATAAGTTAATTATCAAGGATCCATTTGTGACGACGGCGTTAGTTTGACGAAATCAAGAGGAATACTATTCCCGATGATGAGTAAGTCGGGAAAGTGACGAAAGAGAGACTTTTAAGAGACTAGCAATTATTAAACAAAAAAAAAAGAACTATGATATCAACATAATCATGTAAGCTAGCTAATGAAAAGTAAACATACCTTTATGCTTCTTGGTTTGGTTTATGAAGATATAAAACCAAAAATACTTCATGAGCTTTTAAAGTAATCCTTTGTACTTAGAGTAAGTAGGTTGTGATTACTTTTAGATCCTTTTCTTGAAGGTTGACTTCATTATTCTTTGAATAGAAAAAGTTTTTAGAGAGATCCTAGCATGAAGATTTCTTGAAACAAATATGTTAGAATGATCTATCAATGTTCAACATGAAAAAAAAAATGTTTTGAAATATTTCCTTCTTTGTAGTTTTTAAACATACACGGATCGTATCAAGTTTTTAAAGTACAACATACTCTAAGAAACTTGGTAACGAAGCTCTAGTACCAATTGTGGAAAACTAGAAGGGGGGGTTGAATAGTTTTACCAATTAAAACTTCGTTTTAAAATATTTAGATCGACTTATGTCAATCTATTTAGATGTGTATGTTGGACGTTGATAGATAGATATATATAAGTGTAATGAAAGATAAAGAGTAAGAAACACATAACCACGACACGAGTATTTATAGTGGTTCGGCTACAAGGACACCTTCCTTGCCTACTCCACTCCCGAGTCACCTACTCGAGTTCGTAATCACTACACGACACCAACTCCTTATGGCGGAGAAGCCTTCACAACGTCGCCTACTATTTTTCCGGTACTAGGCTAACCACCAGGTTCTTTACACCAAGGTGAACCACACCTACCACAACGTCGCCTACCCTTTATCCGGTACTAGGCTAAGTACCGAGTTCCATTACAATGGAGGAACTACTACCCATCACTACACAACACCTAATCCCAAAGGAGACCAACTCCTTATTACAACACCATCAAGGATATCAACATCCTTGGAAACAAGCTATCACTATTTATATAGCGATGCACCTCATCGATTATACGACCTTGGCATCCTTCACAAATACCACTTGATTTGACTCCTAGGCATCTTTCACTAATGCTTTTGTCTTTACTCTTTCGGCATCCTTCACTAATGCCTTCGACACAATACTTCTATGGAGGAAGAAAGAACTATCAACAAGAGAACCTCAGTAGTCTTGATGATGACGAAGCATGGCAACTCATGGACTTGAGCTTGCTCGACTTCAAGAGGTGGTGATCTCGCCTTTAAGAGGTACCTAGAGAATCACACAAAAACAAGAGACAAACTACATAGAAAGATCTCTTAGGATCAGTGGTTAGAGAGTTACAATACTTGGGAAAGTATGTGTGTGAATCTCAAATTAAAATAAAGAAATGGTTCACTATTTATAGAGGAGAAACACTTATTGTTCCACGGATTCCACGGATCCCACCCTTAAGGGATCCGTCTAGTGTAATGCTAGGGATCTGTGGGACGCTCCTCTTTGCCCATGGGTATTTTGGTTGTGGGTCATGGGTCATGGGTTATGGGTTGATCCATTGGTATTTTATTAGATACAATGTACCTAATGAGTGCAATGCACCTAGTCAAATGGGTATGGGTCAATACCATGGGTTGTAGTTTTTACCCATTTATAATACATACTAGTTATGTATATATTTGCCCAATATGTAAACACTAGTTGTTGACTTGTTGTACATATGTAATACTAAATCATAAAATCACTTATACTTTTTTTAGTTTTTTATGTGAAAACGTAAGTGTGTTAGAAAACTATTAGCTCAAACCATTTACGTATTTTATTTGTTTCGTTAAAATGATTTTACATTTTTTATCGACAAAACAATAGAATATCGTAATATATAAATAAACGTTTTTACAGCTTATTTGTATTAACACGATCGAATCAACTTAAGCCGAGCAGGTTTCAACTCGAACAACCAGAACCGTACCTCAATAATGAGCTATATACCAAGACTAGCTCAAGTCGTACAACCCAACCGTATGATCCAATATATAGTAGTTAGAGAAACTTGAGATAGAATGCGAATATGTGACGGAGATGTGGAGTGACTGTGACGATCGTGTAAACGTGAGTCGTGGTATTTTAATAAGGGTGATTTAGGGTGTTCATTCGGTGGCCTTTGTTTAAAGAGGAGATACAACCACAAGCTTGTGTTTTGTAAACTGTGATTATGAAAGGCAACTTATAATATAGTAGTTATTACTAGGAAGGTTGATCTCATCACCATAAGAAGATGAAGTTGGATATGATTATTGTTGGGCTTAGATGTGAAAACATAAACAATTGAAGAGTAGCAATGTGTAAAGCAAAGAACCCAAAGCGGGAAGCAGCTGCGTGGAATGAAATAAGGCTCAAAAGTCGATTTTTTAAAGATAGTAGATAGATAAGTACCTTGTCGATAATATTAGTGTATGTCCCTCGATAAAATGAAACTTTAAAAGGAAGTTATACTCATAAGCATTCTCACGTGTTACTCGTTACCAGGTGCCATGCATTTTTTTTTTTTTTTTTTGAGCTAATGTTAAGTTTAATACAAGTATATAACTATTTTTACATTTGTCGGGTATTATTAATAAGTTCGAGATAATTACTTTAAGAACATTAATTCTAGCATACATATTTTATTTTATTTTATTTTATTATTTTATTTTTTATCATTTAATTTTTTTCGGGTCATTATAGGACTACTGATCAAGGATTAGATTTCAAAATTGTTTAATTGGCATCCACAACAAAAATTACAACCATGAATTTCTTCTAAATTAATTATTAATATGTCTAGGAAATAAATGGATTTGTTTTAGAGTAATAGCAAAACGTGGATCTTCCGTTTAGCTCATTTTATAATCGTTTATGTCGCTTATTTTGTTTTGAACATTAGCTTTTATGTTTTGGAGTAATAAGCATGATTTCATTTCTTTGTGGTTAGGAAAAGAATCGTAAAAAGTGGTTCAAGCAATATATGACGGATACTTTCAATGTTAGACTCGTATATGCTTAAACGCTAAGGTGCATTTTCTTAAAACTAAACGTTAACGATAATATTAATTTTTAGATACGATGCATTTTAGAAGGGGAAAAAAAGTATTTACTATATTTACATTTTACATTAGTGTCATATCCATATGGTTCACCCTCAGCGACCATAACACTCATTTGAGCAAACATATGTGATAATGAGACATACACGCATGTAGTGTTTGGTCGATTCTAACATTCACTTTAGTGTCATATCATTTTTCTTTCTTCACCAATTTCACCAATGTTCTAAGGCTTTTTTCGTCCAATGTTTCCATCATGACTACCGACTATTTTTTTCACCAAAATATATAACCACACACACATGAAAAAAGGCCAAAGACAACCCGTCTTCTAAACCACATAATGAAGACTATTAATCACCTGTTTGTTGACAAATAACGATAAATGGCTACATATATACCGAATATTGTAACAAAGTGTAAATCACATCTTGAAGAATTTCCAAACCTCTTGCTTTAGTTATAGATAGAAACATAATGCAAACCATCCGATTCATTCCATTCAAAGCCGTTTGATACACATAGACTTGAAACCTTTTAATACACATGGAGGGTTACCAAATTTTGTATTTTTGTTCAATCTAAGTAACTAAACCATTTTTTACAATGACATTCTATAACCATGAATTCATTCCACTTGAACCGTTTAATTCACTTGAGTAACTAAACTTTTCAAAAATGACATTTATATCACTATTCAAAAATTTCATTGTTAATACAAGTGATCAGATCACATATCTTTCTGATAAGTTAAATAGCGTAAAATGTTATGTTTCACAAACTCAGTAACCTGCAACTATTGTTTCTATATGTTCCGCGACTCAATATGTCGTGTTTTATAAGTTCAATGACTTACGTAAAAAAATATGTATACATAGAAAAACGTAAAGCTCATTTAGCCTCTGTATATATTAATCTATATCATAAATGTTAGGATTTGGAAAATCCAGGCATTAAAGTGTCGGTCACCTCAAGTATATGTATTCGTTAGAAAGCTCGTAGTCATAATTATTTAATGTTAAGTAGTATTTAGTTAAGTAACACCGTGGAGGACAGACGGGTCTTTACCCACTGTATGCCTGATCCACAGCCCGTCAGGTGGCGTTTTATTGTAAGACTATAAATACTCTCTACCTCCCAAGGTAGAGAGTTGGAGCTCATAATAAGATTTTTCTTTCTCTCACTAAAGTTCCCAAACCTCTAACTTTCTCTCTCTAAAACTCATCTTGTACGCCCCCTGTGTTAGTGATTTGATGTGTATGTGAAATCCAATATGTTACAAATGGTATCAAGAGCCATGGTTAGATCATCTCCTACATATCCTTGGATTTCTAGTGGTTTTTAGATGGTTTTTGAGTTTGAAAAAGTTTAGCGGTTTTTGCATCATTTGGTTCATTTCTTGTGTTAAAGTTTGAATTTTGGGTGTACTTTTGTGTTTAGACTCATTGTATGTGCTTGGGTTTTGATTTGGTAAGCTTGAATCACTGTGGTTGAGCTTTTTTTGGATTGAAAAGTGTGTTTTTAAAGTTTTTCTTGGTAGCGACTTGGCTCTGGAGTGAATTTCTACTTAGTGACTTGCTTGATAAAGGTAGCGAGTTGTAGTGTTGTTTGGTGGCGAGTTAGTCCTAGCGACTTGTCTTTTGAGACAAGCGACAAATAGTACACTTAGTGGATTCTCCACTACGGGTAGCGACTTGGTAAGGTAGCGACTTACTTTCAATTTTGATAGCGACTTGTTCTTTAAGTTTCTTAGCGACTTGGTGTTAGCGATTTGGACCTTAGCGAGTTGCTATTTAGCGACTTGACGTCTTAGCGACTTGGTGCATATCAACTTGCTGTCAAAATTCGTAGCGATTTGGAACTTAGCGACTTGTCTTCTTATTACTTAGCAACTTGGTGCTTAGCGACTTGGTTGACTCTTGTGTGTAATACGGTTTTCTCTTGATTTAGTAAAATCCCGTGAAAGAATCTATTTCCCGGTTTAATCATTGAGTTATAAAATCCCCGTGTAATCTTTAAACATGTCTACTAACGTACCTACAATCATCTCCATTTATGTCGAGGATGTTCAAGCGGTGGTTCGGATACTCGTCCACCCATGCTTGATGAACCGACAACGACTTTTGGGCTCAAAGAATCGATTGTCTTGTCTTGGAAAGGAAAATGGGGCCAACATTCTCAAATTGATTGATGAAGGACCTTATCGATTGAGACTACAAGAGACTTAATTGATACATTGCAGATGGAACAATGATCTATGGAATAGATGCACCAATGACATATGATGAGCTCAATGATAAGGAGAAAAGAGATTCGATCTCGATATCGTGGCTTCTAACATCATACTTCAAGGTCTTACAAAGGATATCTACAAGCTTATCAATCACAACACCGAAGCCAAGGCAGTGTGGGATAATGTCAAGATGCTTCTCTCAGGTTTTGAATTAACTATGGAAGATAGAGAATCACAACTCTATGATGAATTTGAGCACTTCAAGATGAAACCAGATGAGAGTGTCTATGAGTATTACGTGAGATTCCAAAAGCTTGTTAATGATATGAGGAATATCAAAATGACCATGCCAAACATTCAGTTGAACTCAAAATTTGTGAACAACATGAATCCCGAATGGCACAAGTTTGTCACCTCTGTGAAGCTAACCAAAGGTTTGAAGAACACCAACTATGAACAACTATATGCCTTCCCGCTTGTAATGAGAGACATGCCATGTTTGAAAAAATGATTCTTAATCGGTTCAAATCAAAGCAGGAGAAACAAGTTCATCAAATGATTCAACATCATTTTACACCAATGTTGGGATTACAACCAAAGCTTCACAAGTCATACCCATCGGTAATGGTAATTACAAGCTCATTCCCGATCCATCATATAAGCCTCCGGACTCTAACACACTCATGGAAAACTTCATCAACCAACTGTCTCTCATGGTTAGTCAAAACATGAACACTCTCCCACACATAAACAACAACCTCGAGCAAAGATCTAATCCACACAATCAAGCCACCGCGAGAGATGGGAAGGTTATGGTACAACCCGGTTCAAGAAAGGCGGTATGAATAAGGAAGAGGTGGAGTTAGTAGAGGATATGTGGCAAATCGTAATAGGGAAGGAATGGAAATCAAGGACAAGCAAAGCCGATCAAGTGTTACAACTGTGGTGGTGAGGACATATTGCAAGGAACGCACATCGCCAAAACACCCTCGTAATGCAGTACTTGTGGATAAGATGTCGCTTGTGCAAGCTCGGGATAATGGTGCGACTTTGGATGAAGAGGAGTTGTTGTTTCTTCGAGGAAATGCCAAGACATATGATACATATGTGGATGAGCGACCAATTCGGAGATAGGTCACAATCATCGAATGCCTTTCAAGTCGCCGATTGTGATGCATACGACTGATGTTGATGATGAACCCATCGCACAAACAATCTTCATGGCGAACATTTCTCCAATGGTCTCTCCTAAAGTCCTTCCTCACCACAAGCTGGTCCATCCAAAGACAAAATCATTTCGAGGTACTAAAACTATACGATGAAGTTGATGAGCAAAAGATACATGACGGCACAATCAATCGAAACTATTGAGTCAGATATTGAAAATATGGGTAATATCAATGTTGTCCCATATGATCAATATGTGAAGCAAAGTGAAAGTGAGACTGTACCAAGTGATGTATCTTCTGCAGTCAATGATGATTATATTTTTGATGAATACAATGCTTGTGCCCCTAATGATTCTGTTATCTCTGAACTTAATGCCTATAAAGAACGAGTTGCCATTTATGAACAACGTGCTAAGTTTGAGTTAACTACTCGTGAGCAGGAGTTGGATAACCAAATGCATACAATTATTAGAAAAAAGTAATTTTAGAGAAGAAGTGTTAAAACAAGAGTTAAACTCCTTACAAGAAAAGCTTTCTAAAACTGCTAAGAAAAAACAAGAACTTCAAGAAAATGTTAAAGTGCTTAAACAGGAATTTCATGCTAAGGAATCAAAACTTTTGAATGATTTTTCCAATCTAAAACTTTGAAAAACAAGCTTGAAAATAAGTTGTGCGTACAAGGAATACCATTCAGACTGCTCACATGGTCACTAAGCATAGAGTCTTAAGCGATAAGCATAGTGTTCCCATTATAGATAAACCCAACCCTAAGTATGGTAAGATAGCAAAGGCGGCTCAAAATGTAATCTATGATGGCAATGAGATTCTTAAACCTAGACAGACACCTAGTTGCATTGATTGCACTGAGGAAGATAGAAAATTAGATGATGCATCTAGGGAGAAAATGGATAAGAAGCTTAATGATCCCAAGTGCAAAGAGAATAAGATTATTGTCAAACCCCATGATTACAAAAAAGAAAATTGGATTTCCTTAAACAAGTTTAAGCCTCAAACTTTGTTAACACCTGAACAAGTGTTCTAGAAAAGGACTTAGATAAGCAAAAAGTGAAAATCTTGTTGAAACAAACCCTCCCTTAGGAAAATGCTCAACGACTGTGTATCCTCCAAATACACCAATGCATTTAGTTCCTAGAACTATTGCCACTAAGAGCAAGACCTTAATCAATCAATATGTTATATTTCAATTATTTGTTGACTTTGAGAGAACTTGTAAGAAAAGGATCACACCCATGGGATAATCAAGGGAAAGGGTTTGAGCAAACAAAGAATGTTATTTAAGCGAGGTCATGCCTTTCTTTAAACAACTAAAAGATCAATTTGAGAGTCTTAGAAAGGGATAGATACGTATATTAAAGGAATGGAAAAGGAATTTGATGCAATGATTGTTGAGGTTAGTGACTATGAGCGAGCATTAAAATATAATGAAATTGAGAGGAAGAACTTGCATACCTTAAATGAGAATCTGATTTCTGAATGTATTTCTCAAGATGTGTTCTATACTGCCACTAATTGTTCTATTACTGCTTCTCAATTTCATGAATTATCTATTGCTTTGAAAGTCTCTCATGATCGTGTCATAGAGCTTGAAATCAAAAACTCTAAACTAAGTGAGAAAATTGAACAGGATGATCACGATAATTTGGTAAAACATTTTTCTAAACTAGAAGTTGAACATTTTGATTTACAACTAAAAGATCAACATCTCAAAGAAAATGTTAAAACCTCAAACATCAAGATATCCTCAGATGTTCTAGAGTTTGATGCAGTTTTTGAAATAAACAAACGTTATGAACAGATTCAAGCTCACTGTAACACGATCAAAAAGTTGAAAGCCCAAATTTCTCAATTAAAGGGTGAAATGAACAATGTGACTGGCTCCCAAATGCCTCCTCCTTTAGATTCTCGGAATTCTCAAAACTTTCATCTTCAAAACTTGGTTAATGCTTTACAAAAGGAAAATGAGAGTTTTCTAGAATAAAATGAAAATGTTAAATGTCATTTCAATGAGTTATTTGAGTCAATAAAAGACACTTGTAACAAAATAATGAACAAATAACTTCTTTGCAAAAGGAAATTGAGAATCAAGAGTCGGTAAAAGGAAAATGCCAATGACCAATGGGGAGAATGGTGCATCAAAGGTTCATGGTTGTAATAAATATCCTTTATGCATGAAATATGTTCCTCCTCATCTTAGGAATAACAAACTTGCTATTCAAACATATTTCTCATACCTTAAGGACGACCTAGAATGTCTCCGTGAGATTGTAAAAGAGGATAAGTTAGAGAAACCACTTGATAATGCAATTGGCCATGCATGCTTATATGCCAAACGATCTCAAGAACTTCTAGAATGCTTAATTACAATATGCCCTAAAACCTTAGGTGAGCAAGTCAATCCTTGATACCTTGTTCTATGCCTAGTGCCAAGTATACAACTCATTCAATGCCCAATGTTATGAATGTGAACTCTAGTATGCCTTCAAGTAGTTCGGATCCCAAGACATCTAGTGTTAAGAAAGTGAACTTGATGCGCCTTCAAATAGTTCACATCCCAAAGACATCTAAACAGAAATGCAAAAGTAGCAAAACCAACTAATGTTCCCATTCCTCACAGAGTAATCGGTAACATTAAAGCGAAAGCGGTCAAAGTCTCAAGGCAATACAAAGAATGATAGGACCTTGCAAGCTAAGAATGTGCATTGGAAAAGAGTAGAAGATCACCCTAGGAACACTATGTTTGAGTTGAATAAAGCGAATCGTGTTGATTCTAGTATTAGCTATAAGCGTCATCGTAATTAATTCAATTCGCTACTACTTGCAAAACATGTAATGAATGCTTGATTTCCGGTACTAATCATGAATGTGTTGTGAATGGGTTGTCTAATGCTATCAATTTCCCAGTTAAAACTGCTGATTCAAAAAATCAAGCTAAGAAGGCTAAAAGGCAAAGGCGAAAGAAAGTTAGAAAACAGTAGAAACCCACAGGAAGAAAATTTAATAATATAGGTTATCAATGGATACCTACTGGCCGTAAGGTTAATGAGTTTTACTCTCAATTTACTAAGACAATGCCCACTAGAAAATGGATGCCTACTGGTAGAACTATTCCTTTAAGAAGTGAACATACTTTGAATAGGTCAAATACGGACACTAGCATTGCTTCTATTTCGATGTGAGTGTTCCAATCATCATTATTAACCAAATGGAACCCATTCTTGCATGGGGATCCCAATTATCCGATTATCCATTCTTGTCTATGTTCAACTGCAGATAGTTCAAATCGTTACGTGGTACTGGACTCAGTCGCTCCAAGCATATATTGGAGACCGGCATGACTCATGAACTTCGTGAGTAAATTCATCGAGACAGCTTAGATTCGGAATGATCATTTTGGTGCAATTATGGGTTATGGAGATTATGTTGTCGGTGATAGTGTTATCTCCGGGGTATACTACGTAGAAGGTCTTGGTCATAACTTATTTTACGTCGGTCAATTACGTGATTACGATCTAGAAGTGGCATTCGAAAACATACTTGTTCGTTAGAGAACTTGATGGTAAGGAACTTTTAAGAGGAACTCGTGGTTCAAATCTATACACCATCTCTATCGAAGATATGATGAAGTCTTCTCCAATTTGCTTGTTGTCAAAGGCTTGAAAACAAAGTCATGGTTATGGCATCATCGTCTCAATCACTTGAACTTGGCACCATCAATGATCTCTAGAAAGGACTTAGTTGTAGGTCTACCTAGACTAAAGTATGAAAAGATCATCTTTGTTCGACTTGCCAATTGGGAAAAGCAAGAAATATACCCACAAACCCAAGCCTACAAACTCGCCATGAAGTTCTTCATACAATTCACATGGACTTATGTGGACCTATGAGAGTCAGAAATATCTTTGGGAAGAAATATGTATTAGTTGTGGTTGATGATTACTCTCGATTCACACAGGTTAAGTTCTTAAGGACAAAGGATGAAACACGGATATCATCATCAAACTTATCAAACAATTGCAGTTCGACTTAACAAAGCCGCCGAATCATCCGAATGACAATGGGCCGAGTTTGTTAATAAACAACTTAGTGAGTTCTATGAAAGTGTTGGAATCACCATCAAAGAAGTATTCCACGAACTCCTCAACAAAATGGTGTAGTTGAAAGACTAAATCGAACTCTTGTGGAAGCCGCAAGAACAATCTTGATTTACTCAAAGGTTCCAATGTTTCTCGGGTGAAGCCATTGCCACGCATGCTACACTCAAAATCGATCCCTAATTCACATCGCTCATGGAAAACTCCATATGAACTTGTCCACAATAGAAAACCTAATTTATCATTCCTTCGTGTGTTTGGTGCATTGTGTTATCCAACTAGTGAGGTCAAGACTTAGGCAAACTTAAAGCTAAAGCGGACATTGGAGTGTTTGTAGGATATGCACAAACAAAAGGGATACCGAATCTACATCAAAAGAACCCGAAATATCATGGAAACAATTCACGTTATGTTCGATGAGTGACCGGTCCAATGGCTCCAGGACAACCCGCCTGGACCCGCATCATCATGTAGTCCCATCGGTTCTACTCTTGTTTACGGCTCCTCGCCAAGAACTCCTTATGTACCTCCTTCGAAGATGACTTGAAGAAACTATTTGATCCAATGTTTGATGAACACTATGAACCAACCGCTAATGATCTGTCAATCCCATCATCGAGGTCGCTTCTATCCTCGCCAATGAACTCAATCCTTCGTTTCTATGTCATTAAGTCGAGGCGCTGCTGGCGATCAATCGATCTCATCAACAAACCTTCAATCACCGAGCGTACATCAAGGAATTGCTTCGATTCACAAGTTGAAGTTAATCCCTTTGCTACTCCCGAAGATTCTCCTTTCGAAAATATATTTGCTCTCGATTCATCATCCGAACCATCTTCATCGGAGACATCGACTCTGCTACTTCGGTTCCACAACAACAACCACATGAACACCTTAGAAAATGGACACATGATCACCCATTGGACAACATCATTGAAACCCTCTCGTCCCTGTATCCACTGTAAACAACTTGCTACGATGCCTTATGGTGCTTCTTCAACTCCGTACTCTCTAAGATCGAACCTAAAGATGTTAAAGCTGCGATGAATGAAGACAATGGTTCAATGCCATGCAAGAAGAAATTCATGAGTTTGATCGATTAGATGTATGGGAATTAGTACCTGCTCCAGATCGTGCTATGATCATTGCTCTAAAGTGGATCTTCAAAGTGAAGCTTGATGAGCATGGTGATGTGTTGAAAAATAAGGCTACGTTAGTGGCTAAAGGATATCGTCAAGAAGAAGGTATTGACTTTGAGGAATATTTTGCTCATGTTGCTCGTGTCGAAGCTATCGAATCTTCTTGGCTAATGCGGCTAGTAAGAACATGGTCGATATCGGATGGATGTGAAACCGCCTTTCTTAATGATGATTTGAAAGAGGTGGTTTACGCCACCACCGGAGGGTTTTGTGAATCCGAGCATCCTACTCATATCTATCGCTTGAAAAAGGCCCTTTACGGTTTGAAGCAAGCTCCTAGAGCATGGTATGATCTGTTGTCAAAGTTTCTTCTATCTCTTGAATTGACAAGGGAGCAGTTGATCCGACATTGTTCACCGTAAAGTCGAGCAAACATTTAATTCACGTTCGATTTATGTTGATGATATTATCTTTGCCTCGATCGACCCCAATGAATGTGATCATTTTCAAAAGAAATGGGTTCCAAATTTCAAATGTCAATGATGGGACAAATGTCATTTTCTTGGGATTACAAATTTCACAAAGTCCGGAGGCATTTTATAAATCAATCTAAATATACAAATGAGATCTTAAAGAAATTTGGATTTGTTTCATGTGACACCGTTGACACTCCCATGATTGAGCGTACCAAGTGGATGAGGACCACTCGGGGATCATGGTAGATCAAACGAAATATCGTAGTATGATTGGATCACGATGTACCTCACATAGTAGACCGGACATCTTGTTCATTGTGTGCATGTGTGCTAGATATCGGGCTAAGCCTACTAAAAGCACCTTGAAGCGGTTAAGCGGGTCTTTCGGTATCTCCAAGGAACCATCAACATGGGACTTTGGTACCGAAGGACACCGGTATGTCACTAACGACCTATCACGAGATGTTGATCATGCAAGATGTCAAGATACACGTCAAGCACGTCGGGAGGTGCTCGGTTTTGGGTGATAAGCTTGTGAGTTGGTCTTCAAAGAAGCAAATGAGTACTTCTATTTCCTCTACAGAGGCTGAATACATAGCCATGTCATCTTGTTGTGCTCAAATCCTTTGGATGAGATCCCAATTATCTGACTATGGCTTTGAATTCAACAAAATCCCTCTGTACTGTGATAATAAAAGTGCTATTGCTCTCTCATGCAACAACGTTCAACATTCAAGAGCAAAGCACATCGATATTCGACATCATTTCATCCGGGAACAAGTAGAAAACGGTGTGGTGGAACTCTATTTTGTGAAGTCAGAATACCAGTTAGCAGACATCTTCACCAAAGCTCTTCCAAGAGAACGTTTTGAGTTTATTCTTCCACGACTTGGCTTGAAAAGCCTTCAACCAGAAACACTCAAACGTCTTCAGGAGGAAGACGAGGAGTAAAGGTCTTTCTTCATCCATCTCTTGTAAATATTTATTCTGAAAAACAAAATACAAAATTTTAAAACCAACAAAAAGCAAAGAAAAAATTATAAAACTTTCAAAATCCATAAAAATTGAAAAATTGAAAAATCTAAAAATAAAAATAAAAAAAAAAAAAAAAAAAAAAAAAAAAATTGTCTTTTTGTCATGTTTCTTCTTGATTCGATTAATATCTACGGTCTTTGTCTTTGTCGACAAAAGAGTGACACGGTCTTTAGATGTTGGTCGAATGTAATATAGTTTTATATATATATATATATATATATATATATATATATATATATATATATATATATATATATATATATATATATATATATATATATATATATATATATATATATATATATATATATATATATATATATATATATTGGCATTATTGCTACCTCAATGCCACCTCATTGCCATCTCAATGCCACCTCAATGCCACCTAATCATTTTTATGCCACATAAGCATTATTGGTCCAACTAAGCAATTAATTGTTAATTTTCCAAATTTTATTATTTTTTTTTGTAATTTTCGGAATTTTTTTAAAGATTTTTGAAAATTGCAATTAATTTTTAATTTTCCGAATTTTAATATTTTTTTTTGTAATTTTTGGAATTTTTTTAAAGATTTTTGAAATTGTTTATAAAAAAGGTTCCTTGCAAGGATTGAACCTCGGTTGTTTTGATAAATAACTTGTATGTTTACCACTTAGGCAACAAGTTATTTTGATAATTATATTGCATAGTATAATATATAAATGGCTATAATTTTATTGGAATCATATAATAAATCTATGCAACTATGTAGGAGAATCCCTACAATTTAGGTAACCCTAAACTAAACATATACATAAAAATTATATACGGTTCATAAATTTTTTCTCAAAACCCTAATATCCTTTTTCCTCACAATCTCATCTAATGATCCATAAAATTATATACAAGTTCATTATATTTGTTTTGTGTTTTCTTCATCACATGTCGTCAAACCGGTATGTCACATCGACTTCTAAACTTTTGTCATATTGTACATTGAGTAATTTGGCTTGAAACCTTTATGATCGGTTTATCACCAATGTGTCATTATACGACCTCTTGAAGCATTGACTCTTTGGAAAAGTGGACACTACAAAAGTTATTGACATATTCGTGTTTCGGTTGTCTTGAGTATCATTATTTGTTTCGATTTGCGAGTTGAACCAGAACCCAACCTCATCAAAAAGTATCCCTAAAGGGTAAAGGTGAGTGTACATGATGAGTAATATACATGTTCACTGCTCTAGAACTGGATTTGTAATGGTCAATGTGCTCAAACAAATTTCTACTGTTTTTATTCCTGAAATTAAAACTAGAACCTCTTATTTGTATGGAGATCAATATGTAACACTTCAATGTCATTTGATGTACATGTGAATTAACTTCCATTGCTTTTTCAGTATTGATGACACTGAAAAAATACAGTTTCCTAATTCAGTATTGATGACACTGAATCAGTATACAGTTTCTTGCAGGCACCGCAAGACCCAAGGTCATTTATAAATGAATGATCGTAATATTTATAAACTAAAACCTGTGATTAACTTCCATTGCTTTTTCACTCTTGCAAGTGTGATTATTAAGCCAATATAAGCATATGCTACATATACATCCTACATATAAACGATTGGCTGTACAACAGACGTGGTAGGCATGAGACATGGTAGGCAAGAAAACTGTAAAAAGTGATCCCTAACAACCCTTTTTTGGATACGGCTACATATAGTTTTGAGTGTTTAGATGTTTGGGAAGTGTAATCAGTTTTCAAACGCATATTTGATCATGTACTTTTAGGTTTTTATGAGTACATGGCAAATGGAAACTTAGGAATGCATCTTTTGGTATATTCATTCGATCTATTGAGATACATACATATGTTCGAAGACGAAACTTATTGATTTTAGGCGATTTCAGTTATATTCATTTTCTCATATACTTTGCCGATTATTTTATGCGAACAACAATGGGAAAGAAAAAACCCTCGGAGAACAACTTAAAGATCTTTACAAATTGTTTGTTACTATGAAGTTGGTCATATCAAGATTAAATTTTCACAATGCTTTGACTCTTTTTACACTTATTATCAACTCTACATGGTTTTAATTTTGTTATGATGACTTTCAGTACTTTGCGCGTATTTGGGAGGTGATATTGGAGGTATAAGGACTTCAGTTGTGCTTGGTAGTGTTGTACCTTTTATAGGACTATTGGTTTGGGATGCAATAGCTCTTAATCTTCCAAATCAAGTTGAGTCATTCATTGATCCTGTCGAGTTACTTATGAGGTAATGATCACACACACAAAAGCATTTGACTTGACTTTAACTCGATTTCATCTATATGATCTCAAGACTGTAAAATTAGGCAAAGATGGGATGGAGTTGAGATTATGGTAGAGGCATTTTCACTTCTAGCATCTGGAACATCAATAATAGGAAACCTTCTAGGCTTCTCTCAGTTCTTTAAAGAGCAATAATAGGAAACATCATTTGTTTCTTATATATTCAATAGATTAATTTGCGTAAAGAATCAATAGTAAAGTTTACGATCACTCATACTTTTCCTGTGATTACGTTCGGGCCATTCGAGTCAGCAAATGTTGTTTTGACATAATTATCACATGCAATTGGTAATTTGCTGAAGCATGCATTTATGAATTATCTACTTATTTATAATAATCATGCAAACTCTACAAGTTTTATTAACATATGCATTTTCTCAATTCTCAAGCCTGAATATGAATCCTATAAAAGACATTAGTCCTATGGTCGATAGCATGGTGGTGAAAGCAAGATGTATCTCGATATGGCATTGCCATAATCCATTTTTCGGGACAGCTTCAAAGAACTGGGAAAAGAGTAGGTTTCGTCACACTTTCAGTTATTGAGAAACTTATTTTTGGACTCGTCCATTTTTTCGCTCATTACGGTTTAGCAATAGTAAGTTACTCATGCATCTATCTTTTTTATGCATATGGGTAAAACATATGAGAAGCGAAAAAAGAAGTTTGAGGTCAAGGTGGTTGCGAGGCTGTTTCAGTTGAAAAATAATTGGATTTAACGCGCATCATTCAGGTTGTGATAAACTATTGATTTGTTATGAAGCATTTATATCGTTTTATTTAAATTTATACGGAATAAATCCTCATTGTGCGAGCCCAATTGGTATCTTGGAGTATTTGACTTTAAAAGTGGACAATTTATATGTGGCGGAAGACAAGATTTTCAATTGATTGACTCTAGCTTGCCAAGATGGGCGGTTTGGGTAATGGTCAAAAGAAGGTCGTGTCTAATGAGGTAACCATTGCACATCGGTTTAGGTATCTTGTACCCATTTTGTTTGTTCATACGAAATGTTTAAATGACCCTTTCATGTCCAAATACTTGCTTATGCTATTGTTAGAATGATTGTGTTATTTGAAGATTTTGTGACATTACCGTGAATTAGTTTGTTCCTAACATGACGTGTCTGGTCATATGGGTCCAATAAAGTTGATGACTTTTTAGGCCCTTCTGAAGCAGGACCGAAAACATGAAATTATAAAGATATTAGGTGCGCAATAATTTCATGTTTAGCGACATACTTCTTCTGTTACATGAAAACTACATCAGTTAGCCTCCTTTGTGATTTGGGCTGCAATGGCTTTACCTCACCGGAGACCCTATAAACGCGTTGTGTCGGTATAGTGTTATTGAGCTCTATGCAGTTGTTGTGAACGTCAGTTCTTATATGTCTTCTCAAACCTTTTAATTTATTTATTTGCAGTTTGACAAATCTTCAATGCTGGATAAGGCAATTGAGTGCTTCAAGTCGCTTAAAATGCAAGTTCAGGTACATAAGCCTTAAATCTCTAAATATTTCTTTATAACTACTAACTGTGATACCTTAAGCAATAAACTAACTCAATAACCTTTCAGTCAACTTAGTGAGCATTTGGATATACGTTTTGAACTCATATCGAGTATATGGTATTTGCCAATTCAAGTTGCACATTCTGTTTTGAAATGTTTCACATGCATACAGGTTACTATTTTCATTATTTGATAATAAAATATCGGTCAAATAATTTGTTTTTGGTTGTCATCGTATGACTATTAAAAGCTTCAAATAATCAGTTTCGACTAAATGGGTTTTATACAAATGATAACAATAGTGTTTCTCTTATGAGTAAAAAGTTATTCATTCGCCTATTATTTGACATAACTGGATATTTGGATGACTTTTTTTTGTCTCATTTCACGAACCACTTTTTTTTCCTATAGAAAATGGATTTGAGAGTAGTTCATATTGTTGCTATGCCATGCCGTTAACATCGTGCCATGTCATATGTGTAAATAGTGCCACAACCAGGTGCAACACATAGTCTTTCGCTTAGTAGATTGGCGTTGTTCAAGAGTAGATATGCTAAAGTTCTGTATTTTCTCATTCTCATCGTTATTAGATACGGTTTATGATGATTTTGTTTCACAATGCAACAACCTTTATTTACTCACTAGCTACTTTTCAGAACTATGTATGCTCTCGAATCTGCAATATTCAGAAACTTACACTTCATTTTTTATTCTTAACAGGGAGAGACAGCCATGAAGAGTGTTTCTGCATTATGGACCTCAAAAACTAAATTTATCAACTTTCAACTGGTAATTTTTATTTTTATTATTATTATTTTTTTGAGAATATGATTAATTTTGAATTGGGGGTGATGGGTGTGAAAAAGTATTACCAGTTTCTTGCGATATCATGTAAACCAAACTGAATGTAGGTTGGAGCGACCTAATGAGTTATATTTGATTGTCATGCAGATGTCTTATGATAGGTAGCTTGACATACAGAAGTTGAATTCAAAAACGTCAGCAAATCACAAAAGAAGTCGCCCCACGTACAGAAAGGTATATAGGCAACTATGTTTTCTTCTGTTATGGCATGGTTACATGTACTTTATATGCCTATTTAATGGAGGTCAAGAAAATTCAAAACCCAAAGTTAGAAGACCCTATGAAAAGTGAGTAAACAATGTAGATGAAATAGTATATCACTCGAGCCTATGCCACAAATCTGTTGAATATATATCGTGAGTGCTACCAACTCTTGAGAGATCATGTTCACCGATAAAAGACTTAAAAGTTTGATTAGCGGCGTCGACAGACTAATTGGCTTAAAGCCAAGCATATACAAAATAACATTTTTTCCTTTAGCGATATACAAAATTCATTTGTTTCTTATATATTCAATAGATTGATTTGCGTAAAAATCAATAGTAAAGTTCTGATCACTCCTACTTTTCATGTGATTACATTCGGACCATTCGCTTCAACAAATGTTGTTTTGACATCATTATCACATGCAATTGGTAATTTGCTGAAGCATACATTTATGAATTATCTACTTATTTATAATAATCATGCAAACTCTACAAGTTTTATTAACACATGCATTTTCTCAATTCTCAGGCCTGAATATGAATCCTATAAAATACATTAGTCCTATGGTCGATAGCATGGTGGTGAAAGCAAGATGTATCTTGATGGGTCTTTGGGAACCTGTCTTCCACCATACGACTGTCCAAGGCCAGAGCCATCGTACCCTAATCAGAATAGACTTTATTGGAAAAAGCTTAAATTAGCCTTATAAAGTTTTATAGAACCTGCATTATTTTAGAAAATTTCTCCTGCTAATCAATAACTTTCTACATCAGATACTATTAAAATGTCTTGTGAAGTTGGCCACTCTTTTAGTTTCGCATCAGCTCCATCATTTGCCCATTCACCCATCCCTTTCGGTGTTACATCAATATCAGTGTCTTCATATGGCAGAAGCCCATTTGGTGCTCAAAGCTCCCCGTTTGGTACGTATGGTTCTTCATGTTGTAAGTGATTTTTAGTATTATACTACACAAATATGCATGTGCAACGTGTTATTATGATGATAAAAATAAAAGCAACGGTCTTTCTTTCACAAGGTAATACCGATTAGATATATATTCTTATATACCTTCGATCACAACTTTTAACAACAAACAGGTTCATTGTTATTAATCTTCAATAGCTTTTTCATTGTTCATACGATTTATGTGTTGCTTATACCTAATTTAATACTTGATCGATGTAGTTCCTCATACACGAATGGGATGGAACATTTAGGTTGATAGATAGTTATTGGCTGACAACGGATCCTTGCACACATTTCGTGTGGGCTATTATTGGCTCCTTGATCAGATTGCAAGATATTGTAGCAGTGTTGCTGATTTTCAGTTGTCCAACTCTTGACTTGATGCCCGGTTGTAATCATCTGGCCATTTCTATCACATCATTTGTTTGCTCTCTTTTTGTGTAGTCAATCATTACTATCATAATAATCTTTCATCACTCTCACTTTTTTTAAATCACCAGGGTAATCATGTCAATGAATATATCATGGAGTTAAAGAGAATGCTTCAGAAGGAAATTGCTTTACGAAAACGGGCGGAAGAAGAGATGCACAACCTTAGGAATTTACAACTTCTCCATTCAGAGGTCTGGATTTTCTTATATCTAAGGTTGATAAGCTTGACCAAGATCTCACAAAGTTTATTTACTGTATTACTAATAACTATCACTTGGCATATTATCCTCATGGACTAGGCAGGTGTAAATGCTGATGTGGTAAAGCTTTCAAAATTGATTGAATGAAGAGACACATTAGAAACAGAAATTAGAATAGGAAGTCTTGCTGCTACAAAGCAGATTATCACAACTCGCAGACTTTTATCATTTTACCATAATATGGTTAACGTTATAAATTGCTATATCAAGATTGAGGCGACAAATATATTTTGTTTTAATACTTTTACGGAAGGTCTTATTCTTGAGGGTACTCCAATTCCGAGGGAGTTTGAGAGAGTGACTTATCAAAGCAATAATAACATATAAAAGAAAATAATCACATATCAAAGAATAAGGTCATATTATTCTTTGCCGAGGGAGTTTGAGGGAGTTTAAGAGGGATTTCACATGAACAAATAATGGGATAATACCCGTCAATAGTAATACAAGGAAGTACATTAAAAATAACATGAAAAATGTTGAAACATAATTATTGAGATGCACTGTTGAAACATAATAGAAAAAAGGCTATATATGTTTTAATGTAATATGGGGTTCACCATAATCTAAAGTGGCTAGGTTTGGTTTTTGGAAAGAATTTGTTGCATAAACCAGAAAGTACATATCTTATTTAAAGTTTCAAAAGTGAAAGAATATAACTTTATTTATATGTGTCTTAGTGTTGACATTTAAGGATTTTGTGAAGTTAATGTGATATTTGAGACACAACACAATTGTTATCTATATAATTACATATTTACTGTAATGACTGTTCAAGTAGTTAGCATTTTACATGTGATTCTTTACTTGATGGCATCTTCCTTATTTATTATCTTTTCATAACTTAATCAAATTTGGTGATTTTCAATTAAAACTTATCTTTCCATAATCATTGCAGGTGAATGTTAATTGGTCAATGGGCTATTCAATAAGTTCATGAGAGGTACAATTAGAATTTTGTCATTCTTTGATGCCTCTAATAATCATGTTAAGAGGTGCATGTGGATCATGGAAGCGTAACATCGTCGATTATTGTATTGAGCGTAACGAGACAACATTATGCTTCTAATTTTTCACATGAGTGAGGTTTGTTCTCACCCTCTGCCTTCTTGCTTACAAAAACAAACAAGGCTTTTCTTCATGGTAACTTAAAGACGCTTAATATCTCATTCGCTACATTAATAATGTATAAATCAATCACTATATGTGTCATGACATTGTGTTCATCAATGCATGTTTGTTTAAGAGCTACAAAGACCTCGAGTTTGAGAAGCTTTTACTTGAAAGTCAAGATATTTAGGTGATTTCTATTATGAGTAAATAGAATGTAGTGACATTTTGACAATTTATAGAAGCTGATAATATTAGTTTTTCTAAGGTACGTGTGACACGTAGGTGGCAAGATGGACATAGGTAACGGGTCAATTTAGGTGCATGTCAAAATTTGGGTGGGTCATATTGGTTTTACCACAATATGATACCAAATCGATCTTAAACTTTCAACTTAATTTCTATTTATTTTGAAGTTATTAATAACAGTTTAAGGTTTATTATCTTTAGTGTCCTCTAATTTTTTAAGTGGTTAGTGCCTTCCAATGGTTTTAGCCTTTTTCCCAATTGGTGGTGTGTTGTGGGGCATATCAAAAGGAAAGGATGCATTAGTGTAGGACATGTTACACACTTTTGCTTGAACTCATTGTATTTTGCTAATGATTAATTACTAATTTTATTAAATTTGTTTGTAAAAAAAGTTCATTATCTGTAGTCGAACAATGTGCATGGGCATTGGAGAATGTGGTGGGTAAAGGAAAGGAGTTGAGGATCTTTGATTTCTCGAGGAGCAAGCATAACTTGGTAGTTAGGTCAATGAGATTGAATAAGCAGCCAAACACTTGATAAAATAATACAAGGCGCGACGCCGACCTTAAGCAACCCGTAACCCCTCATCAAGTACCGCGCATAAAGTCATTACTAAGGGGTCCGTATCGAACGGGCACTATCGAAAACCTTAATGGGGTGATTGGATTCAATGCCACATCGATCGAGTAATGGTTGTTGGTATCCAATGATCTTGGCTTCATATGTTCATGATCGAGCACTAAATTAGTTGGTGCGGTTTGGCATTTAAGTTCGGACTTAGTTTGGTCATTAGGATCTCATCCGAGTTGGTTTTCAAATGTTGCATCGGTAAATAGTGATTACTTTTATTGGTAAATCTGTTTTAGACAATTACTTTTCAGTTTGGTTTGAATACTTTAGCAGATTACTCTATATCCGTATGGATGGTTTCATTTATAACACGTTCAGATGGCCCTACTTTCGATCAACAAAACAAAGATATATACATGTTACAAAGATATATAAACCACCTTTGCAATAAACATAAACAAGACCCCAAGATAGCTTCCTACACCATTAACATTTCATTCATTTATGCTTATTATAGATCTTTGTCCCCATTTTTTATAGAAGATAAACAGTTTGTAGGAGTGCTTGGGCTTACTTTTAGAGTCTTTATGTTTACACAACATATGAAGAAAAATCAAGGAATCTCAACACCTCTAAGACAAAAGTCGGACCCAATCCCAAACACCTACATTTTGCAAGCTGATGATTAAATATTGTTGTAACCCCGAAACTATTGTGCACATAAGCTGATAAACATAATTCATTTTAATTGAGTTGTTTGGATTATGTGACTTTAATATCAGTCAGTTTGATTCGTTTTAATTGAAATTTTGACAAATGTATAGTACTTTCTTTGGCAAAATGGGTACGAATTTCTTATGAATTTAGATGTGAAGTTAAATATTAAACCTTTTAATAAAGTACCAAAGAAAGTATTTTTCTTTTAGGGTTGTTTGGTATTGCTTATTTAAATGTATGCATGAGATAGTTATTGTATTTCCTTATACTATTGTACAAACTCTTGATCTCTCATTTTCTTCCCTCACGTTGATAAACACAAAGTGGCTTTATAAACTTTTTTATGTGATCATTTTATTAGGCAAAGATGAAGTGAAGGAGGAGAGAGAGAATTTTAAAGGAAGCGCACACGCAAAGGTTCTGTTGACCATGACCAAAAGTTAAAGATGGCTAAGCTCAATTGATGATAATATAAACAATGACTTGGATCCTTCGCTACATTAGGAAACATTAGAACCTTTCCTTCGCTACATTAGGAAACATTAGAACCTTTCATTTGTTTTTCAAGTATTATCTATAACTGTAGACCAGGAACGTTTTGTTCTAGATTGTTATAACTTCTAGAATGAGTTATATTTACAAATCTCAACTTTCATCTGTGTTTCACTGTGGCTCGGCTCTCAGTTTTACACTTTTATTTCATTGTACTTGATCAGGTCTTTATAGAGAAAACAAATCTATATCTGGCTAAGTTGTTCATATAATTTACTTAGGGATGATAAAATGATAAGCTAAAATGATAAGCTAATGGTAAGCTCTTGGTAAAATATGGTCGATTGAAGAGTGGTGCAACTACTTCAATGCATAATATACTTAGGGATGACGTCGGTACAATCTTTAATTAAAATTCACTTTTTTCATAATATAATAGGCATCAAGAATGAAGTTTTTATATATTAAGGTTGACGTAGAAAACACTTTATGAAGTCTTATAAAACTTGAAAATGTATACTTTAATATATGGGCGGATCTGTTTGGAGATCTCATATGAATACAGACTATTGCGCTAACAAGTATTAGACTAATGTCACCTTGGACATACAAGAAATCTAACATTGAAATGTTCACTATGGCAAGTTACAATAGCCAGTGATGCATGTACACTTACCAACCATTTTTTACCACCCTTCTTTCGTTATAGAGAAATATGTCAACAATATTTATAAGTCATGCCAGCAAGCGGGCGGGCTCATATGCCGGGAGGGCTTACAAGTCATGCCCGCCCATTAGGTAAAAAAACCAACAACTAAAACCAAAGAAACAATTGTTTTATGATATTGTTTCACAATTTTAAAAATGTATTTTGTTAACAAAAACAACAAACAAATAATTATAAGTCATGCCGCCCATTGGGCTACTAGTATATATATATATATATATATATATATATATATATATATATATATATATATATATATATATATATATATATATATATATATTGAGAGAAAGTGAAACAATGGTTTATTGTCATTTCAGCAAGAACCCGCTTTTCAAAGAAAGAACGAGCCATGCTTTATCTTGCTTTTCAAATCTCATGCTCGGATTCTAAAACAAATGTTTGTCATTAACAAGACAAATGTTTCCTTTCAAATATTTTTCCTTCTTATGATTCTTCCGAAAATATTAGTCATCTAATAAAACGCAATTGTTTTGAAAACACTCTGGACTCTATTTTTAAAATCATCGAGCTTTCGGATGTCAAAATCTCATTCCTTCAATCAACAACTTTCGTCATTGATTGAGGGAGAATGATTTTCAATTAAATCAAAGTGTATTTTTCAATCAATTGGCACGTAAATGAGCAAGGTCTACTCTAAATGTTTTACAATAAGTTTATACAATTGGTACAAGGCCTTGATTATTATAATGTTTTCTAAAAGATACTCAAGCATGTTTAATCTTTGAGTCTTATGTTTCAAACTTGATCCTTATCGGCTAAATGTTATCATAAGAAAGTCACAGTTCTCCTCAAAAGCTTTCAAAATCAATTTAAATCAACAAGAGATCTCAAATCTCAAATGTTTTGAAAATTGTGATCGGGGAGAATTTGTGATTTAAATTGGTTTAAACCGATAATTCGATAAATGGGTTCATAAGTGTTTAGCAAGTTTTCCTCCCGCATGTGACAAACGATTTCAAATTTTCCATGCACATGTTGAGGGGAGCATCTACTTTAAACCTTAAATTATTGAAACGTGATTGAATTGTCTCTAAGTCAGGGTCCTCTAATATGTGCAAAACTCTTTCAAACTTGAGGCACATATTGAGGGGAGCAAACTTTGAAAACCTCATCCTTCCTCAAAATGTTTTATCTACTCAAATTGATTGGGAAGTGAAGATGATCATTTTAGAAAATGTTAATCAAAAGATTGGACCTTTCATTCTTAATCTAACGATTTCAAAGATCTCTTGCCTCCATGTGCTAAACAATTCCTGAATTTTATGCATATGTTGAGGGGGAGCATTTCTAAAATATCAAAACAATTAAGATACAAAATACTTTGATTTTATATCACAAGTATCTTGATTGATTTTCAAATGGTTTTCAATTGGTTTCAAGGCGGAAGAACTATATCAAAAGACCGACCAACTTTACTTTATGCATGGTGATATAAGGATGATAAGGTTAGGTTGAGGTCCAATGATCCGCTTGAGCCGGAGGGATCTACCAGGGACAAAACCACTTGATAGTGTAGAGTCCTTAGGTATATTGAAAAATGAGAAAAATGAGATATGGGAAGAGTGCGGATCTGAACCAGGCTAGTCTTGGAATAAACCCAACAAGGTTCTAGTTATGAAGTTTCGGTAAGCAATGAAGGGGTTGAAGAATGAAAAGAAATTAAATGTGAAAAGGGTGAAAAGAAATAGCCTCCATTTATTCAACCTTAGGCGTAAACCGGGTTCAATTCATATACTTCTGGTGGTTACCAAGGTGACATCGGTATTGAAGACAAGACGTCATGGACCCGATGGCGATCGCACTACAACTTCCCAAGCCACTCAAGTTTCTCTTAAAAGACTTGTTTCATTCTCACGGGAACCGGCATAATCTATCGACTTCTTAGAGATTGTTGATATTGAAGAAGGAGACCCTCTCCCTAGTCTCCGACATAGGAACCAAATATGCACAATTGAGTCTAGAGCCACGAGATCATCTACAATTGAGTCTAGAACATCTGAGTGATATGCAAACATATTCACAATGAAGATGGAAAGCCTTCGGAGCCAACATCAAACAAGCTCACGGTGGGTGGCATGTGAGATCTATCCAATAGATCAACCATGTGACAAGCGAGCGAAACAATGGGCGATTCAATCTTTGAATCAATCTGGTTCGAGTTATGGATTGACGGATACCTTTGAAAACCGATCATTGTGCTTAAAACTCTTTTCTTTAGCACATCGATCGTGTACAAATATTTCAAAATAAAAGGTGTTTATGATTGATAAATGATTTTCACTAAAGTCTTCGTTGTATTGCAAAACAATTTCTATTGAGCGATACACGATTGTTTTTTTCAAATCTCTTTTATCAATCGGTGAATATCAATTCATTTGGTTCACTCACTCCGTGTTGTCTTCTTTGAGACGTTCGGTTTGAGAACAACTAGAGCAATTACGAAACCACATCAAGGAAATTCTTGAATTTTACACGATCACAGCGATTATTTATCTTGATCAACGGGGAACCGTGGGCGTGTACCTCGATTCAACAAAAGTGATCAAAGACACTCTTGTGCGCTTTATTGCTAATTGTTTTATGCGGGAGCACCCGGCGTTTGCGGTGATCGAATGGAGCGGTCAATCCATAGCCGCATGCTCACAACACATTCATTTCAAAGAAATCATGATTAGTGCATCAATGACTCGATATTATCACTCTATGCTTCGCTACTGCTTGCCAATATCATGAATCAACGAAAGCTTCCGCTACTCGATAAGAATATTTCATGATCCGTAATGTGAGCATGTCGGTCCAAATGTCACAACATCACATAATATCAACACCACAATGGATGAGTCGAGATTTCTTGTGGTGATGATCTCAAAGTCGGCTCAAACTTCGATGATCACGTGGATCAGTTAAAGACCTCCACTCAGATTATCCAAACATGCAAAAATGAAGAATCAAAGACTACGAGCTACAGAACAAAGAACATGAACAAGAATTCAAGAACTATCTCAATGAAATATTTGTTTGTTTTCCATGTAATTTTAATGTGTGTTTGAGGTGACCTCCCTTAGGGGGAGATTGTTAGGATTTGGAAAATCCAGGTATTAAAGTGTCGGTCACCTCAAGTATATGTATTCGTTAGAAAGCTCGTAGTCGTAGTTATTTAATGTTAAGTAGTATTTAGTTAAGTAACACCGTGGAGGACTGACGGGTCTTTACCCATCTGTATGCCCGATCCACGACCCGTCGGTGGCGTTTTATTGTAAGACTATAAATACTCTCTACCTCCCAAGGTAGAGTTGGAGCTCATAATAAGATTTTCTTTCTCTCTAAAGTTCCCAAACCTCTAACTTTCTCTCTCTAAAACTCATCTTGTACGCCCCTTGTGTTAGTGATTTGATGTGTATGTGAAATCCAATATGTTACAATAATTTTGAGAAGAACTAAGTGCATTTCTAAAACATGAAGGACCAAAACAAAACAAAATCCCATTCTGAAAGGTCATACAAAACCATCAAAAAAAAGAAAAAAGTAAACATAAGAGGGAGTATTCGGATGGAAATTGTACGTAACGTGTTCTGTCATCTCATCTCATCTAAAATCCAACAACTTGTACCTACTTACGTCACACATCTTCTATTAAACTGATGAGCAAATTTCCTAAATGACCCCAAAAGTAAAAAGTAGTTTCATACTAGTATCTATTAAAAAGCCACCTCCCAAAATATATTTGGATTACTAGGCGACTCCGCTCAAAAATTTTCCTAGTAACATTTTTTTTAATAAAGTACATGAGGGGATTGAACGACTCCACTAAGATTTAACACGTGTCAAATATTTAATAAAGTACAAATCGCCCAATCTATTTTAGAATATGATTTTTTTGAGAAATATGAAACTAACTTTTACTTTTTGAGGTATTTAAGGATTTTTCTCTAAACCAAATCCCAACCGTTCAAATTAATGTTACAAACTAATTGTCAACTACTACCACTGTCTCATAATAATTGTCCACTTTAACTTTTTTAGTCTTTTTTATTCAACTTTAACCATAAATATTTTAATTTGTGTTATATAATATTTGATGATAAATATATGAGTGAATCGGGTTTTAAATGTATTTTCATTGGTATAATTTTCATTAAGTATTATATAACACAAATAAAAATATTAATGGTCAAAGTTGAATAAAAAAGACTCAAAAAAATTAAAGTGGACAATTATTATGAGAGTATTAAAATAATAAATAATTCTGATTAAAGTCACGGCATTGCTTTTATACAAAATTATTATTATTAACTTTAAATAAAGTAGTAATTAATTAGTTGAGGGTAAACAGACATTCTGTAAAGAAAAAGAAAAAAACACGTAATTATTTGAGTTTTTTTCAATTAAACACTTTACCTCCACCTTTACCAAAATGAATAATCTAAACTCGTTTTTACCAAAATCGACACCTTAGGCGAGCAAACATGGGGCGAGCAAGCATTTGCTCTCCATGTTCTTTGTCCACTGCTTAACTTTCAATTCGACTATGACCATAATCCAAAATGGCTGGGGAGAGCAAAGGTTCCTTTTTTGAGGGTACTCCCGGGAACAGATCCAATGGACGACGGAGTGGGGCCTGTAGCTCAGAGGATTAGAGCACGTGGCTACGAACCACGGTGTCGGGGGTTCAAATCCCTCCTCGCCCACAACCGGCCCAAAAGGCCTAATAAGGGAAGGGTATTTCCCTCTAGGGGTAGGAAAATCATGATCGGGATAGCGTACCAAAATCTATGAAACTTGGGTGTGGGGCTTTTGTCAAAATGAAATGGCCCTTTTATTTATGATTTCTCGTAAATGCTTGAAGCATTACACATAGTACGCACGCCCCATCAGCGTATTTTTTTTTACGCGCCCATAACTGTTCCTCAGCAAGGATGGGGCAGAATAGCAGAGCAAGTACAAGTATTAGTAGCATAACAAAAATTCGCTCCTCATCATTAATATGTTTGCTCTCGAAAATTGTGGCCTCTCGGGAGAATCGATGACTGCATCTTTGATGCACTGGTAGTACTAGTACATCTGAGAATTCTTAATTGAATAGTTGTAAATAGCCCTAGGGCTATGGAACAAAGGAGTATCCCGGACCTACACCGGGGTATTGACGATGATTTTCAAATCTCCTCAAGTAGGATTCGAACCTACGACCAATCGGTTAACAGCCGACCGTTTTACCACTGAGCTAATGAGGAACAACGTGGGATTCTATCTCATTGAGTTCCATTCCCGTTCTCAATCCATGACAAATATGAGCTCGAAGCATGCACCTGCGTACAAGTGATTCGTACAAGTTCCGGCCAGGATGATTGGGAAAAATCAAAGCAATTTATACCATTCTCTTAGTTAGGCAGTAAGTAGATAGACGGATTAGTACTTTTACCTAGGGGTAGCCTTCCTTGTCGCCAAAGAAGAATGAGAATTGATAAAGTTTTCTTGGGGTTTTTCGCTTCAATAACAGAAGCAAAGAAGTAAATTCAATGCAGCTTTCGTGCCCAGCCTAAAGATCCTATCCTCTTGTAGTTGAAGCTCTTGATGGCACGTTCAAACCCCTTTTTACCATTAGCAAGAACTTGTTTCAATTGCATATCATAGAGAATTCGAACAACTGCTTCAAATACATTATCGGGAAGTACCGCTTGCGGAACCTCAATACCCCCTTGTTTATTAGCTAAATGGCAATTGGCGCATACAATACGTCCAATGGCTTCTCGTGGATTTTCATAACCCTGCTGTGCAAAAATGGGATATGCGTTTGAAATGGATGTACGAGTTATGATATATATCATGAGCGATATGGAAATAGATCGAGTAAAGGAACGTAGTGAGTATATGTGGGTGAAATGAATTGGAGAGCAAAAGGTTTGCTCTCCCAAAGTGTCGATTTTAGTAAATTTTTTGAAAGTGTTTATTTTTGTAATTAAGTGTGACAAGTGCTTGTTGTGGTAATTAATTTTAATTATTTTTCATTCAAAATTATTATCAACAAACAAAATGCATACAATTTAATAAATATGCATTAATTGTAGCTTTGATTTTTGTAAAAGTCACAAAAGTCACATAGTTTTGTAAATAACATTTTTTATGAAAAGGAATATAGCAAACTTAAGCAATTCAAACTATTATATATAGTAGTTTGGACAATGAATTTGAGACGATGCGAAAAGTACATATGCACAATAAAATTAAGACATAAGGAGTACTTTTTTTTATGGACAATCTTTTTAGTATAAAAAAAGTAAAAAAGAATCCAACAAACATACATATGGGGTGAAAACGAGCTTACCTGAGTATGAGCTTGAGCTCAGCTCGTTTAAGTTTTATAAAGCTTGAGTTCGAGCTCGGCTTAGTTCGAGCCTTGTTTTATAAGCTCGATTTTGGCTCGTGGTATATTATACACGCTCCATCTCGGCTCAGGCTCGGGTTGTTTTTACGATGCTTCAATGAAAAATTAAAGAGCTTGGCTCGTAGTATATCTAATTCGAGCTTGCTAGCTCGTTAATAAGCTCACGTATAATACAAATGTATAACGTATTATATATCGTTTATATTTATGTTATCCTAGTGTCGTTTTGACTCACGAGCCCAATCAAACTTTGTATATAAAGTTTAAGCTCAAGCTCAATTAATAAATAACTTGAAACTTAACCTAGTACTTATTTAGACTCGGCTCATTCAAGCTTTCAACGAGCGGCTCAACTCGTATCAAAAGGACAAACATATAAATAAAGCAGTATTTAGTATGGAGAAAATTCCTACAAAGAAAAAAAAAGCAGCAAGTGAAAAAGTAAAAGTTATCCGAAACATATATCCAAGGGCCGTAAAAGTAGCAATAACTACTACACAACCAACAACAAATCACTTTCATTTCATCATAATTCATTCATAATAGTAATCCTTTAATTAATTCACACACAATTAATTAATAAAAATAAAATCAAAATATCTTTTAATTCACATCATCTTTAATTCAATTCAATCTTATATAATCAATCCTATTTAATCAATTAGTAATTTATAATTCAACACACAAAAACCTAAAATTTGATCTGAATTAGGTTAATTTGAAGTAATTATTGGTGAATTAGGGTTAGGGTTAGGGAATTGTGGTGTTTGGATGGGGTTAGAGGATGGAGATGTTGTAGATGATGGCGGTGGTGATGTTGCTGTAGGATCGGTTTCGTGTTCGATTTGTCTCGAGGTCGTTACGGATAGCGGTGATCGCTCTTGGGCCAAGCTTCAATGTGGTCATCAGTTTCATTTAGGTATAGTTAGTTTTTTAATCAGTTGGATATTTTGTTTGTTAATTTGAGCTGTTTTGGAGGATATGATTTAAGTGTTTTTATGTGTTGTTAGTAGGATACCGCTTTTGTTTGAATTCGATACGTGTTTGGTGCGTAGGGTGAAGAGTCTCGGTATATGTAAATTTGCATCTTTTGGTTGATAAGATCTAATACCTGCGATAAGTAGGATGTTGGTTTTCTGGCTGTCTTTGCTAAACCCTTGTGCGTCTCTTTGAATTTGATAGTGTCAGTGTGTGAAATTTTGAATCTTTTGGTGGATAAGAGTTAATACTTGCGATAACCATGAGTTAGGTGTGTTTAGTCTATGTAGAACTGTAGATATTCTATCTGGTTGCTAGGAAAATTGGTGATCATAGTCTGCCTCTCTGGTTATTTTTGGAAATGCTTCACTTTAAAATGCGGAGGATTTGAAGAAGTATAATTGGAAAGATTTGTTTTTATTGTAGTATTAGTAGGTCATCATATTTTGCAAAAGCATGGCAATATTTCTGTGTTTTGATCGAGTTTGCATGTGTCTGTTTGGCTGTTTGTGTTGTGGTACGAAATTAGAGGTTTAATATGCGTAGTTTTGCAGATGGCCTATAAATGGAAGTTTAGCATGTACTTTTCATTTTTCAAGACTGTGTATCACAGTTGAAAGTTACGTTTGGATTGGTATGAAGTTAAACGTTTTGAAATCGGAAATTCACGCATAATTCTACAAAATATAAGGACATAAGGTGAATGTGGAAGTTTAGAGTAAATATATATGTAGAATTAGGGCTAAACTTAGCTAATATGTCATGCATGCTGCGCTGATCAGGGACGTAAGGAAAATATTGTAGTTCGGTATATAGAAAAATTGATAGATTTTATTTTCAGATAAGGGAAGTTGACCAAACAGACTAATATAGGGATAAAAGTAGAAGTTAACGTATTTTAGAAGCAGCTGCTGGGCAGTTAGTGATTTTTCTGTTATCATTGGATTATTTGTTTTCCCCTTAATAAAGATTCGTGTAGGATTGTACGTGTTATATGATAGACTTGTAGATTTTGCGAACAGCTTAACTTACGACAGCCAGGTCAAAATACAGGTTACTTTAGAGTTTAATCATGTTTATCTGTTAGGCATATCGCATGAGTCCATAAAGTTTATTATACACTCCAAGGTTTTTCGTAGTCTCTCTCTGGTTACTATCGGAAATGCTTGCGGAGGATTTAAAGAAATATAATTGGAAAGATATGTTTTTATAGTAGTTCATCATCTTTTGCTAAAATGTTTCTGTTTTTTGATCGAGTTTGCATGTGTCTGCCAGGTTCTTTGTATTGTGGTAGAAAATGAGAAGCTTACTATGCATTTTCTGCAGAAGGCCTATGGGTGGAAGTTTGACATGTAGTTTTCAATACGTGTATAGTTTGAATTAGAAAATCACAGTTTAAATTGTGATTTGATTGATATAAGTTATAGGTCTAAAATCGGAAATTCGAGCATAAAATTACTGAATGCTATGTGCATGTGGACGTATAGAGTAAATATATACATTGAATTTTGGAGTAAACATAATTAATACATCATGTACGTGGCGCTTATTGGGGATGTAAGATATAGTTATATTTTGCTATATAGAAATTATCTAGATTTCATTTTCTTAAAAGAAAAGTTTGCCAAACGGACTACTACAGGGATAAAATAGAAGTTAACATCTGTTTGAAGCTGCTGCAGGTGTTGTACATGGAACACAGTTTCGACGTGGCACTTAGTGATTTTTATTTTCTCCATTATTCGTTCTCCCCTTAATAAAGATTTGTGTCCGACAGTACAAGTTATATGAGAGACTTGAAGATAATGTAGACAGCTAGACTTATGAGATTTAAGTTAGAATCAGGGTCTGTTGGGTTTTATTGTGTTTATCCATTAGGCGCCCTTAAAGTTCGTTATATGTTCAGGTTTTCCCGTATGATGCATATCGTATTATGGTAATGTGTTCATTTGGTGCTCTAGAAAGAGCATATCGGAGCTGCTAAGCTTGGCATCGGGTAAACCTTTAGTGCTTAATCACCTAAACAGTTATCCATAAATGCTCATTTAATACATATGATTGTTATGGGTATTAAGCAAAAGGAAATAGAGAGGACGCACACCACTCATCCATCCGGTACCACCCACCCTACTCCCTCTACCTTTTTTTTTATCCCTTAGCTTTAAATACCATCTCTGAACTTGCACGGTTTCTTGGGCGTATTACCCAGGAAGAGTGGCTGGCTGCCTCTCTTATTTCCAGCTACTATATTACACCATGTGAAGAGATTATTTGACTGTCCTTCCTTGTGACTATGGCAACTGGCAAGTGGCTACATAGCATATGTATATTTAGCTCATCACTTCAACACTAATTCATATAGCTTGATCTCCTTGCTAATTCTTTCTGGAATAGTTACATGCTCAGTTTGACTGTTGAACTTTTACTTTTAAAATTTAGATTTATTAGTCATAGACTCGGGACCTGTTTGTTTAGTCGGTAGTGTTAGTTGACTTGTGTTCAGAGTTGGTTTAGTGCTGCTTCCTTACACTTTGTCTTGATTTAAGAAATCATAGAATATATCTAATTATATTCTTAATGGGTAATGCTTTTTTATATTAGATATTAGTACATTCAACATTCAAGTATTGCAACTGCTTACAAATACTGCATTTGCTTACGATTTGATTCGGTTCATGAAGTATAGGATCATATAACATCAGCAAATCAGTATCATATCTTGATCACCATCATATTGGCAAATCTTCCTGGCATCACTAGTTGGGATTTTAGTTATGGATTTGTGGGCAGGTTCATTTAGTGTAAAAGCTACCCATAGCTGTATGAACAAAGAAGTTTCACTGTTGGTATTTTGTGAAGTTATAACGAATAAGTAAATAACTAATAGGACAATACAGATTCTTGTGTGGTTATTGCAAGTACAATTTGGTTTTTACATGAGTTGGGTACATCCTTTTCTCTTTTTGTGTTGTACATAAATTTTATGTGCAGTACTAAAGGTTGAAGGTACTCTGAAATATGATATTAGTCATCCACAAATTTTCTTTCGCGACTCCTGGTTAGATGAATAATGATTCCATATTGTATATATCTTCAGGTTGCAGAATCTAACCACTAAATGTCTATTGTATATCTAATTTAGTATCGTTAGGGGGTATAGATTTGTGTTCAGGAGGAGTGGGGGAAGGCTTTTGTAGAAGCCTTTTCATGGTCTTATATTCTATTTGAACATGGCATATACGTTTATCTATACTACTTATAAATAGTGAATGGCCATTCTTGAAATCTTGAATCTTGCAAACTTAAATTAAAAATTTGGCAACTTTTAAAAAACACTCACTATATTAAATTTTAAAAACACACGCTTAGTATTTCAAAAAACACACGCTTGAATCATGATTTCGCAAGTATAATTATTTGCCGCTATACACCATCGCTTTGGCGTGTATACATCTAGTTTTTTAAATTCAAAGTTCAATCTTACATTTTTTTATATCTAAGTTCTGTAGTACTTTTAGCCTTTTAGGAGAGCTTATATGGTTTATTTCCTGTGTTGATTGCAGATTGCATTGGTTCTGCATTTAATGTCAAGGGAGTGATGCAATGTCCCAACTGCAGGAAAATCGAGAAAGGCCAGTGGCTTTATGCAAATGGTTGTCGACCATATCATGAGTTCAGCATTGATGACTGGGCTCATGATGAAGATCTGTATGAGCTAAGCGTACCTGAAACAGTAAGATACATCTCCTTATCGCTTTACTTTGATTTATAGCCCCTCTCACATTCTCCATATGGAGTGGTAAAATCTTTTTTGTTGGAAATCATCACATTGACAGTTGAACTTCCGGATTCAGCTGGACTATACTATTAAAAGATAGTGTATACGAGATTAATATGCTGATTTTTTGTCCTGACAACAGGTCTAATAAATTATATACCGAATTTTCCTATTTTGGCATTAGAAACAGTAAATAGCAGATGCATTCTCCCCCTATACTGTGCTAACAAGGCTTATAGGTAAAGAACTAAAACTGATTAAAGTTAAAGCATCTTTCGTCATGTCTTTGGGTGTAAATAAATTCATTTGGGAGATTCAAGGTCATGGTTTGTCGTATGACACTTCATACTTGGTGTATATGATGAGGTATATATGTGGGGAACATGATAAGTGATTGGATACACATGTGAATATCTTGAAAAGCTTCATTTTAGATTAATGCACTGGAAATCGTTAATTTCTCCATCAAATTTATAAACCGCATAATATTTGCGTTCACTGTATATTTAAAATTAGAGCCATAATTTTTATTTTGAACAATCATATCAGAAAGATGTGTGGGACCTTATTTGGATTACTCTTTCTTTTTTGCAGTCAGTGTGGTGCCCCTATAATGGATTTGCTAGGCTTGCTGCTTCTTTTGAGTAAGCACGTGTACCCTCTTTTTCACCTCTGTTAATTTGTCATCTTGATCTGCCAAAAAAGCAGTAGGTAGAATTGCATTGTTATAATCTCTCATTATCACTGCTTCATTTAGCTTGCCTTAATGCTTGTTGAAATCATAAAGTGTATGACCATGTCAATTGGATGTGTAATGAAAAGATTTTGCTCAATTTCTTAAGTTGATAATTATGTCCTGGGCTTCTGCTAAATTTATGGCCAAACTGAACCTGAAATCTAAAACATAAAATGCATGTTTATTCCACTAACTTGAGCCAGCTATCTCTCCGATTTTACTACTTAAGTCCGGTGTTGGTTTGCAAACATGTTGAGTAAATTTTTTAAAGCAGCTATCTCTCTGTTTTTGTTTTAACAATTTAAATAATATTATACATTGAGATCCATTTCAAAATTTCTTCCCCCAGACTCTTTTGGTAACGGTCTAACACCTACATCATCTGTTTCTAGTTACATATATCTCCAGTGCTAGGTCTGTGATTGTTTAACAAAATCCATAACTTGTTTAACAATTAATTTTTCTCTTCTCAAAAAGACAGAATATAAATTTAAAGAAGAAGAAAGTTCTATAATTGTAAAATATAAAGTAAAATAATGGATCCGTAATAGTTTAAACTGGTTGTGTAAATCATGAATACATCAAAATCAAGTTTGCTTGTTATAACAGCTAGTAACATAATTGTTGAATTTTTTTTAAAGATATCTGAAAAAAACCTGTTAGCGAAACACCAATTATTGTGTGGTTCAATTTTAAGATTATAAACAGGAAGCAGAAACTCAAAGTATTACCAACTGAGGCTGCCATGGCTTATGTGTATATCCATGTATATTTAGTATCAATTGTGCTTGAATAATTACTAATATTGTTACTATCTTATTAGTTAGTATATGTATCAGTTACTAAAGAAATACATACACAAAGCCACTGTATATTACTGTAAGAGTTATTGGTCTATATGATGCATATGAAGCTTGGGAGTAATTTTTCTTGTTTAGCATTTACATGATTTTGCGGCAAAAAAAAAATAGTGGTATGAACTTTGCAGGAACTTTTTTTTTAGCTTTTAGACAAAGGAAGTCGGCCACGTGTGAACTTTCTTCAGTATACTATAAGTCTGCATAAGCTCAAAAATAACTTATCATGAATACGAGATTGTTGGATGTGCTTGTTGATCTAAATGTTTCACTTTACGATCATCACATTATATAATGCTTATTGTTTAATCACTATGAATTAAGCGTCTTGTCTTGAAACAATCTTACAAAATATAAGTGAACTGGAGCTCTGAACGACCATCAATTACTGCATGTCTAACATCATTCCTGTCCACTTCAACATGTTGCACTATTCATATAAATCCATGTGATAGTTTGAGTTTGATGCATACTACAGACTTTTTTCTTTTGTGTATATGTGTTTATGTGTGCAACACTAACTCTATTTTTCAAATTCCTTTTTTTTTTTTTTTTTTCCTTTTCAGTGAAGGGGAATTTCCAACAACGGCATGTAAGATTTTATTACTTTTTATAACAACTATACCTCACATTACTGAAACTTTATCAATAATTTCTCTATCTTTCATTTTTAGATCATGATCTTGTTGGACAGCATGCAGTCTTTACTGAACATATATCATCTGCTGCTACTCATCTGTGTCCATATATTGCTTATGTTCAACCAGTTCACCCTTCATCATCATCCTCAACTTCCAGTGCAAGTGTTGCTGATGGTCCTACCTACAATAATAATCAATGGAACAGCCAATCAGCATCGAGTGAGATGCCAAATTCTTATGGTCTGCCCACTGTGGATGTCCGCTATCACACCCTTTTACCTACATCAAACAACCGGGTAGGCGTAGGTGGCGCTGATCAACCCTCCATGCCATCTATTATGCCCCGAAGACCAGCAAGGACTAATCCTGATATGCCAAGATCAGGTGGCTCATATGTTCATCCATTTGTTGTTGGTCAAAGGTATAAACTCTGTACTTAGCTGTCTCTGCCTCGATAATACTCTATTCCATTTAACTTTTTAGGTCCTGTGAGACTTGTGGGTGGGCAAGATGGGTTGGGAAACGGGTGAATACAGTCAGTGTTGCACCGAAACGCCTATTAGGCTCGCGTTCCCGTTTGGAAACGTGGTGGGAACGGAAACGCCCCCGAAACGTTTCCCTGCCGTTTCCCTTAGCCGTTTCTGGATTTCCATGCCGTTTCCCTAGCCGTTTCAGGATTTGCAATAAGTTTTCAAGTCGTCTGATGGGTTTTAATGGACTTTTTTATTCCAAACGGTTGGGAACCCAATCGTTATATTCATCTTATATTAAAATAGAATCAAAATACGAAGATTAAGATGTAGAGAATAATGGAGGAAGAAGACTTAGGAAGAAGAAGACATACAGGAGAGAAGGATTAAAATAGATCTTGTTTTTTAAATAAATAAATATCTTGTCGTGGGCAGTTGACCAATAGCATTATTAGGTCTTTTTAAAATTAATTTTAATCAAAGCTATTAAAATACCTTTAGTTTTCCCAAAAAGTTGAAGTGTCTGCTTGTTCATACACTAAACTAAAGAGTCCAATTATTTGAAAACTACAGTGTATATACATTTTTTTTTGTTGCATGAAATATGAATTAAAGATGTTGATTTTGTACTCAGAAAAGAAATCATTTTTATTAGTTTATTTCATATTAACATAAAGATGTTGATTTTGTACTCAGAAAATAAATCATATTTTTATTTTGGATTTTTTTTCATATATTTTTAATTTTTTTATATTTTTTATTGCCGTATCTATGCCATTCCCGTATCTTGAATTTTTGATTTTTTCCGTTTCCCGTTCCCGTATCGTTCCCGTATCGCTTTGCCGTTCCCGTTTCGGTGCTACACTGAATACAGTTTTTGGCTGGATTGTTGTTTTTTTAGCACTGAACCTATGAGGTTTGACAGGGTAACACGTTTTAATAAATATTTCTACTTTTTTATTGCTATAATAATCTAAAATTTTTTATTAGCATGATTTAGGAGGTTGTAGACTTGTACGTATTGAAGATAGACTTATGGGGACTTTCAACTAATTTGACCTGTTTCCTACCAAGTTAATTTTTGTACCCGTTAGAGATTAAACATAGGCCGATTTTGCCCATTCATTAGTAAATCGTCTAAAATTGTAACATCTGTCAATTTATTTTTTATTATCAATTAGTGTGTGTGTGTGTGTTTATTTATTATTATTTTTTTTAATGCTTTTATAACATGTTCTCCCTCTGTATAGTTATATTTCGAGTCCTTTTTGCAGCTCTGCTGCTAGAGCTCCTAGCGCTGTCAGTTCTTCGATGATTCATCCTTACCCTGGGAGTGCTGCACGGGCACGTGAGCGGAACCAGGCTCTTCAGGCCTATTTTCAGCAACCTAGCAACTTACCTGGCGTGCGAACACCCATGGTATCTGGGTCACGAAGATCCAACAGCCAGGCACAAATGGGTCAAGTAGGTTCATCATCAGACCAGATTCGTGGAGGCATCTATTACCTCCCAACATCAGGTTCGTCAAATGCTAGAAGTGGCTTTCAGGAAGCAGAAAGCTCAGTGCCAAATACATTCCACCATACGTGGGAAAGGGATCCACAGCTAATGCCTGGGTGGGGTTTCCATCAGGCGGGTGGTGGCGGTGGTGGGTCTGGTGCCATCTACCGTCAAAGGCATGGTTCAGAGAGGGCTCCATCACAAGGTCATTATCGGTCCTAAGAGAGTCCATGGTTGTTTATTCGGCTGCTTTTCTTGGAACAAATTATGATGAGAAACTTATTTGGTGAAGTCTTTTAAGAAAAAAACGATAAATGTAACTGTAAACAGTTGGAGGCTTTGCTTATGGGTTGTTGCAAAGGCTTGATACTGTTGAATGGCCTTAAAATGAGTCCATTTGCTGCGTTGTTTATTGGCTTGTGTGATGGACTTTGGCTATTTGCCCTCGAGATATAAAATAACGTTATTGTGTTCATAGACATACAGTGTGTTTGACTTGGTGCTGACTGCTGAGCTTGAAACCTTTCAGCTGTGTTCATGATTATTCTGTTTTCAGTCAACAAACTGATTCGTTAAACTGTCTTCAGACGTAGAGTATCATAAATCAAAAGATTTTTGCTTCATGTGCCAAAGTAAATAATTTCAATCAACCCCTGAATTTTGTCCATGACTTTGAGTATATTTTATGCCTGGATACGAGTTTCGAATTTCAGGATTTATTACAAATATTTAGCAACTTGATTTCTAATAACGAGGTCAATTTTTTATTTGTTCCTTTGTGCGATATGCACAATTTCACTCTGGCTGTATTTTCTCAAAGGGAGGTGATTTGTACACTCACCAAATTAATTGGTACACTCCATTTTAGAGTTCTTTACATTTATACCCTCACATCACTTTTACATATTTTTATTTGTGAGGGTATAATTGTTAACGCATTCTAAAATAGAGTGTGCCAATCAATTTGGTGAGTTTACAAATCACCTCCCTTTCTAAAATGGTAGCAACTTCCAAAAGAGTTGCTCTTGTTTACTAACATAATTATAACTAAATCACATTCTCATTTAACATGCTCCTTGTACAATATTGATCACAGATCAACAAATGTGTGTTTGTTCATCTGTTTGACGTTGGAGTCTTACTAGCTATAAAATATGGGTACATCTATTTCTAGAAGAGGGTTGCTGTTTAAACTAAGGTTGTGAACCAAAGGTATGAGGGGGTTACTAATTAATCAAGAACAACCTTTGGTATAGTCATGTGTTTTGTTAGACACGTGGGTGACATTTGCATTATGATTAGGGATGGCAAAATGTGCACCCTATGGATATCCGATCTCCGAACCCGGCTTGAACTGGGAGTCTGGGATGGTAACAGGGTCGAGCAATCCATGAGCTATAAAACCTTCGTAGTGTTTAACATCAAACTCACCGCACAAACAAACCCCATAACACGCTTTCATACACGCATAAATTCGTTCAGTGGTCGTAACAATCAAACCTCTTCAAATTTGCTTGACTACGGGTTATCACAGACCCGTCACAACGGTGCACGACGCATCAAGAAGGAAAAAGGGGGAAACCACGCATGGGCTTTAGATATTCTCCTTTTATATAACTAGTTTTTGAGCCATTGCACGGATTTTGACATAACTCAAATTTAATAAATTTTTGTATCTGTACATGTTATAACCGTTTTAGCATTAAAGATGACATAACTTTTAAAAATTGTCTTGGTTTTGTGGTATGGGTAAAATCACATTTACGACTTATTATGTTCATCAAACTGGATAGGTATGAATCAATAACAGATCCTTGTGCTTCACGATTCTTCATCTCGCGTCTGTGTTACAATGTTTTCTATTTTAATAATTTGGTCAATATCTGGCCGCAGCTTGTCTATTTGTGGATTGTCTCGAAATGACCCAATCGAGGTGCAAACATGAAACATTTTTGGCTCATAGTAGCCTCAAAAAATTCTGGTGTTAAATTGAGCGGATGTGTATGGATGCCTTAATCAATTTGATCACAGGATTAACACCAAATGAAGAAAGTTTAAACTCTACGGCAGTTACATGGAATTCTAAAAAGACATCAGACTTAAGAAAGGTGATAATCAGCACTCTAAGACGGCGTTATTACTTAATGGTGGGGGACAAACGAGAGCTGTTTTGTCAGGCTGCTATAAGGGTTTCACGGGTCAAAGATTACGTATGTACATTAAAGTTTAACTATTAAACCCGTTCATTGGGAGGCTGACTCTAAATTACTCCTACCTTTTGGATCGGAAGAAGCTATAAGTGGAAGAACAAACTGAAAAACAACACATGGATGGAACAAAACCAGCTATCTTCAGTTCATATTTTTTAGCTGTTATTCTTGAGTGTTAACTCAACATAATACAGTATTGCTTAAGCTCATATCACTATTGACCATATTGAGATTTTGACTAATGTATAAGGTATTGCCGAAGGTTTTTGGGGCCTTACATCTGTAGCTGAAAGAAGTTTTGAAAGGATATACCATTTGTTTTTCGAAAGTAAAAAATACATTTTAAAAGACTTCTTTGAATAAGAAACTCACCTAAAACTTTATATGGCGTCAACAATTATACGTATATATCAGTCAAGTAATAATTTTTATCAGCAAAGCAAACTCGAGAGGTCAGAAAATTAGCCAAAAATATCCATATCTCTTGGGGCGGCTTAACAAGTTTTTTCATTCGCCCAAGATGTTGTGCTTCTTGGACGTGTTCATGAAAGTCCTCAATACCCATTCTGTTTGGGCTTCTTCTTGATCAACCGTTCCAAGCTTGATCTGCAACAATCACAACAAAGCACAATGATCAGTCAAGCGTAGATCCGGAACCGGACTCATACGTCCAGGGGTAAAGAGGATTAAAGAGAAAATATAAATAATCATCATTCCACTAGAATATTAATAACAAACGAAAACAATTGAAAGGAAACGCTTTGCCATATTGCTAAATTCACCTTTATATCCTTTCAAGGCAAGCGCATTGATTGTGAACTGAAATTTAAACCACAGTAACAATTGATCAAATTTGTGAGACCACTTTGCACCTCAATTCAGCTGAGATAGTGAAAGTAACATGATTTTGACAATTCAACCTTGTGATTTAGAGATACTTCATGAAGTGCACAAATGAAACTATTATGAAAGTTTGATTTTTATGTAAGACCTGAATAAAGATGCCATACCTTCAGGATAAAGATAAGTCACATTTTGCCATTTTGGACAGAATTGTTACCTGATACAATCGTAATTCAAACCAAGGACCGACCTCCTTTAGATTAATTGATTTCGGATCTCCACTTTGACTATGGACATGAGGCCTGTATGTTCACAAAATCATCAACATAAAAATGGAAGTCCTCTTAACTAAATCATACAACGTGTCTGAACCCATCAGAAAAATACAAGGGTTAATTAAGTCATTTCAAACAAAGAAGGCGTGCATAGAGAAACTACCTGAAAGAAATGTAATCTGACTGATTTGCCAAAGTGATTATGAGTTTTGAATCAGGCTTGGCTACTTGAAAGAGATGCTTTAAGATGTTTGTGGTCCTTTCACCAATCTATTTCATTACATGATGAAAATAGATACTTATCAAAAGAATATCAAAAAAAGAGTAGAAAAAACAACAGCAACGCAAAACATAGATAACTATTTGGCTCACTAAATTATCATTATTCCACTAAACTATCAACAAGACGTCTCTTATGACATTGCCTTTTGACTGTTAGTATTCAGTATTAAGGTAATACTAATAACTCACTGTCACCTGATCGACCAGCAAGGTAACTCTTTTGTAGGAAGAATATTTTAGCCAACTTCATTCACATATAACTAGATAAGTAGATAATAAAACCAATTGTTTCAACTCTTAACATGTTCTTCCACTAGTGCAGACGTGCAGTGTCATAATGACAGCCACCGCTTCACATCATACCAGACACCAAAGCACTAGCACGTGCATGACCTATCTTTACAACAATGATTTCAGTGAATATGACAAGAAAAGTGAGTCTGTACCTTGGTAGAGAAGTTGTTGAGAATCAGATGAGGATAAGCATCTGAAACAGTTCCCATTTCCTTTGTGTCTCTCATATCATGTCTCGTAACCTACATTTGCTAAGAAAAATTTAATTACCAGTCGTAAGAAGTCGATAAGATGCACAAAAAAGAAGAATCACTCACCACATTGAGGATCTGAAAGTAAGCAGTTAGACCAAAAGGTAAGTGACTTATAACTATCCTATCAGGTACACCACGATTTTCGTGAACAAGTATGAGATCTGTGAAGTTATGTTCTCGGCAAGTCTCAACTATTTCAGATATAACCTGTATTCACCAAAATTCAAAGAAAAACTCATCAATCACGTTGTTCTTTACCCATATTCAATTCATATAAAGTGTATTCAACTTGTCAGTCGAATAAAACCGTCTACAAAAAACATTTGGTGTTTCCTGAAAGTTAAGGACATTTATTCCAAAATCAATCAGTATTACCACAAATGAACATTGATGAAGGTCACATTAATAATTTACACCTAAAATAGATATGAGATGCCTGTTTTGTCAGTTAAGTATTGGGATGGAGATAGTAATTTCTCAGGAAAACCAGATCCTGATTGTTAAATGTTTTAATCCAAACTTGTGCATTTTCGTGCTACTTCTAATTGACCAAGGCCATATAAAGTCACCTTAAATGTCATGTTTGGATGCTTCTTATCTAAAAGCTTTTGTATGAAAATCAACTTTTAACAGTAATAGCATTTTTAGCATTCTCAACGAGAAACAAAATGTCAAGAATTTACAGGTAAATCAACTGGCATTAATTCTTTAAAGCTTAACAATTAACTAACCTGGGCACCACGATTTATTCGTTGAGAATTAGGGAAAACAGTGTTTAGTTCCTGCAAGTGAGAACCAATCAGCAAGATGGCACATCTAAAGATACTGACAAAAATAAATTCAGCGATTAGGCATACCTTTACAAACTGTTTAAGAGGAGCACTAGGGTTGCGAGATGTGGTTAGCAGAATTTTGGGATCTATTCCATTCACATTTGCGTATTCGTCATCCATGGTTGACCTTGGAACTAAGTTCACAAAAAATAATGTATATTACTCACAAGTCCAGAACTTTTTCTAAATAAAACTATCCCAAAACTAAGAGAATCATTTGTCAATCTTATGAACTAATTACAAGTTTGTCTTAAATTACACTTATTATTTTTGGCAATTAAACACATAACATAGTCATTTGATAACAACACTTTAAACAAAAGGAAACCTATGTCGTGCAAAACAAAACATATCAAGTAACGTTACAAAGCACTCTTTGTTTCTTCTCAATACCAATTATGTATCCAAAACCCAACACACGAAAGAAAATATGAATTAAAAACTTATCAATCGTGTAATAGTTGAACGACCAATCCTGTGACAGAAAATTTGTGTTGGCGGAGCTAGCCTGATAGCGATAGCAAATCTCGTATTATGATGATACTCAAACTTCTATAAATAATTAAATTTTGTTAGCTTATATAGATAATAATATAAAAAGTGACAACAAATTATATCCACAAAGAATAAGCAGGGCTGTGCAGAATTTGTACCATGGATCAAAGATTGATCATCAAGTAATTAATTAGTACAAGTTTGAGTGCCAAGCATCAACTTATATATGTAAATTAAGTACTAATGTATTCTTCCCTTGGTTGAACATTAGTAATATCCAAGACTTGGCCTTATAATCTATAGTACAAGTAGATACAAACAAGGTTTTGATCGAGATAAGTATCAAGAATTATACAACATGCAATCTAGTAACCAATGTCGAAGTATTTTTTTGCAAGGTTCTTCAAATATCCCTCAGCCTTGTGGAATAAGTCTTCTGGATACCTGCGAAGATGAAACAACGCGTTAGTCTCGCCCCGAGTGTTATCCGAGGACCAGACTCCGGCGTGAGAGTAAGTAGGGGTTAACCGAAGGGTTTAGTATAAATGTGTGTGTGTGAGAAAATAAGAAATGATACCTTTTACCACCATCAGATGTGTATTTATCTCCTTGATGTCGTTATGCGGTCCCGGCTTGTCGCGTACGTAGGGCGTTGATGTTGTCGGGACTAACACCGTCCTTGACATCGCTCTCTGGTCATCTCTAACATCCGCCTCTCGCACCCGGAGAATGAGATTTAATCAGTATCCGCGCTAAATGCCAGCGATCTGTCGGTCAACGATCCCTTCGGATGATGACCTTTCGGCACGCCTTTTGATAGAGTATTGAGCCCTTCGGCTATTGAGCCGATGGACCATATACGTCGTCAACACTACATATATCATTGTATTGCATATAAATAGATTTGTGAACTGTAACTAAGCAAATAAACAAAGAATCAGCATAGACCATGTTTAACTTTAATAATTAGCCGCAAAATCAATATAAGCACACACACAGATAACATGCATGTACTAAAATATATTAGCAGATAGACATATAGCAAGTTATTAGTAAACATATATTAATGTTACAATTTGTACCAGAAATCCAAATTCAAGCAAGACGGCAATGCAACAGGCTTTGGAAGAAGCAGCTAATTTGTCTACGCCAATGATGGTTAAAAACTTAAATGTAAAACCTAAACCTAAACCCAATGTATTAAGTGGGTTTAGATTCGGGCTTGGGTGCATATTTCAATATTCCGAGTAGATACTTGAACTTAAAAAAAAACTACACTGATATACGTTATTAAATTTTGTTTCTATAACATAATACTTATGTAGAAGAAATTGCAAGCACGCAAGGTATATTAGTCTTCTCAAGTTCTGGTACCTAGTCGATCGAGCTAAACGCTTTATCTTATCTTACAAACCAAACACAACACTTCTTCATAAAAAATTGGATTTCATATATTGCGAAACATGGTTATATCTCATGAATCAATTGGAGTGGATGTGTTTTAAAGCCTCATGTATTTGCATCACTGGCGGAGACGGGAGAGAGGATGGGGTGGGGGGCACGTGTCACAAATTGTAGTGTAATTTTTTTTTTAATATCTAGTTATTTTTTGTAATTTCCCCCCTAACGAACGGATTTGTTGTGTAATTTCTAAAAATTATCGATGATTGCCCTCTCGACCATAACTTTCTAGCTCCGCCCTGATTTGCATACGGATGACAACTTTGGCATCAGGTTTGTTTGGCGCTTTTCTGCTTTGTTGTTGTAGTTTTGGATTTTATATACTAGTTTTTCTTGATGTTAGTGTTTGGTGCTCCATCTAGGAGTCCATGTGTTTGGTTTTACTTTGTTTATCATATAGCACATGCTTGCTCTTCCAAGCATCCTCAAATAGTTAATTATTCCTTCCAAGAGAGCCCGATTTCGTCTAAGAACAAAGCCAAAATGCTACATAAGACCGTTGAGCAAACCACTAAGAGTAATTTGATTTGTTCAGACATTCATTATTCTAAAACATAAAGCAGCAGCGTTTTGGAGAGTACTTTTATGAACGACACAACTAGTACACTTTAGTTAAACCACAATACTGCACTTTGGTCTTGTTTTGAGCCAAGTTCAGCCGATATTTAATCATTTGCAGGTATGTTCAAAATCACCATTTTACTTGTATCTATTCGCTTTATCAATGAATATCAGATTCGCGGTCTACAGACATTATTTACATGATTTTGCTTGGTAAGCTGGGTTTTTGAAGTTAACAAGATTGGTTTTCATGAAATTCCTATACAATCAAACAGAGGCTAAAGAAATACACAACCTATAGGTTAACGCCTTTAATACCCTGGCTCACACTGTCTCCAACTGTAGCAACTGCTGAATCATCCATGTATATTATACATGAAAGTCATGAAAGACAAACAAACAGAAAGCTGATTGTAAACATATGATATAGAAAAAATTAGTAAAATCTTATACAACTAAAATCACAGGAAAACATCCAATAGTTTGCAATTGTACAATGCAATGCGAAAAGAACATCCTAGGCATAGTAATTTAAGCTTGCTTTCTTCTTAGCCTGAACTTGGATGATCCCTTCGTTAAAGTCTTCATGGTTCACCTGGAAAGAAAAAAAACAAGTGTCAGCTTTACAAAACACTTCATGGTTTACTGGACCATGTGGATCAGCGGCTTTTAGGATCCAGATAACTTTTACTATTTATTGATAGTAAATAACTGACAGAATACAAAATTCTATCTAAATTTTAACACGCACCCACTATCACCAACGACAGTTCAACACTAATTTGATCAAATCAAGCATAATTTATGTTTCACTTTATCTAATATATGTTTTTAAACCACTAGCAATTATGTAAATATCAGCATCAACCAATGAAGTAATTAACCCTAGCGTAAGCTTGACAGTGAAGTTGTGGCATGCATCAGTAATAACCAAGGTAAATTATACATAACTGCTATTTCCTCTTGATAGTAGTCCCAATCAATGCCCCCACTACTAAATACTAATACACTTCTTTTCTGACAAAAAAATATGTGCATCACGTGTTTGCCCACCACTCTAGTCTAATAATCAAATCAAGCTACTTTGCACTTCATTCCGCACAAATTTGAATAAGATATTGCAGTTTCCAGTTTCACCACCACTTAGCAAAATGAGCAGTTTAGTAACATGGAAAATTGGTGCCATGTCATGGTAAAGCATTAGATCTAGCCACAAGAGTATCACTTATTCATGAACAATAAAAGAAACGATATATGGGTGAACATTAGTACCTCGGTGGCATCACGTCGAAGAGCTAGCATACCAGCTTCTACACAAACAGCTTTCAGCTGTGCTCCATTAAAATCATCTGTAGACCGAGCCAACTCTTCAAAGTTGACATCTGGATGAACATTCATCTTCCGGGAATGGATCTACAATAAGGAGGTTTTGACCAAATCGAACTCAACAAACATGTAATTAAAGATCAATTCATATAAAACCACGGATGAATTCTGTAAAGGCATACCTGCAAGATCCGGGCCCTAGCTTCCTCAGTGGGATGAGGAAATTCAATCTTACGATCCAACCGACCAGAACGCATGAGGGCAGGATCCAAAATATCAGCTCGATTTGTCGCTGCTATCACCTGCAGTAAAACCACTTTTAGCATGTATTGGTGAAGCTAGAAGCTACTATAAGCTGTTGTAACTCTATTTGACCCCATAGTTCATCACTTATCTAAAAAAAACTTTTATTTATTGGTACCAGAGTATACATGTATAATAATTCATTCAAGTAATTAACAACATACAAAGAAACTGTTGTCAGCCACAGAGAGGGAAAACTTGTGAACAGTGACCAACTAAATTGATATCTTCAAAGCCAATGATGAAGCTAGAAGCTACTATAAGCTGTTGTAACTCTATTTGACCCCATAGTTCATCACTTATCTAAAAAAAACTTTTATTTATTGGTACCAGAGTATACATGTATAATAATTCATTCAAGTAATTAACAACATACAAAGAAACTGTTGTCAGCCACAGAGAGGGAAAACTTGTGAACAGTGACCAACTAAATTGATATCTTCAAAGCCAATGATGACATATAAGTTAACAGCAAAGCTATAAAGCAGAGGTGGCAAAATTGGGAGGGTTTGATGTTTCAACATAAATTTTAATAGATTGATCCTTATAAATTTAGAGCATAACCCGAACCGACTTAATCATAAGTGGGTGGAAGTTCTGTCTTTGCTAGATAGGTTGACCTGAGATCAAAAGAAGTACCTTGATACGCTGATCACTGCTGAAACCATCCAATTGATTAAGTAGTTCCAACATAGTTCGTTGCACCTCCCTATCCCCACTAACTTCACTGCATTCATGAGACATGTATCATGGGTGTGTGTGAAATATATATATAGCTTTATGACACTTCCCACGAAATAACACAAGAGAAAATCTATAAAAACGGTACTGACGGTAATATCGCAGAGAGTAAAGTGGTATACATACCTATCAAACCGCTTTGTACCAATAGCGTCAATTTCGTCAATAAAGATGATACAAGGAGATTTTTCTTTGGCCAGTTGAAATGCATCACGAACAAGTTTTGCACCATCACCAATAAACATCTACACATGTTCATAAGAAAGATTCATTGTTGTAGAACACATTGCCATTATGGAGAACACAACTCAGAAAATGGACTATCTTAACAATTACAAGTGTGCAGCACACAAATATACTGAACTAGTACACATAGCTATATACCTGAACAAGCTGGGGTCCTGCTAGCTTCAGAAAAGTGGCATTGGTTTGTGCAGCACAAGCACGGGCCATTAAAGTTTTCCCAGTTCCTGGAGGTCCGTACAATAGCACTCCTTTTGGTGGTCGGATCCCTAATTTTTTAAATCGATCTTCATGAGTCATCGGCAAAACTATAGCCTCAACTAGCTCTTGTATCTGTCAAATAGGTAAAAGTAGAAAATGGATTTCAGTGAATCACAAACAACATTACATCAGTCTGTGAGGTAGCTTGAAGTTATTTTATATAGATGAAGATAACTTACTTGTTTTTCAAGGCCTCCAATGTCATTATAATCTTCGGTTGGTTTTTCATCAACCTCCATGGCCTTGACTCGAGAATCATACTCAGATGGTAAGGTATCCAATATCAAGTAACTATCCTTGTTCACACCAACCAAATCCCCAGGCTTCAGCTTATCCGGGTCCACAAGACCAACCACGGGCAAGAAAATTGTCTGTGCAAATGTTACAGAAGTGTAAGCATATTGGTACAACTTCCAGCTAGAAAAGCAGGAAACTATAATGTTTCTTAAATAACTAAGCAGAAATAAAATAAAAATATGTATTATATATAATAATAGCTTTAACGTCATGTGTGATTCTAATGTGGCATACCTGACGGGTGGATGTCTTTAGCACAACACATTTACCCTTCCTTTGCGAGTCAAGATCAATATTAGCACCATCTTCCTCAGCTTCATCCTCTGGGTTCATTTCCAAAATCTGAAACGCCCAAGATAACGTCATTATAAAAGGCGCATTAGAAACATTGTTCACAAAATTCTGATATTGGAGTCTATCTCCAAATTACAGGAAGCATCAAAAACCATATGTCCCTATTGGAGTATAGACAATTATCCCACTAAATTTATCAAGTTAAAAAGCATAAAACTACTGATGTCCTTAGCATATATATAGTAACAGAGTAATGATGTCTTTTGTTTCTAGATAGCAGTTGCTCATCAGTTTGCCGGTAAGTATGAAGAAAGAGATTGTTAGTCTCGTAAATGCGACGGCATTGCACTTCTCATTCCCATCAATTTGTGAACAACTAAAACCCATCAATTTTGGTTTCCGACCTTTTTTGACTAATCCACGGGGTTTGAACCCACCGCCACACAGACCTCCCTTTTCAGGAGGTTGGCGTGGCCACTTCAAGGTTGTTTGCACCTAGTAGGAATTGAACCCGAAATCGATTTGACCGCCCTTTAAACAACAATTATATAAAATTCCCAAAATACAACCTAAAACTTCAAGAACTAAACTACTTTCCAAATAACTAATAACCCTAACTTCACATCATCACAAACTAACCAAAAAAAAAAAAAAAAAAAAAGTACCTCAACAATATTGCCAACCAAATAAGGCAACTGCTTATTCAGTTTAATCTTCTCTTGATTCTCCTTAATCTTCTCCTTAAACGAATCCGACTCCAAATTCGTTCTTTGCAACTCCTCCTGTATTTATATCCACCCATCAAATCAAATTCAAAAAAACCCATTACAAAAAAAACAAACAGATAAATGAAAAAAACTAATTACTTTAAGAATACGAATCTCGTTATCGAGTAAACGAGAAGCGCGTTGAATGTCTTCAGTTGACATGGATGCAAGCTGGTCGTCTTCGAATGACGTGTCTTCTGCCATTGGTGTAGCCATTGTTTTTGTCTTGTGCCAGTGAAACAAAGACGAGATGTTGGGTTTTGTATGGTTTTTGTCTTGGAGAAGAAGAAAGAACAATAAAAAGATGATGGTTTTGTATACGGATCCTTGCTACGGGTCGGGTTACTTTATATGGGCTTTGTGAAAAAAAAAGTTTTGTTAAGTACTTATATAAGTAGAGTAAATTGCAAATTTCGTCCTTTTGGTTTGCTTAAATTGCATGTTTTGTGACTTTGTCCTTCGTCTTTTGTGCATGCGGCTTTTCTATGGGAAAAACTCAGGTCTCGTTTAGGCTCTTCCCTTCAAACGACGTTAGTGTCCTACCGTTAATAAATGCACGTGACTTACACTCGAAGCAAGAAGTGGTCCCAGTTTAATATCCTACCTAACGGATTTCCAAGTACAAACCTAATATAAAAACACACACTTTCTACATCAAAACCTAATATTCTCTATCACTCTCAATACTCATTAGTTAATTATGATTCCACTCACAATCCTAAAAATTGACAAGGTCTAAAAATGACTACAATTATCGCACATTAGACCCGATGGACACAAATTTTATCCGCAAGCAGTTTATTATCACCAAATTTTGATTTTCTATTTTTTTTTCCTTTGTTATTGAAATATAATGTGATTCTTATTAATCTATTGTGTTTTTATTTTGAAACAATAGATTATCCGCAATTGTTCATAATTAAGTTGCAACATGGTGAACGGTTCACAAATTTTCCAAAAAAGAAGTATGTTGAAGGTAAGATGACCTTTGTGGACCTGATAGACATTGACCAGTTTAAGATTGATGCCATACATTCAATAGTGAAAACCTTAGGTTATGATTCGAATGGTATAATGTATTATCAATACAAGATACTCATAAAAGTTTTAGATTATGCATTGCAAGCTTTGAGTAATGATGATTATATTTGCAACATGATAAAATATGTTGAGAAACATAAGATAATATATGTTTACATTGATCGTATACCACAGTTAACACTTATTATTGTTTACGTATGGTACGTATTGGGGTTGAGGAGGCTATCGGGTTTGGTTTCTTACGTTCGGTAAGGACCCCTAGGTGTGACTGGAGTCACGACCTGGTGTAACACTTTATGAGTATACGGAGTGAATTGTGTGAATTCACTCGGTGAATGTGTGTTGAAGCTAAGTTGGTTCATTCGTTGGAATGAACATTCTATTTATAGGGATGGCCCTAGGGTTTCATGCGTCGTCTAGGAGTCCATCCAAGTTTCCATGATGGTCCATGTGACGAACATCCAATGGTGGAGACAAGGAATGACAAATGGTGTGCTTCCTCTGGTATCACTATATGCATGGAATGATCCATGCACGATTGTAGCACTACCTCATAGTGAATGAGGTATTGGCATGTGTCTAATGGTCGAAACGGTCCTGAGAAAAGCTTCCAGTAGTGTCGCTTCGTGGAAATGCTTGGTTGGCATATGAACCTGGCCTGGAAGTCTGCTTCCAAAGCGTAATATGCTAAGTTGTAGCCGTTGTTGGGCTTAGTTAGAGCGTGTGGACCTTAGTCTATTGGACTGAAGGTCCTATACGCTATCAACTCCCCCAGTCCATTAGTGTATTTGATTTTGTAGGATCGTGTATTTGGTTGATTATGTGAATCGGGAGGTCGGGGATGATGGAAGAACATCATATCCATGGTTAGAGAGAGATTAGAGAGAGAAAGGAAAACAAGTGTTTTATTGATGATAATGAAAGGGAAAAATTACACACACAAGTCTCACTCTCCTAATGAAGTCTAAGAGGGCTTATATAGCCTAACATACACACTACTTTACAATAATGACGCTTCTAGTACATGTGTATTTGGCATACATGATAACTAATGTAATCCCGTAAATATCGTTCCATTTACGTGTTAGGAGCGATCCCAAAAATCTTCCCCCAATGGGACGATATAAGAGATTACTTACAACATTTCCTACAAGTACAAATACAAATAAAGAAAGGTCTTCATAAGCTCTTCAAATGCTGAGGATGACAGCGGTTGACGCTCTTTGTCTTCATTTGGTACCTCGACTTGGGAACTTTTTCTTCACTTGTAGGCAAATGATGTAATATGCACGAACTGGATTAACTTCCCCCAATTCATGCTTCATGGCTTTAGCATCTTACCCGTACACTTCTTTTTGGAGAAGTTTCTGAATCAGCTTCCCCCTAAACTGACAACCGTCTTTAGCAGATTCGAAACTTTGATGTAGTAGACATGTCTTCTAACTTTTGAACTTTTAAGTGCGCAGCAGAATTTGTAGATGAGCAATAAACCACACCAGGAAAATCCGTCTAGTCATGTAATCACAGCTGTACACAATGCGAAAAATCCGTTCGGGAGTAACATGCAAGAAATCAACAAGATCTTTTTACGTATGTAGACGCTTCATACCAAACAATCCACGAAAGATGAAATAGTACAACTTCCACCTAATTGTTGCGATCTATCTGAATAATAATCACATGTGTATATGCAAATACTCAATAAAATGATTGTGTGTGATACATCATAATGCGGTTAAAACATCATATGTAGGTAACTTCACACAAAATAACCCCGTGAAATTTGAGACGATAACACCAAAGTAAGACCTTTGAACCACTGATCGACTCATTTCTTCCCCTTGATTGCAGAAACTCATGAAGGGAAAGGGTTTTCGCAAAGAAGGCAAAGAAAGCAAAGCACACCAAAAGCGCACCTACTATCTCTTCCCCTCGCTTTTTACGATGAATCAGAAACATACACCACGTATGTTGATGATGAAATTGGAGACAGCGTAACCCTGTATGTCCAATTAATCGAAAAAGTGTGAAGTACCATAAATATCATGTGAGGATCAACTGCTGATAAAAATTCTCTATTCGTTTATACTCCTCTCAGCTAACTCTTTACCGGCCCCATTATCATTCTGACGGCACTTTGTAGTGACTAATGATGGAGAAAACCCAGTATGACCAACTTGAGACGGAAGTAAAATAACCGAACTTGTGACTTAAACTTGAAATAATGTCTGACTAAAGACCAATACTGAGAATTTCAATAAAGGTAGAATCATATACCCATCCATCCATCCTTAATTGTATATGAACTTTTCTCGAGTTATCCACAACATTTTGTGACACTTGAGCACTACATCATAACTCCTTTAAAGTGATAGCTATACTCTGTGAGCACAACAACGTAACTCATTACATAAGGTATCACTAGACAAATCAAGTATTTGTCATTCGTAACGGTTAATAGCTCGAACAAGGATCTTGAAGAATCATGCATCCAACCAACCTCGATATCTTCAGATACTAAGTACATGCACCCGTGAAATTCCACTTCAACCTCAAATAAATAATAATAAATAAACGCCGCAGTCACATCTTGCGGTTAAATTTCCAAATCTAGCCTTTTGACGGTGTAAGTGAACTTTGATAATGGTTTTATTCCCGATCTTGTCAAAATTGTATCCCCATGAAAATAAATCACTTAGTCATAACCAAACCACCAAATATAACCATACAATCAATAATTATACAAAAACTTGGTAAAAGTTATGATAATTTTCGAGCACACTAATTCAAGCCCAACAATCCAAACTATGGAAAACTAGAATAGGGGGTTGAATAGTTTTGCCGATTTTTAGTTTAATTTCAAAAACTTTAGATTCGATCTTATGTGAATTCGTATGGATGGATAGAAAGTATAAAGCAATAAGTAATGTAAGTAATGAAAGCAAGTAAAGTAAAGGATAGAAAGTAATGACACAAGCGATTTATAGTGGTTCGGCTACAGGGACACCTTCCTTGCCCTACTCCACTCCACTCCCCGAGTCTCCTACTCGAGAGTTCAAGCACTATGTCAACAAGCTCCTTCAACACGACGGAGAAGCCTCACAACGTCGCTTACACTTTATCCGGTACAAAGCTAAATATCGATTCCTTAACACGGCGGACCAAACCAACACAACTATAACACAACAACTATGTGAAATATGAAATACAAGATCTTGCTACAAAAATCTTGCGGAGGAACAAATCAATCAAGGACCCCTTGCTTGGATGACTTGTAGTATCTTGTGATCTCGCCTTTGAGAAGGACCTATATAAGAATCACAACAAAAGAAAGAAGAACTACTAGATAGATCAAGAGATCTGATATTAGAAGAGAGAAGTAATATATGAGAGAGTTTGTAAGAAGAGGGGTGAGTAACAATGAAGAAATGGCTCACTATTTATAGGCAAAAAACTCTATTGTAGCCCGGTTCCTACGGATCCCTCACTTGGGGGATCCGTCCAGGGCAATCCAAGGGATCCGACAATCTGGGTTGTACCAGTCCGGGTTTTGGGTTGAAAACTGGGTCATGGGTCATGGGTATGAGCCTTGGGTACCCAACAAGGTATAATGTATCTAGACATTGGGTCATGGGTCTTGGGTTATGGGTTATAGATTTGCTCCATGGGTCTTGGATAATATCCATCCTATAAAACTATTACAACAAATGAATTATTACAACAATTTATATAAATGATCAAATGTATATACTTTACAAAAATAACATGTATCCTTATAATTTACTTATGATAACTTTATATTTGTTATCAACAAAACACAAAGAGATCGCTAAATATTAATAAACGTTTTTACGGTTTATTTGTATTAACAATCTCCCACTTTTTGTTGATGACAAAATATAATGGTATGATGAGTAAAACTCAAGATTAGATGTATGTTTTGAAAACATATGTAAGTTTTACTTCTTCTCCCCCTTTTTGTCAAAACAAAAAGCGAACCTAACGAAGAAATAAAGTGTGGAAATAAATAGTATAATCCATGAAGCACTAGCTCCCCCTTGACGGTAGCTCCCCCTAGTATTGGGCGTCAAGTGAGAAAATATAATACCTATAAAACAAAAGTTAGTATTAACATGTAATATAATCTTGTATGGGACGAGAAACAAGATGGAGAGCCAAGGTATGTAAACAAAGCCTTGTAATAAAATATCAAAGTGTAGTGGTATATAGGCCACATACAAAATGTAAAACTAAGAACAAGGTTTGTTCTTGAAAATGACTTAAAAGGAAGAAAAAAAAATAGATAAACTAGTAATAGCATTCCTTCCATGCTTGCATATGGTTAATTATGGAAGTGTTGGTGAGTGATGATGTTGATGCGATCAAGGGTGTGGTTAAGTATGAACCGCATCTCGTCCCTTATTTCCATTGCAAATTCCCTAGTGGATTTACAATGTTCGCAATGTAGATGGTGAGGGTAGTGTTGGTGGATGGTTTCCGAGTAAGTTTGATTTGTGGAAGGCGGAATATGTGGTGGACATGTTGGAAAATATGGATCAAAATCCATGATGTTGGTTAGTGGTGGAATGTAAGAACCTAGATGTTCTTGTAAAATAATGGGAGCTAGGGGTGGTGAAGTTGCAAGATCTTTGTAAAGTGTGTTTGGAGATGTTGGTGGTGTTAAAAAGACTAGTTCTTTTGGGTTTAAGTTGGAAGCTAGTTGGGTAGATTTGGATGGTTGAAATGGTGTTGATTGTGGACTAGACACGGGTAGTGAAATTGTTTTCGGAGTCTTAAGGAGTTTCGATAGGGTGATTTTAGGTAGAGACTCGGTAGGTGAGGGTGGTGATGAGCTTGTGGGAGATGATGGAGGTGCTATAATGGAATCATTTGGTGGTGAATAAGTAGTTGGTGATGGACTTTTTGACAATGGTTTAGCTAAAAAACAAGGTCGGATGCTAATCCGTGCTGTTCTTCTAGATTTGGGTGGTGGCACTACGGAAGGTGGTAGGATAAAGTTTTGGATTTGTTGAAGAGGATTGTTTTCACTAGGTGGTTCATCAATGTTGGAAGATCTTTTGGATGACATGATGATGATTGTTTGTGAGGTTGAGAGTGATTGATATGCAAGCATTTTGGAACCTTATTTATAGAGAAAATAATGCATTTGAGTGAATGCTAAAACCAAAATGTGGACAAAAATCTAATGATTAGATATGAATTTAAGGCATGTGATCATGAGAACACAAGAATTAAGTAACATACTCATTAGTGAAAGAGCTAAAATGATGAAAATATGAAGGTTTTTAGCCAAAGTGAGAATAATAAAAGAGAATTTTTGCTTCTGACCTACGGTTCCCACGGATCCGATCCTTTAGGGATCCGTTCGGCGTAAAAGTTGGGATTCGTGGTACTGGTGAACTTAGGCAGCTCAAAATTTTCCTTTTGGAAACAATGGTACCTAGTGTGTGCCTATATGCAAACCATTTGGAGTTGTGGTTATCTCGACTCCCAAAAAGAGAAAAATAAACGAAGAAGTGAAAACGCATATTATTATGTGAGATAACCCGAGTGCTCCTTAATTCATTTTTTCTTAAATGAATGTACCCGAAAATACATATTAGTTATGTGTTCCCTTTAGTATTCAAAAGACATGAGATGCAATGAAAACGGGTTTTTACTTTGTATTATTAATGAAAGGGTTTGTCCTAGATGTGAGAATGTTTTTAGGAAAATGATACGGGGAGAAGTATCCTTTTAGAAAGTAAGGAAAAAAATTCATGTAAAAGAAAAATTATCTTGAGTTTTGAAAATCCCCATATTGTTTGTGAGTTATGTGTGAAATAGAGATTCTAGACTTAGAAAAGAATGTAAGGCTAACATTTACATACCTTGTAGAATGAGAAACATATTACGCCGATTGTTCCATGAGACCAAGACCAATACAAAGCAAGTTGAATTGTTCCCGCTTCAACGGTTTGGTGAGGACGTCGGCTATGTTGTCTTCGGATGATACATTCTCAATAGAAATGTTCCCCTTTCGAACATTGTCTCTTAAGAAGTGATGACGGATCTCTATATACTTGGTACGAGAGTGCAACACTGGATTCTTGCTTAAGTCAATAGCACCTTTGTTGTCGCATAAAATGGCTATGTCACTTAGATAAATGTCTTAGTCAACTAACGCTTATTTCATCCATAGTGCTTGTTGGCATGCTTTACCGGCGGAGACATATTCGGCTTCGGTTGTTGATATGGCCAATGCCGTTTGCTCCTTCGAGAACCAAGATGTTAAACAACATCCCATAAAAGTACATACACCACTTATACTTTTTCGGTCAACATAATCACTTGCATGGTCAGAATCCGCATATACAATAGTTTCTACCCCCGTTCCCTTAGGATACCATAATCCTAATTGAGTCGTGCCCTTAATGTATCTAAAAATATTCTTTTGACGGCTTTCTAGATGTGAAGTTTTATGGTCTTCTTGAAACCTAGCACATAGACAAACACTAAACATGATATCCGGCCGACTAGCCGTAAGATAGAGAAGACTATCAATCATGCCACGGTATTTTGTGTTAACTACGGATTCACCGTTTTCATCTTTTGTAAGTTTAGTATCGGATGACATTGGTGTTCTTATGGGTTTTGACTCTTCTAAACCAAATTTCTTTAACATTTCTTTTATGTATTTGGATTGATTAAAGAAGATACCATCTTCTAGTTGTTTGATTTGTAGACCAAGAAAGAAACTTAGTTCTCCCATCATACTCATTTCAAACTCATCATGCATGATTTTTGAGAAATCATCACACATGTCTTGACAAATCGATCCGAATATAATATAGTATATTTGAACAATAATTATATGTGATTCCTTTTTCTTTGTGAAAAGTGTATTATCAACTAACCCCATGGTATAGTTGTTTTTGATTAAAAATGATTTGAGTCTATCATACCAAGCCTTTGGGGCTTGTTTAAGACCGTAAAGAGCTTTCTTTAGTTTGTACACGTGTTTAGGTTTTTCGAAATCGATAAAGCCCGGAGGTTGAGCTACATAGACTTCTTCATTGATAAAACCATTTAGAAAAGCACTTTTAACATCCATTTGAAAAAGCTTAAGATCATGAGCACAAGCATAAGCAAGAAGTATTCTTATGGACTCTAATCTAGCCACGGGAGCATAGGTCTCATCAAAGTCTATGCCTTCTTGTTGATTATACCTTTGGGCAACAAGTCTATCTTTATTTCTAGACATTACATCGTTTGCATCTAACTTGTTTTTATATACCCATTTAGTTCTGATTATGGTTTGGTTATTAGGTGGAGGGACAAGTGTCCAAACATTGTTAGAAACAAATTGATTTAACTCTTCTTGCATAGCCATTACCCTACTTTCATCTTTTATGGCTTCTTGTGTATTTTTAGGTTTTATGGTTGAGACAAAACAAAATAAACTACTTTGGTTTTGGACTTGAGATCTTAAGGTTCTTTCATTTAATTTTCCTATGACCTTTTCTACGGGATGATCTTTAGACTCTTTAATATTGATGATTTCATTGTTTAATGGTTCATCTTCTTTATTTATATTTTCCTTGATTTGTATAGCTTCACTTTCGATTATCTCGTCATCGAAAAGAGGTTGGGTAGGTTTAGGTGGACTTTCATCAAATCTTACGTTTAATGATTCTTCAACCTTCATTGTTTCTTTATTTAGTATAACATAAGCTTTACTATTAGGAGAGTAACCTAAGAAGATACCTTCGGTTGATTTAGGATCAAATTTTGTTAGGTAATCTTTAGTGTTAAGTAAGAAACATTTACTACCAAAGACTCTAAAGTGTTCTAGCGTAGGCTTTTTGCCTCGAAGTAACTCGTATGGATTTTTACCTAAGAATTGTCTAATTAGGACACGGTTAAGTATGTAGGTTGATGTGTCGACGACATTGCACCAAAAATTTTGAGGAATAGATTGCTCATTAATCATGGTGCGACTCATTTCTTGTAGGGTTCTATTTTTCCTTTCAACTACCCCATTTGATTGTGGAGTGCGAGGAGCCGAGAAATTGTGAGTAATACCATTAGCATCACAAAAAGCTCCAAATTGCACTTCATTATCAAATTCACTACCATGATCCTTTCTAATTGACACTATAGGACTTCCTAGTTGTCTTTGGATTTTCTTACTCAATATTTCAAAGTGATCGAACGTTTCTATTTTATTCTTTAGAAATTTAGTCCATTTACCTAGAGTAATCATCCACTATAACCAAAGTATAGAAGTTACCTCCATAACTTTGAATAGCGAATGAACCAAATAAATCCATATGAAGTAGTTCTAGACACTTAGTAGTAGAAACCATATTTTTAGCTTTATGACTAGCATGGACTTGCTTTCCTACGTTGCAAGCATCACAAAAATGATGTTGGTATTTTAATTTTTGTAGATCTCTTACTAGTTCTTTAGATGATAGCGATTGAAGAAGTCGCATATTGGCGTGACCCAATCTTCGATGCCATAAAGTCGAAGTATCATCCATAGAAGTAAGACAAAGTTTGTCTTTTGGTTCATTACCGATTTTAATGACATAGACTCCATGATTTCTAATGCCTCTTCCTATAGTAATACTGTTTTTCAATATTTTACTACCGGTTTCACTAAAAAGTACGTTGCATTTTTTATCACATATTTGTGAGAAATTTTACCTTTACCGATGATTTTGCTCTTGCAATTACCAAACACCACATTTCCTCCATTGAAAGATTCGTATGTGGAAAACAAGTCTTTGTTACCGGTCATGTGCCTCGTGCACCCGTTATCTTTGATCCATTCATCCGGTTCTAGGTCGACCTTTAAGCACACCTAAGAAAACAATTAACTCAAAAGTTTAGTCCCCATTTGTTCATGGGTCCATTAGTGTTATACATTTCATTCATGTTAGGCATATACGGAAAAGGTGAGAAAGCTTTCCACGGTGTAAAGTTTTGAAATGGAAAACCGTTTTGTACATTAGGATTCCATCAATTTTGATGGTGGTTACTTCTCGGATAAACATTATTTGGTCTTCTTATAAATGTGTTTGGTTTAGAAAATGATGAACCTTTGTTTCTCATAAAACTTTGATTTTGTTTTAGTGGAGGTGGTTGTTTGACATTTCTAACAGCCGTGGGTTGGTTTCTTCTTGTTAACAATAACAAAGTAGGTTCTAGATGATGTAGCTACATTATTTCTACTGTTTGCTGGTACAGACCCACGGATCCCTGGACTTACACTAGACGGTTCCTTTTTCAAGGGATCCGTGGGATCCGTGACCTTGTTTTTCATTTGCTTTAACGAATTGTGTTTCTTTAATCTCGCTAGTTGACGTAGTGAGTTGCTGAATACCTAAACCCTTTTGATTATTTCACGTTTTAACACTATCAAGTATTATATCAAGAGTATTAGTACTCATTCTCGCAATCTTGGAATCAAGATTATCAACTAACGTTTAAAGTTGAACACAAAGCTCACATTCACAATTTACTTTCTTCCCCTTCTCTAAACGTTTTAATTTATCTTTTAACTCAATGACTTATTTTTCTAAATGTTCATTTTTGTTTTTCAAAATATTATTTTTGTTAATTACCTTTAGACTAATTTTGCAAAGTTTATCATATTCACGATGCAATGATTCATCATCTAATGATGAGCTACTATAATAGAGAGATTCGGGACAAGCCTCGTTTGAGTTATTTGCCATGAGACAAATTTCTTCGTTCTCTGTAACACCCCCAAAATTTCACAACGGAAGCTTTCGGGTCATGGGGTGCTACTAAATCAATATACACAACACAAGGTAATAAAGAATGGAAACTCTATTCATTTTCAAAATATTGATTAAATTAAGAAATAGTTTTACATCATTGTTTCAAAGTGTGGAAGTAAAGCCAATAAAAATATATGTTGTCCCATTAAAAGTTGTATTAAATATGATTAGAAACACTTTGGATGCCAGTCTTCAATGAATGCCTTTGCCAATGCCCACGCCAATAAGTAAACCTGAGAAAAACATGCTAAAATGTCAACACAAAGGTTGGTGAGTTCATAGGTTTAAGTTTAAGAAATCAAGTTGGACCACAGTTGCACATATAGCATCTCCGTGAATGACAATATATGCAAAAAGGCTATTACGCTAATACCAAGTTCATGCGACCGAAACTACGACAGTGTGCATGCATCTAGAAGCATGATAAATAAAAGCCCAGCAAGTGTATTTCCAGTACACTCAATCAATACGATATGATATACGCCCGACGTTTGCCTATCCGGTCAAACTCGAACGGGGTGTCATCCCCAATAGATCTATTCATAACAATCGCGCCTCCCCAAAGGGAACTAACGGTAGCATAGTTGGGATTCAAGGATGTTTAACGTAATAGTGTTTTCAGTTTCAGGTCCGAAAAGAGTTTTGCATGTTTCTCACCCCAAAGTTTTATAAAACAAGTAATAAGAGTAAAAGTTGGGCTATAAACTCACCTTGATGATTCAGCAGGCAATGTATGATAATATCAAGTACGCAGTGTTAATGGCTTCAACACGAAACCTAGATATAATATGGCAAGTCTCAGTTTGCAGTTTTGAGTACTCACGACTCGAAGTGTGTGAATAAATTTAAGTGTTTACAAGTGGTTGTGTTTAATGTTGCTTGTGTTGCAGAGTTTACGTTTAAATCGTTTCAAAATATTTTGTAAGTATTGGCTCTTGGAAAAGTGTAAAAGTATATAAGTATATAAAAGTGTTCGTGATGAATAAGTCCTCGGTTTGAAAGCAACCGAATGACTAAGTACGGAAAAATATTCACAAGTAAAGTGTTTGTGATGTTTATATGTCGTCGGTAAATAATAAATACTTACGTCAAGTATTTATAATATAAGTGTTTATGTTCTACGATAAGTATTAATATGTGTAGGTATACTATATTAAATTAGTGGGTGATAATTTAGAAAAAGTTTATGTTATACCTTTTGTAATTAATATTATATTATCTAGTTTCCTTACTTTAGTTTATGAAAATAAACTACGTATAGAATTTTTAACAAAAATCGGGCATGACCCATCCGTAATTATTAGTTTTCCAACTAAAATTTAGTGCCGCAAAATATTCTTTGTCAAAATATAATTTGCAAAATAGTATAACTAAATAAAGGGGCTTAGTATAAATCCTATTATAAAAACATGTTAATCTCAGAATCTTAAAAAGTTCAAGTACGAAAAATGAGAAAGGTCTAAAAGTAATTAAATGACAAAGGGTCAAGAAGAAGAGTCGAACCCTGCACCTCCACCTACACGCCAACGCAGCCGACCAAATGGACTAACTCAACTTTGGTGTTAGCTTCTCCTCACATGAGGCCTATTAAGTTGGATTAGGTGGGCTTCTAGTACAAATACATAGCAAGATGCATGCATGCGTTTGTAATTCGTTTTTGTTTTCGTTTTACGTTTGTCGGATGAAAACACAAGTTCAAAAGTGAGCCATTAATTATTTTTCCAAAGATGAATTAATACTCAAGTTAGCTTTAGTTTATATTTACTTAGGTCATTTGTTTTTAGTCCAAATAAACCGTAAATGTGTGTGTGTGTGTGGAGGTCGAGTTTTTAAACAATTAAACACTAGCTTATTTTTAAGGTGTTTTTAGGTGTTAAACAAAGTTAGTTGTTACCACACAAGTTCAAACACAAAACTATTATTCATGTATATATGTATGGCGAGTGATATACATTTTTAAGAAGCACTCTTTCAAGTTTCCAAAGTTTGTACAAATAACAAAAGTAACATGCAATATATAGTGTAATATGTATGTACTATAAGAAGCACAATATTAAGAGTTTTTGATCCTTACAGTGGTTGATTTGTGAGTGTTGAATGAAGTGTAAACCAAGGGTAATAATCCTTGACCAACTTCCAAATATCAAGCTTGTTTACCCAAGACTTTTAGTCTTTTACCCAAGATCTTCCAAGTACTAACTTAAGCCAAAGTGAAGTGATTTTTGAGGAAGTGAATGTATGTGTGGGAGCCTATAGATCGGCTGGTATTTAACACAAAAGAGGGAAGAGTTTTGGCTCCAAAACCTTGAGGATAATAGCTTGTGTTGTCCTTTAAGTCCTAATACCCATTTAATAAGATGTAAAAGAGCTTTTCACATTAACCTAAGGCATCATGTGATTTTTGTGATACTTTTGAAATGGTTTGAAAAGTAAGAATGTGGGTTGCTCGAGGGATGCATAGGCTAAAAAAAAAAAAAAGCGTTTGGTCCAAGAAACTTGTGTGTAATAAGGTGTATAAGCCATACATATTATTAACTAGTTATTAAGGTTCAAAGAAGCATTCATCACTATTTTATATGTGATCTTGTGAGTTGGATTATGGATGGCATATCCAAATTTTTGGGGGAAGATATATTTTGATATTTTTGTGGTGTATTTCGTGTCCCGTTTGAGCTTAAGTGTGCGTCGCGGTGTCCCGTTTGACCTTTTTGACAAAACGTGTTATATAAATTTTTGAGCTTGTTTTTATAAAGGTAAAAATAAAAATATTAATTCTGACCCCGAAAATATTTATTTGTCATTAGCCGTAATTAACTGAGTGTCGGTACGCGTGCGGCTCGTTAATCGAGATAATCTCTCGTTGACGTGTTTTGTTCATCAGTAAATATCAGGAATGATTTATTCGCATTATTCGATTATCAACGCTTCTCGTGATTGCATAATTCATATAAGAATTCTTAACTTGTCGTGATTATAGATCGAAAGGAAAAAGAATAAAAAATATAGTCGCGAAAAATCGGTAGGGAAATTTACGAGTTGTTATAGTACCTACCCCTTAAAAGTAACCACGTCCTCGTGGTTTCCGATGCGAGAATCGTCAAGGTCGATACGGTGACAAGATGCGAGAATATATACTTAAAACGTGACGTGGAAGAAAGGCTAGTCGTTCAAGGAAGATTTATTGACATGAGGCGATAAGTAAATAAAAGATAAAGGATTCATTAAGCGGAATATTCAGAATACATCACGGTTACACAAAAGAGTACAATAGATAGGAAACTTAAAGGATTGCAATCAAAGAGGGCAGAGAATTTCTTTGTTGTCGTCAGTTTAGATAGTTTTGAAGTTAATCTTGACGCTCTTCTTTTTCTCCAAGGAAGTAAGCTCTTCCTCTGGCTGGTTCAATCTGGTTGTTTCCATTCTGATCCCTTGGATTGGGACACTCGCTCTTGTAGTGTCCTCGCTCTCCACACCCGAAGCAAGTTATGTTAGCAAGATCCTTTGACTTGCAGTCTTTGGCCATGTGCCCAATCTTCTGGCAGTTGCGACATTTCACATTACACTGACCACTGTGGTGGAGTTTACAGCGGTTACATAAAGGGTGCTTCCCTTCATAGCCATTCTTCTCTTCTGTCCCAGCAGAGTAGACCTTAACTACTTCTTGCCTCTTGTTTTGATTGTTGTTGTTGTTCTTGGAGTTATCATTCCATTTCCGTTTGTTGTTCTCCACTGCTTCAGCGGCATCCTCGATCACTTGATCCATCAACTTGTTTGACACTTCAATAGTCTCGTGAAGGTCAGCAGCCTTGGAGGTAGTCACATTTCCCTTATTAGATGGAGGTAGCCCTCCGATGTACCGCTCTATTAAGCGAGTTTCAGTTGGTACCATCTCCGGACATAGCAAGGCCAACTCTTAGAAACGTTGGTTGTAGAATGCCATATCAGTGCCCTTCACCTTGAGATTCCAGAACTCATTCTCCAGCTTCTTGACCTCATTGCGAGGGCAATATTTCATGAGCACCATATCCTTGAATTCTTCCCAAGGCATGGCATAAGCAGCATCAATGCCTACAGACTTCAGGTAATTATTCCACCAAGTTAAGGCAACCTCTTGAAAAGTGTACGAAGCAAACTTCACCCTATCTTCATCTTCACAGTTGCATATCCTAAACACAGTTTCCAGTTTTTCAAGCCATCGGGTCAAAACAACAGCTCCCTCCGTTCCATTATAACCGCCAGTCATACAATTACGGAACTCTTTGTACGTGCATCCACATTTATTACCGAGAGGCCTAAGTTCCGGCGATCGCTGGTTGAGTTGTTCGAATTGATCGCAGCTAGCGCTGCTGCCACGCGCTCATTGACCAATTGATCAATCATGGCTTGATCCATAGCAGGTGGGTTTGCAGCAGCCCCGGCAGGAGCAGGAGTGGGAGTAGCGGCGGGTCGGCCACGGGTGATTCTTGTTGACTTTCTCCTAGCCATCTTCTATGATACAAGAAAAGACGATAATTGATTTTAGAATAGAAGGAATAGTGTCGTGTGAGGGTATGAAAGATAGAACGTACGAGTGAAATAAAAGGACGTGACCAATGACAGAGGTGGTTTTAAATATGTGGGTAAAAATAATAAAATCAAGTAGTTGTATGTTACGTAAAGAAATAACATAGAAGCAGTCATGGGAGCATAGCATAGTATTAATATGTAATAGTGTCCATGTTACATAGTTTAACATAGAGGGGTAACAAGTATAAGCATTCGTAGTCTACTCTACCCTATCCTTAAGTTAATTATTCCTTAATTTCATTAAGTTTGTTACATCAACATTATTCTCATTTAAACTTCGCGACCCAATCAAACAAGAACAGCCTTAAAGTTTAAATGAGAATGAGCTTATACATATTTAAACTTCGCAACCCAATCAAACAAGAACAGCCTTAAAGTTTAAATGTGAGTTAATTAAGAAACTTATTGACTTTGAGAAATAATTAATTTATATCAAAGTGAGAAATAATTAAACTTATTGACTCGTGGTAAAGTGAGTGGTGAAAAACACAATATCAATATATCAAATTAACCGTAAAATTCGACAAATTAACCCTTTAGGAAAAAGGTCAACGTGCCAAACCTCACGGGTGTGATAAAAGTGATACCGGGAAAGTGATTTCCCCGGGTCGTGTCCCAACGAGGTGTGAATGGAAGGAATCGTTGAGTTTCGTGATTTGAACTTGAATTGGTTTTAAATGATTTGGATTTGATTACGTATTCTACAATTTAATTAACGGGAAAGTAATTAAGGCAAGGGAACCCTAAATAACTGAAAATAAACTATTACTAAGCCTAAGGAATGATAAAACTAAGCTACACTAAGTCCTAGGGTGCAAACACTAAAAAACATAAAAACCGAGAAACAACCCGAGCCATAAACGTAAAAGTTTTGCAATTTAAGGGCTACGGGTGTGAAATCAATTTTCCTACGTTCTATTTGACTAAAAATAATTTTAGGAAAAGACCGGGTATTTTTTTGACTTTTAAAATAATTACTACGAATTAAAAACTATTAAACACTAATTAAATTATTAAAAATACTAAACTAATTAAGAAAAATCTGAAAATTTCACAAAAACTACTTTAAGTTATGCTACTTATAAGAAAAATAAGAAATCAGTGGGTTGCTATTGGAAATAAGCAGTAAATAAGCTAAAAAGGGCTTATAAGTAAAACTGTTAACAAGTCTATAAAGGAATAGATTGTGTAGAACTTGTGAGACAAGTCCCAAGGCGCAGCTTGGTTGAGGATGGGGTGTTAGTGTGTTGAGCGGTGGCGTGGGTTCGAGTCCCAGCCATGCCATTTTTGAAAACCGATTTTTTCTTTTTCACTTTTGGAGACTTGAAGATTCTAACAAAATAAGGAACTTTGCAAACATTCATGTTTTGAAAACTCACAATAAGTCAAAGATCGACTTATATGTGACGATTTGGGTAGTAAGCTAACAAACACACCTAGAACAGATTTACCAAATACTCTTGAAAACTCAGTTAAGTGGTCACCCAAACACCCTTTTCAGCTTACTTAAACAAAGAAAAGACCAAGAAAAGCGTTTTAAATAAGCACTCCTATTTAATATCCAATAAGCACTGTAAATTTAACAAGCTAACACTGAGTCTACTACCTAAATGAGAGAATAAGCAGATGGCTTCAAGTTACTCTAGGGGAAATCTTAAAACTAGAAAAAGGAAAATAAGCACACGAGGGAAATAAGCTAGGGGAGATCCAATAAGCTACAACCTGAGTTCTAATCCAACTATATCTAAAAGTAAGTTTTAAACTAAATAAGCCAAAAAAAGCTACTGAAAAGCTAATGAGAAAAAGGACCTGTGAGTGACTGCAATTTCAGGCTGCAAAACAGCCTTGGGGGCCTGTTCAAGCTTATTTGAGAGCTGAAAGGGTGAGCTTCCAAGCAAAGTACAAGCTTCAAAATTAAAGTTAGCATAAGTGACTTAAACAAAAACTGATTTTGAGGGCAAAAGAGTGCTTTTAACAGCTTAAATTTAAGCTAAAAACAGCTTGTTTTGCCACTGTTTTGCTGATACAAGTTTTTGAAATTTTTACCACGGACTACTTTTGAACTTGATTTTAACAGTGCTAGGAGCAAATTTTAAGATGCAAGATCAACTCCTAAGCGCATTTACCATACAAGGATTGCATAACATTCAACTTAATACATTTTGACTCTCAAATGAAACCAAAGATTTCACAAGATCAGCAACCAATGCTACCGTCTCATCCAAAGATTCAAAAGACAAAAAAAAAACACTTCCAACAAATTTAATACATGTAAACCGATTTATAGCTAAAAATGGGGTTTGACTTAGAAAGTCAAACGGCAAGAAAATGGGATTTGACTGTTATAAGCAATAACCAAACACCCTTTAAGACTTTTATGACTAAAACAGATTGGAAAAACTTGAAACTTTGATTATTTTGAAGACCTAATGACCTCTTTGCTAAAACTACTAAATCAATTTAAGATTAGCAAATGAACGATAGACAAAATTAAGATAACTCGAACTATTTCATTACTTAAAAAACAGTTACAAGAAATAAAAGATTAATTTTAAAACTAAAACAAGGGTGCCTCATAACAATGGCTACATTCCTATTTATACTAAGTCTTGGGGTCTTCAAATCTTCTTCTCTTGTGTTTCTTCATCGAGGCGAGACAAGCCAAAGACCAAGTTTGTGTTTTCTTGAACCAATCCAAGCCATCCAAAAGAGTTAGGTACCATTTAGATATATCACACCGTCCATGGGGTCTTATGAAGCTTGGATTGCCGACAGCCATTGGAATGAGGGGAAATTGGTAGTGGGTTTGGGATTTGGGTAAACCTGGGTAAAAGGATTAAGGTGGTTTTGGGTTTGATGAAGCTGGGTAATAGGGATGCTTGAGGGGTTGAGTGTTTTGATAATAGAGAAAAGAGGAGTAGGGTATGTGGGGAACTGAAAAAGGGAAGAGGCGCAGGTTTGTTTGGGCGGGAAAGAAGACAGGGGAAGGAAGGGGTATATTAATTCGGGTTGGATTGGGTAACGGGTTAGGGGGTTTTTGGGCCTGGGTAAAAGTTTGGGTAGTTTAGGTTTGTGTTCTAATTTGGACTTGGGATTAAACATGGATCCAAATTGTAGTTTAGGGGTTAAATGTGTACAATCCGAAACCCAGGGACCAAAGCTGTAATTTATGAAGTATTATCCAAGGGCTGGCTTTGTCAATCACCAAAAGTGCAGGGACTGAATTAGCCAATTTGTGAAACTTGAGGGGTATTTTCTGCTAAATCTGAAATTTCAGGGACTCAAGTTGTAATTTCCCAAAACTTTTGAAATTATTCACCAAAGGACTAATTATGACAACTTATGATTTCAAAAGGACCTTTGGTGACTTTTCTTTTTAAAATACGTGCTCAGGGACTATTTTTGTCAATTTTTGAAAGTCGGGGACCAAACGCCAATTATGCAAACTTTGCTCGTTTTCATTTGTTTTCAATAATTTTGCATCCGAAACATAAAAACACAATTTCGAGATATTTTCAAGATTTTGATGCATTTGAGTGTTTTAGATGTTTTGCGATTCAGATTGACCAAATGATGAGTGAATAAGCACTCATCAAATCCCCACACTAAAACATTGCTAGTCCCTAGCAATCTTTTGAGAAAACTTAATGGATTTGAATCTCTTTACCAAAATCCATTACTTCGGAGTAGCCAAATGTTTCAGTTCAAGTAAGAACTATGGTACATCGATAACCATATGATTTTGAGCAAACCACCGACTTCTAACGGATTTGATTTGTCTTTACGAAGCCGTTTGCTTGGACTAGCCAAATCTTAGATAAATTATCAATATTATCTTTGGTGAGTGATTACCAATTATGGCTTTCCACCGCCTTTACCACAAGCCATAAACTTGCGGGCTAGCCAACTCTTCACTAATTAAAGATATGGTGAATGAACACCATACAATTTTGGGCAAATTGCAAGCCGTCAACGGATTTGATAAATCTTTACCAAGAGCCGTTTGCTCTGGATTAGCCAATCCTTTTGTTTATTAGACATGGCGGATGATAACCAAATCGAAGTTTTTTTTTTTTTTTTTTTTTTTTAAGAAAACTTATATACAACAATGGGGCAACTCCCCATACTAGGGTGGTAGAAAGTAGAAAGAAGTCGAAATACGGTGAAAACCCATATAGCGTACTCTTGTTTTTGTTTCCCGAGTCGCTAGCTTGACTCGATCCCCGCATTCATTGGTTCATGGGAAGGTTTGGAGATCCGGGACAACCATGGATGGTATGTCCCCTCCAAAATAATGCTTCAATCTATGTCCATTCACCTTGAAATTTGATCCGTCAGTTTGAGATAACTCAACGGTGCCATATGGAAAAACTTTGGCAATGGTGAATGGACCGGTCCAACGGGTCTTAAGTTTCCCCGAGAAGATTTTCAATCTAGAATTGAAAAGAAGGACTCGGTCACCAACATTGAAAACGCGGTTCTTAATCTTTGAGTCATGGATCTTCTTTGTCTTTTCCTTGTAAATCAACGAGTTCTCGAGGCTTGATCACGGAGTTCATTTAATTCATTGAGTTGAACTTTCCGTGATCACCCGCGGACTTAAGGTCAAAATTTACATGCTTCAAGGCCCAATAGGCTTTGTGCTCGAGCTCGATCGGAGATGACACGCCTTTCCATACACAAGCTTGTAAGGAGTACACCCGATGGGTGTTTTGTAAGCGATGCACGGAAGGCCCAAAGTGCATCTTCAAGTTTGTCCGACCAAGAGGCACGGTTTTCACCTACGGTCCTCTCCAAGATTCTTTTCAACCACGATTCGAAACTTCCACTTGCCCACTAGTTTGGGGTGATACGCGGTAGAAAGGCGGTGAGTGACACCGTGCTTAAGCATGACTTTTGCGAATTGGTCGTTGCAAAGTGCGTGCATCGCGATCACTAATGATGGCACGGGGAGTTCCGAAACGGGTAAAGAGAGACTTCAAGAATTTCACAACTACTCGGGCGTCGTTGGTAGGGAGCGCTTTCGCTTCCACCCATTTAGACAAGTAATCAACCGCCACGAGTATATACTTGTTCCCTCGAGAAGACGGGAACGAACCCATAAAGTCAATGCCCCATACGTCAAAGATCTCGCACACTTGAATGGCATTTTGAGGCATTTCATCTCTTTTAGAGATGTTGTATGACGTTGACAAGAGTCGCAAGATTTGACGAGGTCATGGGCATCTTTGTAAATCGTGGGCCAATAGAAACCGGAATCAAACACCTTCTTGGCGGTGTAGTTCGGGCCATGATGTCCCCCCGTGGGTCCATGATGACAAGCCTTGAGAATTTCATTGGCTTCTTGGCCGTGAACACACCGTCGGATGACTTGATCCGCACAAACCTTAAACAAATAGGGTCGTCCCGTAAATAATGCTTAACATCTTTGAAAATTTGTTCTTTGTTGGGACGACATCCCTTTCAAAACAAAGTTACCCGCATGATAGTTTGCAAAGTCGGCAAACCATGGGGTACTCGAATTTTCATGATGAGATACCACATTAAGAGTCTCGAGAGGAAACGTTTCGTTTATTTCCTTTTTCTCGAGCATACCTTGATGTGGATTTTCAAGACGAGAGAGATGATCAGCCGCTAGGTTCTCGGCTCCTTTTTTATCACGGATGATGATATCAAATTCTTGTAGGAGGAGAACCCATCGGAGCAATCTCGGCTTTGCATCTTGCTTAGCAAAGAGATATTTGAGAGCCGAGTGATCCGTATACACTATGCTTTTTGACAAGATCAAGTATGGCCGAAACTTCTCGAAAGCATACACCACGGCTAGTAATTCTTTCTCCGTCGTAGTGTAATGTGCTTGAGCTTCGGTCAAAGTTTTGCTAGCATAATGTATAGGCTGGAAATGTTTTGATTTTCATTGCCCCAAAACGGCACCTATGGCGAAATCGCTTGCGTCACACATAAGCTCAAATGGTAATTCCCAATCGGGGGCAACTAGAATTGGTGCTTCCGTGAGCTTCTTCTTAAGAGTTTGAAAAGCTTCAACGCACTCACTAGAGAAGATGAAAGGAGTATCCTTTTCAAGAAGTCGGGTCATAGGCCGAGATATTTTTGAGAAGTCTTGAATGAAACGACGATAAAATCCGGCATGACCAAGGAAACTTCTAACTCCTTTAACGGTTGTGGGAGGAGGTAATTTCGAAATAACATCGACTTTAGCTTTGTCAACCTCAATCCCGCTCTTAGAAATCTTATGGCCAAGGACAATTCCTTCCTTAACCATAAAGTGACATTTCTCCCAATTTAGACAAAGATTCGTGTTTTCACAACGTTCAAGCATCTTGTCCAAATGGGAGAGACATGTTTGAAAAGAATCCCCAAAGACCGAAAAATCATCCATGAAGACTTCCATAGTCTTTTCGATCATGTCATGGAAAATGGCCATCATACACCTTTGGAACGCATCGAGCATTACACAAGCCAAAAGGCATGCGTCGGTAAGCAAATGTTCCATAAGGACATGTGAATGTGGTCTTTTCTTGATCTTGTGGGTCAATGGGTATTTGAAGTAACCCGAGAAACCATCGAGAAAACAATAGTATTCGCTTCCGCTAATCTCTCAAGCATTTGGTCCATGAAAGGTAATGGAAAGTGGTCTTTACGGTGGCTTCATTTAACTTTCGATAGTCAATGCAAACACGCCATCCCGTAACCAATCGAGTAGGAATCAACTCGTTTCGTCATTTTCAACAACGGTAATGCCACCTTTTTGGGCACACAATGAACGGGCTAACACAAGGACTATCCGAGATAGGGTAAATCAATCCGCATCGAGAAGTTTTATGACTTCCGCTTTGATAACCTCATGAATTTTAGGATTCACCCTTCTTTGGTGTTGAACCGCGGTTTGAAGTCATCTTCCATGAGAATTTTGTGTGTACAAAATCTCGGGTCAATACCCTTAATGTCGGAAGGTTCCAAGCGATGGCTCGCTTGTGTGACTTCAAAACCTTTATGAGAGCGGATTTTCATCCTCACTCAAGTCTTTAGCAATGATGACGGTGATTTATTGTCACCTCCAAAAATACATACTCGAGATGAGGTGGTAAGTCCTTAAGTTCGACCTCGGGAGGATCATTAGATTTTTCAATCGCTTTGATTTCCTCTTTATGAAGTTCTTGAGGGGAGTGATGAAGGATCTTCATTGAGCAACTCGATGAGAAGTATATCTCCTCAATGTCGATGGGAGCGTGATCAATTTCCCATGGAATGTAATCACTAGCCAAGTATGCTTCAATCTCTTCCAAAATAAAGTCACTTCCTCAAACGGAGTGAGGGAGGGAAGAAAGAGCAACAATAGGATCAACCGCGTGGGATTGCCACCGAGAATCCAAGAATTTCTTGAGAATACTCCTCCGACACAATGTCAAGGACATCAATTTTGTTGACGGAATTGTCTCCATAATTGGGGAGTATTTCGTAACTTGATTGAGATTGAAGGTAACGGCTTCCTTGTTTACCCTCAAAGTAATTTCCCTTCATCAACATCGATCAATGCACGACCCGCTTTAAGAAGCACCTCCCAGGATGAGGGTACTCGGGATCGGCATCAAATTCGACAACAACAAAGTCGGCGGGAAATGAAACTTGCCTACTTTCACAAATACATCCTCGCTATACCTAGCGGACGAAAACTTGTACGGTCCGCAAGCTCGAGGATCATACATGTAGGTGTAAGCGGAGGTAATGAAAGCTTTTTCCACATGGAGTGTGGCATCAAGTTAATGCTAGCACCAAGATCGGCCAAGGCGGAGCATTGAACTATGCCTTGAAAATCACATGGGATGAGAAATTTTCCGGGTCTCCTAACTTTTCGGAAGCTTTTAAGGATAACCGCGAACAATTTTCGTTCAAAGAAGTTTTAGCCATTTGAAATCTTTTCTTTGTTATTCAACAAGTTTTTGATTGTTGGACCGAACTTTGGCATTAGAAGAAGAGTCATGAAACTAATCTCGGTGCAAATCTTGAAAGATTTGGACAAGCTTCTCCATTGTTGACTAGTTTTATCACGGAGTTTTTGGTCATTAAGCCTTGAAGGATAAGGAAGTGAAGGCTTAGGAATGGTCATCGAACAACGGGTTCGAATTGGAGGTAAGACCACCGGAGGTTGGACTTGTCGCGGTACTTGGGCTTGAGTTATGCACCTTGTCCTTTGATACCTCGGTTTCGCTCCACATCCCTCACCGGAGAAGGATTAGGCATCGAGGGTCCCTCATAAGATTTACCACTTCGGTAGCAATAGCATTCAATTCACCTTTTGGGTTGGGAATGGTATTACTCGGAAGAGCACCAAGTTGAAGCTTGATTCTTTTGACTCATGAGACTAGCAATCATGCTTTCAATCTTGCTATGAGATTGATCAATCTTGTTACTAGTAGCTCTAAGCTCGGAAGTGAAATCATTCTTCAAAGTGGTAATTTGAATTTGCATGGACACCATCTTAGCTTCATTGCTTTTGATGTAATTAGCAATGTCAATGGAAGCTTGAGGAGGTTGGGCATGCACATTTTGTTGAGGGGCTTGGAATCGGTTTTGATTGAAATTTCCTTGATTTTGAAAACCTTGATTTTGATTTTGAAAATTCCGATTCTGACCTTGATTTTGATTGAACTGATTATTTCTATTTTGCATATTTTGATTGTTCTGATTTTGATTAAACCCGGGTGGTCCAAGGAAATTGTTAGAACGATAGATGAGAAGGTTTCGGTCCCCTTGCGGTTGGTATGAATTACCTCCCGTATTGTAGGAACCAGAAGCGGCATAAACGCTCTCTTGAGTGAAGCCACCGGAGGTGGACACTCAAAATAAGGTGTGGACCACCACAAGTTTCACAACTCTTGTTTACGACATTCACTTGTTGATTGTTGTTATTTTGACTCATTTTAAGTACGGCAAAGGATATTTCTTTAATCTTTTGGTGAGAGTCGTGTATTCAAGATGGAAGGGTGGTAGATCTCCTTGACTCACTCCTCTCTACCGAGGAATCCCAATAATTGTGGTGGGCGGTCATGTTTTCAATGAGATCGTAGCACTCTTGGTCGCCTTTTCATAAAGGTACCACCGGCAGCATTGATTGATCGTGTCACGATGTCTCAATGTTAACCCGTTATAGAACGTATCTATTTGGGTGACAAGCAACATATTGTGGTTCGGACATCGATCAATCGAAGCTTATAGCGTTCCCATGCCTCAAATAAGGACTCATCGGGATGTCAGCCGAAAATTACGATTTCATTCCGTAGTTTCGCCACCATCGACGGTGGAAAGTATTTCGCCAAGAATTTGGAGATCATTTCATCGAAACTATGGATTGAGTTCTTGGGAAGACGATCAAACCATGCGGTGGCATGAAGCGTCAAGGAATATGGAAAGAGGTATAAGCGAAGGCGCCATCGGTGACCCCATTTTGCTTCATACTTTGGGTGACGGTGAGAAATTTGTCGAGATGCTTGTTGGCATCGCCACCCGTGATCCGTGAAATTGGCAAAACTTTGGACTTGTTGAATCATGTGATGCTTAAGTCCAAAATCCGCGGCCTCGATGTTGACCGGGCAATTGGACCGCCCGCCCATCCATCGTGGGTTGGCAAAGCTCTCCATCGCTCGGAGATCGGGAGCTTGATTTTGTGGACCGAGTTGTTGGACTTGAGGTCCGCTCCCTAGGTTATGTGTCATTGTGATTTGTTCGATAGTGCGTATCTCGGCACGTTTGCTTGGTTACTGTTCGTCTCACGAGCTTGCGAGCGAAAAGCATGCACTTCCAAAACAACACTTTCAATTAAAACAAGACCGAGGCAAAACAACAAAGAACTTAAACCAATAATCCCACGTGAAATGATCACTTCTATAAGTAAAACGCACAAAGGAGCGGAAAGACTTTGTAGGTCGTCAAGCTTATTAAAACCCGTCTCTTTTCAAATTGCAATTTAATGTCGCCTTCCTTATACCCTCACACAGTTTGTTAAACCGATAGAAATAAACCAAAACACGAGCGACACAAAGGCAAGTTTTAAATCTTTAGTTCGGGAACTTATAATGATAACACCTCAGTTAAGAATGTTATATTGATTGTGTCTTCTATTTATTTAAAACAACAAGGAAAATCTTTTTGTATTTTTAATCTTTTACATATATATACAAAGACAAGGAAAATATTTTTGTATTTTGTATTTTTATAAAAACAATAACTTCACGAGGAAGGTTCTTCAAGTCACTAATCGCAAAAAATTCACTATATTGTCGCAACACACCTCCCCGGCAGCGGCGCCTCGAAAATATGCAATTTAAAATAATTACTACGAATTAAAAACTATTTTAATTACTACGAATTAAAAACTATTTTAATCTAATTAATTAATTAAAAATACTAAACTATTTAAGAAAAATCCGAAAAAATCACAGAAAGTACTTCAAGTATTACTGGTTCTAAGAAAAATAAAAAACGTAGGTGGTGCTTTATGAAATAAGCTGCAAATAAGCTAAAACAGCTTAAAAGTCAAAACTGCTCAAGTGCCTTAAATGATTTGTTTGTGTAGAATCCAACGAGCCTCGAAAGTGAAAAATATGCAATTTAAGTCCTAAGAGTGCAAAAACAATTTTCCTACATTCTAAATGATTAAAAATAATTTTAGGAAAAAGCCGGGTATTTTTTTCGACTTTTATTTTATTTTCTACGAATTAAAAACTAATTTAAACTAAATTAATAATTAAAAATACTAAACATTTTGAGAAAAATATGCAAAAATTACAAAAAAATACCTTACATTATGCTAAATCTAAGAAAAATAAGAAAAACCATAACTGTTTTGGGAAATAAGCAACTAATAAGCTAAATAAGAGGAAAAGCTTAAAATGCAAAGTTTCTAACTAACTGTTATATAATTAAAAGTGCAAGAAATAAACAAAAAAGATCCCAAGGGCAGTTGGGTTTGTGGTGTTGTGTCTGCTCGTGGGCTATGGGATCCAGGAGGTCCTGGGTTCGATTCCAGTTCCAGTCCTTTTTGGCAAACTTATGTTTTTTTTTTACTTTTTGGTTTTCCAACTTTTACAAACTAAAAAGGGATCAAAATAAGATTTTTCTACAAAAGCTAAACTTACAAAACTGAAAAATAAGCTGTCAAGTGACTGTTTGGAACAATGGCAGCTAAGGGACCGTTTGGATAGGTGCAGTTAAGGGACTGTTTGGATAGGTGCAGTTAAGGGACTGTTTGGATAGGTGCAGTTAAGGTACTGTTTGGATTAATGGATAACAAGGTGACTAAAAGCTACAACAAGCTCTTGAGCTGCTGTTTTGGACAGCATACAACCAACTCACTTTAGCAAGGTTTAAGCACAAAAATGAAACATAAAAAACAGTTGGAATAAAGTCATAAGCTAACAAATCAAATGAACAACTAATTAAGCCAAATCATAAACAAATTACTAAACCAAGAAGGGGGAAAAGGGTACAATAAGCACTAAGGGAGTCCTAAGTATTATAAAACTTACAAGCAAACCTAAACTAGATTAATCAAGCATAACTGAAAAAGCAAAAGAAAGAGACAAAAAAATGACCTGTTGAGCTGATTGCTGCAGTCTCCGAAACAACCTGTTGAGCTGATTGTTGCAGTCTCCGAAACAACCTGAGGAGTCTGTTTTGAGCTTATTTATAAGCTGAAAGGCAGGGTGCCAAAGCAGTTGAAAGCTACAACAATAAAGTTAGGCTAGTAGAGATGCATAAAAAACTAATTGGGGGCCAAGAACAAGCTGATACAGAACCATAAAAAAACAGCCAAATGAAGGATTTCAAGATGGCTTTACACTATGCTAGAGATGATTCTGATACTTGCAACTGAAACTTAAAAAAGTTGGGGATGCACGGACTTAATAACAACCAAATTAACACAATTTAAATATCAAATAAGCCAAGGAAAATGCCCAAGAACAGCAGCATAAGCTGCTGTCCTGTGCAGTTTCAGAAAGACAAAAAAAACACTTTTTTTTTTCTTTTACCACCCAAACATGTGCAAAACTTATGGAAGCATTCTCTACTCTTTGTAACTAACCTAAGACTTCTAAAAAGAGTTTGATTTTAAAATTCAAACAGGGTAATTGCCCTATCTGACAAGTTGGGGATGCACGGACTTAATAACAACCAAATTAACACAATTTAAATATCAAATAAGCCAAGGAAAATGCCCAAGAACAAGAAAGATAAGTCATCATCTCTTGATTCGAAAAGACAAAAAACACTTTTTTTTTTATTTTACCACCCAAACATGTGCAAAACTTATGGAAGCATTCTCTACTCTTTGTAACTAACCTAAGACTTCTAAAAAGAGTTTGATTTTAAAATTCAAACAGGGTAATTGCCCTATCTGACCCACAACCCAACTGTTCCAAACACTTTATTTGGGCAGAAATGGTTTTTTTTTTTAAAAGGTGAAACTATAAGAAACTTGTTTGAGAATTTCAACCAAAGCTCAACCAAGCTCATACAAGAATATCGAATGCTTAAACCAACAATTGCACTTAAAACTGAACAACAACAATTTCATGAAATTTCATTAACCAAAAGGGAATACAAGCCTCACATGTAAAAGAAAAATGCAACAAGGAATTAAACTGAATTTAAAGGGAAATTTGACTTAGATTAAAAGACATTACAGAAAATTAGTAACTTATATTTTATCAATGCTTATTTTACGATTTTAGTAGATTTAGGATTTCCCTAGTTTAAGTTAAATTGTCAACTGCTTATCTGCTCATTCCCTTAATCTTTTAAGTGAAATTTATCATTTTCCACTTAGGGTAGGTTAGCATAGCTTATTTATTCTGCCTTTGGTGTTTTGAGTGCTTATTTGGCTTCAAACGTGCTTAAAATACTGATCAAGGGGTGTTTGGTTTGACTTATTGTAATCTGTGGTGAATAAGCAGTTTTACTGCTTATTTATCAGTTTTTTATTAAAAAGGTTTTACAAAAGTTGTTGATTTTTATTGTGTCCTTTGATTCTCAAAAAGCAAAATTGAAAAAAAAAAGTTTTCAAAAAATGGCATGGCTGGGACTCGAACCCACGCCACCCACCTCATAACACAACACCTCAACCAACGCGCCCTTGGGACTTGTCTCGTTGGATTCTACACAAACAAATCATTTAAGGCACTTGAGCAGTTTTGACTTTTAAGCTATTTTAGCTTATTTGCAGCTTATTTCATAAAGCACCACCCACATTTTTTATTTTTCTTAGAACCAGTAATACTTGAAGTACTTTCTGTGATTTTTTCGGATTTTTCTTAAATAGTTTAGTATTTTTAATTAATTAATTAGATTAAAATAGTTTTTAATTCATAGTAATTATTTTAAAAGTCGAAACGTGTCCCAACGAGGTGTGAATGGAAGGATTCGTTGAGTTTCGTGATTTGAACTTGAATTGGTTTTAAATGATTTGTTGACTTGAATTACGATTCTACAAATTAATTAACGGGAAGGTAATTAAGGCAAGGGAACCCTAATAAACTAAAAATAAACTATCACTAAGCCTAAGGAATGATAAAACGAAGCTACACTAAGTCCTAGGGTGCAAAAACGCAAAAACGTAAAAACGGGAAACAACCCGAGCCATAAACGTAAAAATTTTGCAATTTAAGGGCTACGGGTGTGAAATCAATTTTCCTACGTTCTATTTGACAAAAAATAATTTTAGAAAAAGACCGGGTATTTTTTTGACTTTTAAATTAATTACTACGAATTAAAATCTATTTAACACTAATTAAATGATTAAAAATACTAAACTATTTTGAAAAATTCTAAAAATTTTATGGAAAATACTTTAAAGCCTACTGGTTCTAGGAAAGTTATAAAAAGGTGGTACTGCTTTACGAAATAAGCAGTTAAAAAGCTAAATAAGCTACTTAGGCTAGAAACTGAATTTGTGTTTAAAGAATTAATGTTGCAAGATATGAATGAACAAAGACCCTAGGGCAGTTGGTTGTGTGGTGTTGTGTTGAGGCTTTGGTTTCTGAGTGAGGAGACCAAGGTTCGAATCCTGGCTCCTCACTTTTTGAAAATCTATTTTTTTTTTCAACTTTTTCTTATCAAAACTTCAAGTGACAATCCAAATAAGTGATTTTTGTGAAAACTTTTTATGTGAAAGGTTTTAGAATAAGCAGTTAAGACTGCTTATTCCAAACAGTTGGACAGAGAAGCAAAACAAACACCCCTTTAGCAGCATTTATAAACACCAAATAAGCCAAGAGAAGCAATAAGCAGTTGGGATTGAGTAATAAGCAAGGTGTTATGTTTTCCTAGAACCAGTAGGCTTTAAAGTATTTTCCATAGTGGTAAGTATTCCCGCCTGTCACGCGGGTGACCCGGGTTCGTTCCCCGGCAGCGGCGCCAAAATTTGACTCGTGGTAAAGTGAGTGGTGAAAAACACAATATCAATATATCAAATTAACCGTAAAATTCGGCAAATTAACCCTTTAGGAAAAAGGTCAACGTGCCAAACCTCACGGGTGTGATAAAAGTGATACCGGGAAAGTGATTTCCCCGGGTCGTGTCCCAACGAGGTGTGAATGGAAGGAATCGTTGAGTTTCGTGATTTGAACTTGAATTGGTTTTAAATGATTTGGATTTGATTACGTATTCTACAATTTAATTAACGGAAAGTAATTAAGGCAAGGAACCCTAAATAACGAAAATAAACTATTACTAAGCCTAAGGAATGATAAAACTAAGCTACACTAAGTCCTAGGGTGCAAAACTAAAAACGTAAACCGAGAAACAACCCGAGCCATAAACTTAAAAGTTTTGCAATTTAAGGCTACGGTGTGAAATCAATTTTCCTACGCTCTATTTGACTAAAAATAATTTTAGGAAAAGACCGGGTATTTTTGACTTTTAAAATAATTACTACGAATTAAAAACTATTAAACACTAATTAAATTATTAAAAATACTAAACTAATTAAGAAAAATCTGAAAATTTCACAAAAACTACTTTAAGTTATGCTACTTATAAGAAAAATAAGAAATCAGTGGGTTGCTATTGGAAATAAGCAGTAAATAAGCTAAAAAGGGCTTATAAGTAAAACTGTTAACAAGTCTATAAAGGAATAGATTGTGTAGAACTTGTGAGACAAGTCCCAAGGGCGCAGTTGGTTGAGGATGGGGTGTTAGTGTGTTGAGCAGGGTGGCGTGGGTTCGAGTCCCAGCCATGCCATTTTTTGAAAACTGATTTTTTTCTTTTTCAGCTTTTGGAGACTTGAAGATTCTAACAAAATAAGGAACTTTTGCAAACATTCATGTTTTGAAAACTCACAATAAGCTGTAAGATCAGCTTATATGTGACTGATTTGGGTAGTAAGCTAACAAACACACCTAGAACAGATTTACCAAATACTCTTGAAAACTCAGTTAAGTGGTCACCCAAACACCCTTTTCAGCTTACTTAAACAAAGAAAAGACCAAGAAAAGCGTTTTAAATAAGCACTCCTATTTAATATCCAATAAGCACTGTAAATTTAACAAGCTAACACTGAGTCTACTACCTAAATGAGAGAATAAGCAGATGGCTTCAAGTTACTCTAGGGGAAATCTTAAAACTAGAAAAAGGAAAATAAGCACACGAGGGAAATAAGCTAGGGGAGATCCAATAAGCTACAACCTGAGTTCTAATCCAACTATATCTAAAAGTAAGTTTTAAACTAAATAAGCCAAAAAAAAGCTACTGAAAAGCTAATGAGAAAAAGGACCTGGAGGATCGCAATTTCAGTCGCAAAATGCCTTGGGGCCTGCTCAAGCTTATTTGAGAGTCGAAGGGTGAGCTTCAAGCAAAGTACAAGCTTCAAAATTAAAGTTAGCATAAGTGACTTAAAGAAAACTGATTTTGAGGGCAAAGAGTGCTTTTAAATTAAATTTAAAATTTGAAAACAAATTTTGTTTTGCCACCGCTTTCTTGATACAAGTTTTTGAAATTTTTACCACGGACTACTTTTGAACTTGATTTTAACAGTGCTAGGAGCAAATTTTAAGATGCAAGATCAACTCCTAAGCGCATTTATCATACAAGGATTGCATAACATTCAACTTAATACATTTTGACTCTCAAATGAAACCAAAGATTTCACAAGATCAGCAACCAATGCTACTGTCCTGTCCAGCATTCAAAAAGACAAAAAAAAAACACTTTCAACAAATTTAATACATGTAAACTGATTTATAGCTAAAAATGGGGTTTGACTTAGAAAGTCAAACGGGCAAGAAAATGGGATTTGACCTGTTATAAGCAATAACCAAACACCCCTTTAAGACTTTTTATGACTAAAACAGGATTGGAAAAACTTGAAACTTTGATTATTTTGAAGACCTAATGACCTCTTTGCTAAAACTACTAAATCAATTTAAGATTAGCAAATGAACTGATAGACAAAATTAAGATAACTGAACTATTTCATTACTTAAAAAAAACAGATTACAAGAAATAAAAGATTAATTTTAAAACTAAAACAAGGGGTGCCTCATAACAATGGCTACATTCCTATTTATACTAAGTCTTGGGGTCTTCAAATCTTCTTCTCTTGTGTTTCTTCACTGAGGGCAGACAAGCCAAAGACCAAGTTTGTGTTTTCTTGAACCAATCCAAGCCATCCAAAAGAGTTAGGTACCATTTAGATATATCACAGCCGTCCATGGGGTCTTATGAAGCTTGGATTGCCAGCTTGGCCATTGGAATGAGGGGGGAATTGGTAGTGGGTTTGGGATTTGGGTAAACCTGGGTAAAAGGATTAAGGTGGTTTTGGGTTTGATGAAGCTGGGTAATAGGGATGCTTGAGGGGTTGAGTGTTTTGATAATAGAGAAAAGAGGAGTAGGGTATGTGGGGAACTGAAAAAGGGAAGAGGCGCAGGTTTGTTTGGGCGGGAAAGAAGACAGGGGAAGGAAAGGGGTATATTAATTCGGGTTGGATTGGGTAACAGGTTAGGGGTTTTGGGCCTGGTAAAAGTTTGGGTAGTTTAGGTTTGTGTTCTAATTTGGACTGGGATTAAACATGGATCCAAATTGTAGTTTAGGGTTAAATGTGTACAATCCAAACCCGTGGACCAAAGTCGTAATTTATGAAGTATTATCCAAGGGTGGCTTTGTCAATCACCAAAAGTGCAGGACCTAATTAGCCAATTTGTGAAACTTGAGGGTATTTTCGCTAAATCAAATTTCGTGGACTCAAGTTGTAATTTCCCAAAACTTTTGAAATTATTCACCAAAGGACTAATTATGACAACTTATGATTTCAAAAGGACCTTTGGTGACTTTTCTTTTAAAATACGTGCTCGGGGACTATTTTTGTCAATTTTGAAAGTCGGGGACTGAACCGCCAATTATGCAAACTTTGCTCGTTTTTCATTTGTTTTCAATAATTTTGCATCCGAAACATAAAAACACAATTTCGAGATATTTTCGGTATTTTGATGCATTTCGAGTGTTTTAGATGTTTTGCGTCAGATTGACCAAAATGATGAGTGAATAAGCACTCATCAAAGTGTTTTAGGAAAATTTGGTTATAGTTTAGGTTTTCAAAATACCTAATTCTCTATAACTTTGTCTCGATACTAATCAGAACACCCCAAAATTTCACAATTAGGCGTTCGGGTCATGGGGTGCTACTAAATCAATATACACAATACAAGGTAATAAAGAATGGAAACTCTATTCATTTTCAAAATATTGATTAAATTAAGAAGTAGTTTTACATCATTGTTTCAAAGTGTGGAAGTAAAGCCCATAAAAATATATGTTGTCCCATTAAAAGTTGTATTAAATATGATTAGAAACACTTCGGATGCCAGTCTTCAACGAATGCCTTTGCCAATGCCCACGCCAATAAGTAAACCTGAGAAAAACATGCTAAAATGTCAACACAAAGGTTGGTGAGTTCATAGGTTTAAGTTTAAGAAATCAAGTTGGACCACAGTTGCACATATAGCATCTCCGTGAATGACACTATATGCAAAAAGGCTATTACGCTAATACCAAGTTCATGGGACCGAAACTACGACAGTGTGCATGCATCTAGAAGCATGATAAATAAAAGCCCAACAAGTGTATTTCCAGTACACTCAATCAATACGATATGATATACGCCCGACGTTTGCCTATCCGGTCAAACTCGAACGAGGGTGTCATCCCCAATATATCTATTCATAACAATCGCGCCTCCCCAAAGGGAACTAACGGTAGCATAGTTGGGATTCAAGGATGTTTAACGTAATAGTGTTTTCAGTTTCAGGTCCGAAAAGAGTTTTGCATGTTTCTCACCCCAAAGTTCTATAAAACAAGTAATAAGAGTAAAAGTTGGGCTATAAACTCACCTTGATGATTCAGCAGGCAATGTATGATAATATCAAGTACGCAGTGTTAATGGCTTCAACACGAAACCTAGATATAATATGGCAAGTCTCAGTTTGCAGTTTTGAGTACTCACGACTCGAAGTGTGTGAATAAATTTAAGTGTTTACAAGTGGTTGTGTTTAATGTTGCTTGTGTGGCAGAGTTTACGTTTAAATCGTTTCAAAATATTTTGTAAGTATTGGCTCTTGGAAAAGTGTAAGAGTATATAAGTATATAAAAGTATTCGTGATGAATAAGTCCTCGGTTTGAAAGCAACCGAATGACTAAGTACGGAAAAATATTCACAAGTAAAGTGTTTGTGATGTTTATATGTCGTCGGTAAATAATAAATACTTACGTCAAGTATTTATAATATAAGTGTTTATGTTCTACGATAAGTATTAATATGTGTAGGTATACTATATTAAATTAGTGGGTGATAATTTAGAAAAAGTTTATGTTATACCTTTTGTAATTAATATTATATTATCTAGTTTCTGTACTTTAGTTTATGAAAATAAACTAAGTATAGAATTTTTAACAAAAATCGGGCATGACCCATCCGTAATTATTAGTTTTCCAACTAAAATTTAGTGCCGCAAAATATTCTTTGTCAAAATATAATTTGCAAAATAGTATAACTAAATAAAGGGGCTTAGTATAAATCCTATAATAAAAACATGTTAATACTGTAAATCTTAAAAAGTTCAAGTACGAAAAAATGAGAAAGGTCTAAAAGTTATTAAATGACAAAGGGTCAGCAGCAAGAGTCGAACCCCAGACCTCCAGCCTACACGCCAACGCACTGACCAGTGGACTAACTCAACTTTGGTGTTAGCTTCTCCTCACAGTAGGCCTATTAAGTTGGATTAGGCTGGGCTTCTAGTACAAATACATAGCAGTTTGCATGCATGCGTTTGTAATTCGTTTTTGTTTTCGTTTTACGTTTGTCGGATGAAAACACAAGTTCAAAAGTGAGCCATTAAATATTTTTCCAAAGATGAATTAATACTCAAGTTAACTTTAGTTTATATTTACTTAGGTCATTTGTTTTTAGTCCAAATAAACCGTAAATGTGTGTGTGTGTGTGGAGGTCGAGTTTTTAAACAATTAAACACTAGCTTATTTTTAAGGTGTTTTTAGGTGTTAAACAAAGTTAGTTGTTACCACACAAGTTCAAACACAAAACTATTATTCATGTATATATGTATGGCGAGTGATATACATTTTTAAGAAGCACTCTTTCAAGTTTCCAAAGTTTGTACAAATAACAAAAGTAACATGCAATATATAGTGTAATATGTATGTACTATAAGAAGCACAATATTAAGAGTTTTTGATCCTTACAGTGGTTGATTTGTGAGTGTTGAATGAAGTGTAAACCAAGGGTAATAATCCTTGACCAACTTCCAAATATCAAGCTTGTTTACCCAAGACTTTTAGTCTTTTACCCAAGATCTTACAAGTACTATGATGCGCTCCCGAACAGTCAAGCTTTATCACTCAAGCCTGCCACTTGTGAATGGCGGGACGTAATGTTTAAAACGGCTCAGAACGAATGCAATGAAGATCCGAGGAGTATAGAGTCTCCCGGTCGTTATGTCCCAAATGAGCTATGCAATGGATTATCAAACGATATAGTGATCGCGAGATTTGAACGGAAAAGGATTCAAGGATATGATTATCACTACGTAAAAAGCCAACAAATTACAACGGCTTAAATGCAAATTAAAGAAAGTTAAAAGATAAAACCTATTAAATAAACGCTATCACTATAATTAAAATGATGTTTTGTTTTATGTTTTACAAACCGAAATTAAAATCTACGCGACGTACAAATTAAAAAGTGAAACTTACACAATATTAACCTTAAAAATATGAAAATGATATTTTTACAAACCTAATGATAAAAGAAAATATTTAGAAAAAGAAAATTATTTTTATAACTAATTATCTAATTATTATTAATTAAAAACTATTTTTAACTATTAAATAATTACCTAAAATACAAGAAATTAGGAAATAAAGCTAGAAAAATAAAATTAAGACTTAGAAAAATCTAAAATATCAAAATAGAAATTTCAAAACTATTTTTGTAATTTTCGATTATTTTCTATTTTCTAGAATTTTAAACTATTAAAAACTAATTAAATTATTTAAAAATACAAATTTAACCAAGAAAATCTAGAAAATATTTTTTGTCTTTTATATTTATCTTAACTTAATAAAATGAAAAATTATTTTTGAACCTTTTCTTAATTTTTTGTATTTAAAGCTATTTAAAAATGCTTAAAAACTAATTTAAATTAAGAAAAATAGCAAATCAACTTGGAAAAATCTGAAAATTTCAGGAAAACTCTAAAATGATATTAGGAAGCTAGAAAAAATAGAAAAACAAGGGCTTGTGTGTAAGATTATGGAACTGATGTGTCAAGTGCTTGAAAATAAGCACTTGAATAAGCTAAATGAGGACCAACAAGCACCAACTGAAAACAGGGACTATAATATGCTAAAAGAACTAGATTGCAACAAATCTCAACAAGCCTAAACCACAGAACCACAAGCTTAACAGATATGGCTTATTGAGTTAATATGCTCAAAACAGTGGTGAGGGGTCTACTTTGGACACAAGCATAAGCAACACAATGAGCTGGAAAGGAAAACCAAAAGTTGGAACTAACACTAGACCTGGCTAAGATCAAGTGCACCAAAACTCAGACTTTGGGAAGCTCTTATGAGCCCTGTGCACAAGCTGCAAAACTTGGCCAAGTCCTGTGCAGATTCAATGCCTTGCACAGGGCATTTAGGTCCAGTTTGACAAGCTTATTAAGAGCTTAAAGAAAATTTCCAAAAATCTGTAAAAATGACAAAAAGAAAGTAGACCAGCTGAAGATTTTAGAACCATAAGTTTCATTGATTTTGACCCATAAATGAATCCAAGAAAATTCCTCCTAACTGACCCCAAAACAGGTTTTCTAGATTTTTGACTTTTTGACAAAACATAAAGTTTGACTAAATGGAACTTTGATCATGATTTTATTACTGATAATGATGTAATAAGGTGTAATGAGCCTAATGCAAGCAATGTTAATGATTTCTAAACACAAAATGAGATTATGCTAATCCTAAATCACAACAGATGAAGCATTGAGATGATTTCAATGATGTTTGACTTTTGAACTAGCAGCACCAAACTATTGATTGAAATGTGCTCAAATGAGCTTAAGAAACATGAACTAACAATAAGTATACACTTGAACAAGCATTAAAGGCGCTTTAAGCTATGAACCAAACACTTTTAGTACACCGATTAGCAAATTTAATTGAGCTAATCGTTAATCCAACATGAAATTATGATCAAAATAACTTTAATTAATCTAGATACTACTTTTGAATGTGGTTAACTACTTGTGACTACAAAACTAATTAAGCCATGAAACTAGAGAATTACTTACAACTTGTCCAAAGCCACTATGGCTTGCTACACCGTGAAACCAGAGAACCACTACCTAATACAAACCAACCCATATGACTAAAGATCAATCCAAACCCAAGTCTCAGATTACCCAATACATTCCTGCATCAAATCTGCTCCATATTGACTTTCTTTGACCAATATCCAAAAATGTATGAAACTTGAATATTAGCTTGTAAAAAGCTATGATAAGCTTATAGAGGCTTGTTTGATGTTGAAACTAAGCTGTTAAAAGCTTAAACAAATGAGTTTGAAAATCAAAATCTCAACAGTGGACATAAAGTGTAGAAACTGATCATTAACTTGAATTGATGTTTAAAATAAGTTGCAATATACTAGAATAACTTTGTTTGATACAAATTAACTGAAAAATACAATGAAGAACTACTTAAGATATTAAAAGCTTAAAAACGACATTCATTTAAACAAAAACTAACTCCCTTGCTTGTTGCTTCTTCTTGCCTTTTATAAGCTCAAATCTTCTTCTCTCCTCTCTCTGGACATTTCCCATCACTAATAATCGACCCTTGGATTAATGAATTGATCTTGGCCGCTTAAAGGTTTTGGCGCCAAAACCTTTTTAACAAATGGGAGGGCAGGGTAGGTAGAGGTGCATTTAATGAACCTTTGAGTTAAGTGTTTGGAGGAGGTGAAAATGATGATGGTGGAGTGTATCGTTGAAGTCACAGGATCGGTGATGATGGATATGGTGTCTCGTGAGGAGAGAGGAGTGGATAAGTCAAATTCATTTGACCGGTATTAATAAAGGGAGTTCAATTGGGTGGTCCAAAAGCTAATAGGCAGGGGTCATTTGCAATTTGACTAGTCCAAAAGGTGTGAAGGGTTAATAATCACAAGGACTTAGTTTGTAATTTCAAACTGTAGGGACCTAGGTCGCCAATATCTCAAAGTTGCTTCCAAGGACTGAAATTGACAAGTGTTAATATTACAAGGACCAAAGTTGCCATTTTCACATTTTCCAGGACCAATTCGCCAATTTTCAAAGTCAAGGACCATTCTTGTAATTTTCTCAAACTTTTGACATTTTTCACCAAAGGACTAAATTTGACAAGTTATGATTTTAAAAGGACCTTTGGTGATTTTTCTTTGAAATTTTGACTCGTGGACTATTTTTGACAATTTTTGAAACTGGGGACCGAAACGCCAATTATGCAAACTTTGCTCATTTTTCATCCGATTTTAATCATTTTGCATCCGAAACATATAAAATGTAATTTTGAGATATTTTCAGTGTTTTGATGCATTTCGAGCATTTTAAACGCTTTTGCAGCTCAGATTGACTAAAATGATGAGTATTTACACACTCATCAATCCCCACACTAAACTATTGCTAGTCCCTAGCAATCTTTTGAGAAAACTTAATGGATTTGAAACTCTTTACCAAAAGCCATTACTCGGAGTAGCCAAATGTTTCATTCAAGTAAGAACCATGGTACACCGATAACCATGTGATTTTGAGCAAACCACCGCCTTCCAACTGATTTGATTTGTCTTTACCGTAGCCGTTTGCTCGGACTAGCCAACTCTTAGATAAATTATCAATATTATCTTTGGTGAGTCGATTACCAATTATGGATTTTCCATCGCCTTTACCACAAGCCATAATCTTGCGGGCTAGCCAACTCTTCACTTTTTAGGATATGGTGAATAATACCATACAATTTTGGGCAAATTGCAAGTCACAACGGATTTGAGATATCTTTACCAAGAGCCGCTTGCTCTCGGATTAGCCAATCCTTTTGTTTTTAGACAAGGCGGATCGATAACCATATGAGTAAGTGTAAATACTTACTCCAAAAAAATTTTTTTTGGCCAAAACGGGAATTAGGCGGATAATACATATTAAAATTCGTGAGAATTCCCCACACTTAGAAATAAATATTGCCCTCAATATTCAAAGTACCGGCGGTTATGCCGAAACCGAGAACGTAAAAGGGAAATACTACGGCCATTATTTAGAAAGTATATATATATATATATATATATATATATATATATATATATATATATATATATATATATATATATATATATATATATATATATATATATATATATATATATATATATATATATATATATATATATATATATATTTTTTTTTTTTTTTTCGTAAAACTTATACATATATAACATGTGGGAAACTCCCCACACTAGGGAAACACATGGGTGAAAACCCATGTTCACCATCGTTTGATTACCGAGTCGCTAGCTCGACTCGACCCAATTCATTGGTTCATGGGGAAGCAAAGTGGAAGAAACAATCTCCATCGGACTTTCAATCAAGATGTTTGGACAAACATTTGAAGCACGTGAAAGTTCCACACCGATGAGATATACATAGAACCGCTCAAAATGATAATTGAAAATGCCGGATCAAAGATAGTGTCTTCATTCCCAAGGAGTGAAGATGAAGGAAATCACAAGATATTTGAGGAAAGGAAGAAAGGTCTTGATAACAATCAAGATCCATTCTTCATCCTCAAATGTAGACGACGGGAGGAAGGGTGAGGGTATTATCATTAATAAGCAAACTCATACGATAGAGTACACCTTCCTCCGAGCTAATATCGTCCTCAAGATCAAAATAGAAATGATCATGTTCCGGAGGAGATATGTCATGAGAGAGTTCACCGGAGAACTCTTTATGTAGAGAATCATTCACATGAAGTGAAATTGTCAACTCTTGTTCCATTGTGGGCTCATCACTATCCTCGGTCTGAGTATCAAAGAGTGGATTCTCAGAAATTGAAGTGAATTCAGAGTCGAATTCAAATAGAGGATTGGTGAAAGTAGCTTCGAATGTTTCGGGAACAAAATGATCAACATTCTCATTTGGATTGTTGGGATAAGAAGTGAGTGAACGATCATCATCAAGGGACTTTCGCCTCCCGGATCGGCTTCAAATCAAAGAGTGGATTGATGCGAGCGAGTTCACCGGAGAACTCCTCAAGAAGATGATCGATCGAGTTGTGGAAGTGATGCCTCAACGCACTCGATGTTTTCAAAGGAAGCACAATCATCGCTAAAATCGGAGAAAGTTTCCAAATGATCATTTGAACACTCAAGAGGGAAAGAGAATCACACATATGATCAAAGTTCCTCGTGACTCTCTCGGATTGGGACAAGGTCCTCAACACTAGACTTTATGAATTCGTCCGATTCCTTTTCGTGAACAAAGGTCAAGATGCTCGTCCCCCATGTTCGGAGAGCGAGTGAGAGCTTGGTGTGATAGCGCTTGTCCGAGATGGAATCTCAACTGCCGGATATCAACCGACCGAGGAGTTGAGAAATATTATCTCTAAAAGGATAAAAACTCTCCTCGTCATCATCATAGAGAGCCGCCTTAAGAAATTGGGAACGCCTTAGAGTTGCATGCTCTAGGACTAATAATTCTTCCTTAGATTGGCGGGCCTCTCGCTCTTCGGCAAGCAATTCTCCTATGGTCTTTTCACCACTCACTTGATTCTTAAAGTTACTAATCATATCACCAAGTGTTTTCATTGTGGTTTCAAAATCTTGGGAGATTTCTTGAGATAACGGCTCAGATGGAGTTTGAACCGTATAGTCTTGTGGAGGTTGAAAATTTTCAAACATGTAAGAGTCATGATTGTTACAAGGAACCGGGTTCCCTATTTGACAATCGAGTGAAATGGGAACCTCCACAAGACTCACAACAAGAAACCTGTTGAGTCCGGAATGGTGAATCATATGGATTTTGGTCATAACCAAAACTCGAGCATCACCGGAAAACTGCTCATAGACAAATGTATTTCGGATTGACACTCAAATCCTTGGTGAGGACCTCCACAATATTCACAGCAAGTGTTGGTTATATGAAGATAAGTCGGTGTGGTGGGTAATTGGAAAAGTTTGAGGGTCGTTAAATGAGTTCGGATTAGGATCATAATCAAATGAATTCCTCGAACCACAAAACAAACAACTCCGTTATGGATATCATTACCACATTGTACACAAGTACACCAACGATGTGGTGAACCATAAAGAGGCTTACCACAACCGACACAAGGAATAAACGATTGCATTTGAGAGTTATGAAGAGGAATCGATTTATTCAAAGAATCAACAAAACCAACATGGTGATCCGAATGACTATCAAGTCTCAAGAACATTCGAAAAATCGGGAGGTGGGACAAGTGGTGTGCTCGAGAGCTAGCAATTTCCACCACTTCCGCTATGGTCTCCGGTTCGGTTCTTGAGAAACGTGAAGATTAGGCAAGTCATTCTTGCTAGTCACCGTGTTTGAACGGGTTCATCGTAATCAATTCTAATTCTCGACCTTTTTTCATCGGCTTGAATTTGTTCGATTAGATTATGGACTCTATCTTCAAAGAAAGTGTCCTCGTAATCCTCGGTGGGTGCTTGGGGTAGCTCAACGCTTGAACCGGTTTGTCAAGATTAGAATGTATTTCGTGTTGTGGCGGGTGGTCGAAATAACTTTGAAAAGAATTTTTGATGGATAATTCGCACGAATTGCAAAATTCGCTGAACTAGGCCCTCCACACCGCTCACACACATTTGTGACGATGATGTTGACGATTGTCGACATAAGAATTAAACATATAGAGGATTAAGAAGAGAATCAAATGGTTGAGAGGATACGAAGAATAGAATTAAACCAAAAAAGAGGGTAAGAGAAATAGAATCAACGAATAAGAGGAATGAGAAGAATATTTTTGTATTTTTGGATAAGAATAAACATATACTGTATGGATGGTATGAACAAAGAGTGAGGATTCAAATCACTAACTGCTAGACGATAGATAATCAAGACACCACCTCCCGGGCGCCTGTGGTTTGATGCGCCCCGAACAGTCAAGCTTTATCACTCAAGCCCGCCACTTGTGAATGGCGCACCGTAACAAGCTTAAAACGGCTCAGAACGAATGCAATGAAGATCCGAGGAGTATAGAGTCTCCCGGTCGTTATGTCCCAATGAGCTATGCAATGGATTATCAAACGATAGTGATCGCGAGATTTGAACGGGAAAAGGATTTGAAGGATATGATTATCACTACGTAAAAAGCCAACAAATTACAACGGCTTAAATGCAAATTAAAGAAAGTTAAAAGATAAAACCTATTAAATAAACGCTATCACTATAATTAAAATGATGTTTTGTTTTTATGTTTTACAAACCGAAATTAAAATCTACGCGACGCATAAATTAAAAAGTGAAACTTACACAATATTAACCCTAAAAATATAAAATGATATTTTACAAACCTAATGATAAAAGAAAATATTTAGAAAAGAAAATTATTTTTATAACTAATTATCTAATTATTATTAATTAAAACTATTTTTAACTATTAAATAATTACCTAAAATACAAGAAATTAGGAAATAAAGCTAGAAAAATAAAATTAAGATTTAGAAAATCTAAAATATCAAAATAGAAATTTCAAAACTATTTTTGTAATTTTCGATTATTTTTCTATTTTCTAGAATTTTAAACTATTAAAAACTAATTAAATTATTTAAAATACAAATTTAACCAAGAAAAATCTAGAAAATATTTTTTGTCTTTTATATTTATCTTAACTTAATAAAAATGAAAAATTATTTTTTTGAACCTTTTCTTAATTTTTTGTATTTAAAGCTATTTAAAAATGCTTAAAAACTAATTTAAATTAAGAAAAATAGCAAATCAACTTGGAAAAATCTGAAAATTTCAGGAAAACTCTAAAGTGATATTAGGAAGCTAGGAAAAATAGAAAAACAAGGGCTTGTGTGTAAGATTATGGAACTGATGTGTCAAGTGCTTGAAAATAAGCACTTGAATAAGCTAAATGAGGACCAACAAGCACCAACTGAAAACAGGGACTATAATATGCTAAAAGAACTAGATTGCAACAAATCTCAACAAGCCTAAACCACAGAACCACAAGCTTAATGAGATATGGCTTATTGAGTTAATATGCTCAAAACAGTGGTGAGGGGTCTACTTTGGACACAAGCATAAGCAACACAATGAGCTGGAAAGGAAAACCAAAAGTTGGAACTAACACTAGACCTGGCTAAGATCAAGTGCACCAAAACTCATACTTTGGGAAGCTCTTATGAGCCCTGTGCACAAGCTGCAAAACTTGGCCAAGTCCTGTGCAGATTCAATGCCTTGCACAGGGCATTTAGGTCCAGTTTGACAAGCTTATTAAGAGCTTAAAGAAAATTTCCAAAATCAGAAAATGACAAAAAGAAAGTAGACCAGCTGAAGATTTTAGAACCATAAGTTTCATTGATTTTGACCCATAAATGAATCCAAGAAAATTCCTCCTAACTGACCCCAAAACAGGTTTTCAAGATTTTTGACTTTTTGACAAAACATAAAGTTTGACTAAATGGAACTTTGATCATGATTTTATTACTGATAATGATGTAATAAGGTGTAATGAGCCTAATGCAAGCAATGTTAATGATTTCTAAACACAAAATGAGATTATGCTAATCCTAAATCACAACAGATGAAGCATTGAGACGATTTCAATGATGTTTGACTTTTGAACTAGCGGCACCAAACTATTGATTGAAATGTGCTCAAATGAGCTTAAGAAACATGAACTAACAATAAGTATACACTTGAACAAGCATTAAAGGCGCTTTAAGCTATGAACCAAACACTCCTTAAGACAATCGATTAGCAAATTTAATTGAGCTAACTGTTAATCCAACATGAAATTATGATCAAAATAACTTTAATTAATCTAGATACTACTTTTTGAACAGAAGTTAACTACTTGTGACTACAAAAACTAATTAAGCCATGAAACTAGAGAATTACTTACAACTTGTCCAAAGCCACTATGGCTTGCTACCTGTGAAACCAGAGAACCACTACCTAATACAAACCAACCCATATGACTAAAGATCAATCCAAACCCAAGTCTGCATTACCCAATACATTCCTGCATCAAATCTGCTCCATATTGACTTTCTTTGACCAATATCCAAAAATGTATGAAACTTGAATATTAGCTTGTAAAAAGCTATGATAAGCTTATAGAGGCTTGTTTGATGTTGAAACTAAGCTGTTAAAAGCTTAAACAAATGAGTTTGAAAATCAAAATCTCAACAAAGGACATAAAGTGTAGAAACCGATCATTAACTTGAATTGATGTTTAAAATAAGTTGCAATATACTAGAATAACTTTGTTTGATACAAATTAACTGAAAAATACAATGAAGAACTACTTAAGATATTAAAAGCTTAAAACGACATTCATTTAAACAAAAACTAACTAACTCCTTGCTTGTTGCTTCTTCTTGCTTTTATAAGCTCAAATCTTCTTCTCTCTCTCTCGGACATTTCCCATCACTAATATCGACCCTTGGATTAATGAAATTGATCTTGGCCATTTAAAGGTTTTGGCGCCAAAACCTTTTTAACAAATTGGGAGGCGGGGGTAGGTAGAGGGTGCATTTAATGAACCTTTGGAGTTAAGTGTTTGGAGGAGGGTGAAAATGATGATGGTGGAGTGTATCAGTGAAGTTGCAGGATTGGTGATGATGGATATGGTGTCTCGTGAGGGAGAGAGGGAAAGGGATAAGTCAAATTCATTTGACTGGTATTAATAAAAGGGGAGTTCAATTGGCAGGGTCCAAAAAGCTAATAGGCAGGGGGTCATTTGCAATTTTGACTAGTCCAAAAAGGTGTGAAGGGGTTAATAATCACAAGGACTTAGTTTGTAATTTCTGAAACTGTAGGGACCTAGGCTGCCAATATCTCAAAGTTGCTTCCAAGGACTGAAATTGACAAGTGTTAATATTACAAGGACCAAAGTTGCCATTTTCACATTTTCCAGGGACCAATTCTGCCAATTTTCAAAGTTAAAGGACCATTCTTGTAATTTTCTCAAACTTTTGACATTTTTCACCAAAGGACTAAATTTGACAAGTTATGATTTTAAAAGGACCTTTGGTGATTTTTCTTTTGAAATTTTGACTCGTGTACTATTTTGACAATTTTTGAAACTTGGGGACTGAACCGCCAATTATGCAAACTTTGCTCATTTTTCATCCGATTTTAATCATTTTGCATCCGAAACATATAAAATGTAATTTTGAGATATTTTCGGTGTTTTGATGCATTTCGAGCATTTTAGACGCTTTTGCGCTCAGATTGATTAAAACGATGAGTATTTACACACTCATCATACTAACTTAAGCCAAAGTGAAGTGATTTTTGAGGAAGTGAATGTATGTGTGGGAGCCTATGGATCGGCTGGTATTTAACACAAAAGAGGGAAGAGTTTTGGCTCCAAAACCTTGAGGATAATAGCTTGTGTTGTCCTTTAAGTCCTAATACCCATTTAATAAGATGTAAAAGAGCTTTTCACATTAACCTAAGGCATCATGTGATTTTTGTGATACTTTTGAAATGGTTTGAAAAGTAAGAATGTGGGTTGCTCGAGGGATGCATAGGCTGAAAAAAAAAAAAAAGCTTTTGGTCCAAGAAACTTGTGTGTAATAAGGTGTATAAGTCATACATATTATTAACTAGTTATTAAGGTTCAAAGAAGCATTCATCACTATTTTATATGTGATCTTGTGAGTTGGATTATGGATGGCATATCCAAATTTTTGGTGGAAGATATATTTTGATATTTTTGTGGTGTATTTCGTGTCCCGTTTGAGCTTAAGTGTGCGTCGCGGTGTCCCGTTTTACGTTTTTGACAAAACGTGTTGTATAAATTTTTGAGCATGTTTTTATAAAGGTAAAAACAAAAATATTAATTCTGACCCCGAAAATATTTATTTGTCATTAGCCGTAATTAACTGAGTGTCGGTACGCGTGCGGCTCGTTAATCGAGATAATCTCTCGTTGACGTGTTTTGTTCATCAGTAAATATCATGAATGATTTATTCGCATTATTCGATTATCAACGCTTCTCGTGATTGCATAATTCATATAAGAATTCTTAACTTGTCGTGATTATAGATCGAAAGGAAAAAGAAAAAAAATATATATAGTCGCGAAAAATCGGTAGGGAAATTTACGAGTTGTTATATTCTCCTCCTCACTTATTCCCCATGAACCACTTACGAACGTCTTTTGTTCGTCACGTTTGGGACACTCACTAATGAAGTTATTAGGACCCCACATTTAAAATATGTGCGTTCGTCCCTTGCTTTCTTGTCGTCTTTGCCTTTCCAGAACCCCTTCTTGTGGTCATATGGTTGCTTGACATATCTTCCTTTTCTTCTAAAGAACTTCTTGAAATCCCGTACCGCCATGGCATACTCTTCGTCATCACTTTTCGTAGGCTTCTTGAAACATTTACTACCAAAGACTCTAAAGTAGGGGTGAAAACGAGCCGAGCCGAGCTCGAGCTCGGCTCGTTTATATATAAAAACCTCGAGCTCGAGCTCGTTACGAGCCTCACATTTTGAGCTCGAGCTCGGCTCGTGAAATTTTTCACAAGCTCGAGCTCGGCTCGTTAACACAAAGCTCGGCTCGTTAACACAAGGCTCGAGCTCGTTAACATGGTTATACGTATAGAAAATATATATACGTATATATTTCTAGGGCTCGTTTAGGCTCGCGAGCCTAAACGAGCCTTTTGTATAGAGCTCGGGCTCGAGCTCGATTATTAAATGAGCCCAAACTTAGGCTCGAGCTCGGGCTCGAGCTTGTTTAGGCTCGGCTAGTTCGAGCTTTTTACCGATTCGATCCCGAGCTTTTCACGAGCGGCTCGGCTCGTTTCCACCCCTACTCTAAAGTGTTCTAGCGTAGGCTTTTTGCCTCGAAGTAACTCGTATGGATTTTAGTGACTTGTTTGTATATTAACCCATTTAAACATTATAAAATTTTGAAGCTATAAGCCCGATTTGGCCGATTTTTTTCCGAATTCGCAGATTTATGCCTGATTTAGCCGTTTCTATCCGTAATCGAGTTGGCCGATTTATGCCCGATTTGGCCGATTTTTATCCGATTAATCGGTATGTTGACTGATTTTTGACCAAACTGATTAATAAGGCCGATTAGTGAAAATCAGAGCGGTTACAACATATCCAATTATTATTATTATTATTGGTATTATTATAATAGTTTTGTTTGTATGCATAAATCTTGTTACTCATATTCAATTTTGAAAAGATCGTAATATGATTAGAAGGTATACTAATAACTTAAAGTTTTTATAGCTTCAATATATTTTAAAAGCTTTATAAATCAGCTTTTTATTTAAAAATTACTTGTTTAAAATAAAAGTTTGAAGTTGATGTATCTAAATTTTTAAACAAAAAACTAAAAGCTCTATTTTTATTATAAAAATAAATAAATAAATAAATAAAAAAAAAAAAAAAAAAAAAAAAAAACTCTGAAAAAGCCGCTACCAAATAAGGGGGTTTGGCTAATAAATAAGGGGGTTTGGCTGATAAATTAGGTTTAGAATAAAAACGCCCAAAAGACAAGAAAACACAGAGTTGGAAAGAGATGGCGAGCAATGAAGAAGAGAGTGCAGTTAAGGAGCCTTTGGATCTGATTAGACTCAGTCTCGACGAACGTATCTACGTTAAGCTCCGTTCTGACCGTGAACTACGTGGCAAGCTTCATGTATGCTATCCCCCAATTTTAACCACTTATTCGCATTGCTTAATTATTATTGTTTCAATTAATCTTTTATTTTTATCCTCGATTTTTTGCTTCTTAGTTGCTAACTAAACCCTAGTTTTTCAATTGTTGAAATAGACATATTAAGGATCTGTAAAAATCTATCTTTTGTGTATTATTGATATAGTTTATAAATGGTGGAATTTGATGTGAAAATTGGTTGCTTGTATCTCTATTTATACCATTATTGTTCAACTCTTCCAATACTTTGAAGGGTGAAAGAAAGCGCTTTTGTTCTTGTAAGACATTGGTATCTGCCTTTAGTTTAAATGTAGCATCGATTTGTTGCTACAACTGATGTTTTGTAAATTGATTGCACAAGATAGAAATATGGATCACACGAAAACATGATATACTCATATGCATGTAGAACAAAATCTATGACTTCTCTAGTTTGGGAACCATGATGGTTGACTATCGCTCTTATCACATGGCTTTTTGAATTTACTTTGATTTACTGAATCATATTGCTTTCCAATCTTAATGCTTGTTATAATTACATTGTGTACTGCACAATGGTACAAACAAAGCATTTGTCGTTGCTAATTGCTATTACTTTTAGGTATTTATCTACCTTTTTGACTGATGACATGCAATTTTCAGGCTTATGATCAGCATTTGAACATGATTCTTGGAGATGTTGAAGAGATTGTAACAACTGTGGAGATAGACGATGAGACGTATGAGGAGATCGTGCGGGTATGTTATTCTAGATTCCATCATGATACTTTGGTGTGATCTTTTGTATTCCTTGAGTACCTGTCATTTAAATTCATTGTTCTTTGTGGGCTAACCGGCCTCTGATTCACATGATGGAGAAACCATTTCGATATCTCAAAACAACCAATATACTTTGGCATTATCTCTGTTCTAGAAAACTCATTTCTCTTCATTGGATATAAATAGCGACATGAATTTTATAATGGTGCTAAAGAAGATGATTCAAATTTGCTGCATACCTTTAGTGGCTTCAAAACTACCTGAAAACAGTAACTGGCTATACATATGAGGCCTTGTCTCGCATCATTTTTTTCTAATTATTTCTTCAATAACTGGTATTGTACAAGAGTTTTTCGTTTGTGTCTTACATTTTATTCTGTTTGATTTTATTGCACTTTCGGTTTGTAACTGTTCCATGTTATTAATTGTTTATTGGGTTCTGTTTGCAGAGTACAAGGCGCACAGTTCCATTCCTTTTTGTGAGAGGGGATGGTGTTATATTGGTTTCTCCTCCACTACGAACTTCTTGAAGCCCATTATAGAGTGTTTCCTGGAAATGGTGTCACATATATTTGCTCACTGTGGTATCAACCTGCCTCACAAACCAACTCAACTTTCTATCCTAAGTTTCTGACAATTGGAAATTTTCTTGTAATGTGTAATTGATGGTTTATGTTCATGGAAAGAGAACTTGTGGTCTTTCTTGTGACCAGTTTATTTGTGTTTCAACAAACATCCTCATCACATCTGTAATTGTGTTGCTTTGGTTGAAATCGTGGTTTAATTGTGTTGCTTGGTTGAAATCTTGGTTTAATTGTGTGCTTTGGCTGGAATCATGTTTTCTTATGAACCATATTATAAATCACACAATTAGTCAAATCATATGCGTTTTACAGAAATATATTCTATGCTTGCATACTAGAATTAATAAACGTTATTCTTGTTCTTGTGGTATGTTAGCAGTATACAATGATAGTTTTGAATGCAGCAAATTGGTCTTTTTTGTGTACAAATTGAAAATTCATCGAAGTATGGTAACCAGATACACATTGTAACAGGCGACATTAGATTAGAAATAAAGGGATCAATTAGATTATTACTGTAAATCATCAAAGTAAAGTAACCAGATGCACATTGTGACTATTGGGACTTGCTCTTATTTTCAAAATATACAAATCAGGTAAGGTCATCACACTAAAGACTGTTTTTGTGCCTTTAGTGACCATTATGTAGCCACTGAACCTTAAACCAAGCTTGATGCAATGATGCTTCGAATAACCAGACTTACACCTGTCTCGGGGCCTAGTTGCATTTGTCAATCTCTGGTAAGATGAGCGGATACTAAAAATATCCGAGAAGATTTGCACTTGAATATTGATAATCCTGATAATGATTTGAGAGCAGAATAAAGAGTGCGACAGACAAAGTAGTTCTCAAGAGTCGACACAATCAAATAACATATTAATCATTGCAGCATGATTTGGTATGTACAACAAAAATAACTCATAACAGTCAGAAAATTACAGAGCATAAGTTGAAAGAATGCTAATTACTTCTAACATCTAGGATGAATAGATACACACAATTGCAGCTCAACTTATGTTTATAATACTATAGAACTCAGCACGAAAATACAAATCATCTCCTTTTTGGCCTTGAAAAACTCGGGGACCCGACACCTTGCTTGCCTCCAAAACTTCTGCTTGGAGAGTCCATAGACCCTCTAAACGAAGTGTAAGCTGCTATTTTGGCTGCTGCGGGCCCAGGATCCAAGGGAAGTGACTCCACAAAACATGCTGTATTGATCTGTGTCCTCTTAAGCTCGAATTGTAGTAGCTCATTGCTACACTGTTGGGCGAGGGCCTAAGAACATAACATACATGATCAACTTATTACGCTAGTGTCCACCTATTTACTCATGCACAGGTCAATTTAGGTCATACTGTATCTCAAACGTGCCAAGTAAGATAATTCAAAAATTTTACAGCTCAAACTGGTGGAAGTTGTCTATAGTGTACTTTTATTTCATATCATCTCCTAAATCGCTCTACAAAATATCTTACGAATATTATATTGATATAGTTTGATGTTGTAAATTTGCAAAAGAAAGAGTGCGGACAAAGTGTTTGCAGGTGAATCCAACATGACCCAGTTCGACCGATACTAAAATGTTTTTTTGACCTGTCACCCAACCTGCCCGAACTGACCTTATATTGACATCTTAAGATCAAATATTCTTTACGACCCGTTCCGGTGGGACTGAGTATTGTTGTTGTGTCGCGACTAACAGTAATCTATAAGTATACTTTTGAATCCTTTGGTTTTGGACAAACACCTCCATTAAAATGATAATTTTCGATGAAAATGAAACAAGGGAACTATCTTACAATAAGTTCATCAGGAGATATAGTCCCATGTTTGTCATCTCCAAGCAGATCATCACTTCCACGTGTTGCACGCCGACGGTGCTTTGGAGTGTCACTAGGTTCAGACGAACTCTCGGTGGCTTTTTCCAATATTGCTCCTTGTAATGACTTGAGAGATTCACTCACATCGGGAGTGAAATACTGGTTTAATATGGTCTCAAAGAATTCAATCTGCAAAACGTATGTATCCAACATATATAACAGATAATTAAAAAAAGTGCTTGTATGTTCAAACCATAACATGGTACTGCAGAACTTCCACATACCACGCAAGTTGCAACAATTTAGACATGTCTAAACAAATTATTCTTTGGGATATTCCAAGCTAAATTACCTAATTGCCCATCAACATCATTGGTACAAAAGAAATTACTGATGCAGCCTATTACTTATATTATCTAATCTGCAGGAAGGCAAGTCTTTACCGAGATCATTTGATAATCTATACTAAGATAGCCTAAACGATCTAGAGTAGAAACGCTAAAGCTGGTTTCTTCTATTTCCAGAGGACACGGAATATTTATTAGATAGCAGTTGGATTATAAGCAAAAGTTGTATAAGAGACTTTATACCACTACCTGGTACAAGTAGCATCGATTAAAAGTATAAACATTACCTCAAGCATGAGCTGGCAGAAACCATTTGCATCCAATATTCGTATATCAGTGTCTCTATGTTCATGAAAAAGGCTGAGTAATGTGTCAATAAGGCTTTCAACAAGGATTCGGAGTATCTTGTCAAGCAGGGGCTTACAGCCAGCAGACACCTGCAATCAAGGTTCAAGTCCATCTTAATAAATCATTTGCGAACACAATAGAATTTTTTTTTAATGTTACCAGAACATTTGGACATGCATATACAGAACGCCCATGATACCTACAGCCAAATATTAAAGTTGGAACAATGGGCAGGGTTGGTCAGGAAGGCTATTTGTTTTGTAATAGACAAAACGGGGAAAAATACATGGGTTATGGGTCAAAGAAGTTACTAAAGTTTGCTCTAAAGTTCACCTAAGTTACTATAGTTTTTTTCGTTACAAAGAGGTTACTTAAGTAAACGGGTTTGTCATTTGGGTTACTCAAAGATTAAAATGTTACATAAATGTTATCTGAGGGTGGGCAACCGCTGATTACCGGTTCCCTTGTCCACGCCGACACCATAGTTTAAAATGTTACAAGGAAGTTACTATAGTTTACGGGTTTATTAAATAGGTTATTGAACCTTAAAAAAACTACTAAGCGTTTTTTTTTTTTTTTTTTTTTTTTTTTTTTGCATTTTTCCTTCGCATATCTTTGTATATTTTCGTACATTTCTATCCGCTTTTATCGCTTATGAATGTTTTCTCTCTTGTCATACTTTCTTTACATTGTTTTACGCTTATGTACGTTTTCTCTCTTGTCGCACGCTTTTCTCCAGCCAGACGCTTTTGTCTATTTTGCACGTTTTCATCTATTTTTCGTTTATTTTCATACGTTTTCATAGGTTTTCATAATTTTTTTATTACATTTGTGTGCGCATTTGTATGCTTGTGTACGTTTCTTACATCTTTTACGTTTTCATACTAGTTTTATGGTTTTCTACACCTTTGTATGTTTTATACGCTTGTATGTTTTATACTTGTTATGTTTTATACGTATGTAAAATGTGTATAAATAAACAAAATCGTATGAAAACGGAAAAACGTAAGAAAAAGTAAAAAATGTCCGAAACGAAAAAAGTGAGAAAAGCGAGATAAAACGTAAGAAAACATATGAAAACATAATAAATCAAGGCGAAAAGGTATAAAACGGACAAACACATATAAAAGCGGAAAAACGGACAAAAACGTAAGAAAAATGGACAAAAACGTATGAAAACGGAAAAAACGTAAGAAAAACGGACAAAACGTAAGAAAAACGGATGAAAGTGTAAGAAAATAGGCGAAAACGTATAAAAACGAACGAAAACGTATAAAAACGTATGAAAACAGAAAACCCGTAAAAAAATGGGTCAAAAACGTAAGAAAAACGGACAAAAATGTATGAAAACCAAATTTTGAGTTAAGTATAAACGGTCGTTAGGATAAAGGACTAACAGTGCAAATGGGTTTTGCAAATGGCCGTTAGCTAACGGAAAAAACTAACGACAATTAGTCTGAGGGACCATTTTTGAAATTAACGAAAAAAAAACCTATAGTAGAAGGTTAAAACATACAGAGTAACTTATATAACCGGTGACCAAACTTAAGTAACCTCTTTGTAACGAAAAAAACTATAGTAACTTAGGTGAACTTTGGAGCAAACTTTAGTAACTTCTTTGACCCATAACCCAAAATACATTTAGTCCAACAAATATTAGGATTTTTTATAGATTAAGTGAAAATATGCGGTTACCGAATTATATTTTGCCGCTGATTACCTAACTTTAACAATAAAATGATTTACTAAACTTAATGCAATACAAAAACACACCAAGGTTTGTTCTACCCATTTGACTAGTTACAGACAGAACATAGCCCAAATCAGCCCATTAATAAGAAATCGTATTGAACAAATACCTCTGCATGCACAGCTACAAGAGTGTGCAGCAACTCAACAGAAGCATCCCGCAAACCCTGCAACGCATGGAAATATTAATGTAAAGCTAAACATGATAAAAGCCTGCTCAAGAAAAAATATTATTCAAGAAGCCCGCACTTTCACTGCAGGCGCTCCTCCCCACTGTACTCCAGCATCCAACAAATAGTTCACAGCAGCTGTTCTAACATTATTTGCCTGGGACAGTACGCAAAATTTTAATAAATGATACATAATTATATTAAGATACTATTTCATTACATAAGAAAAATCATGATATAAAGTTGAAACCAGTTAAGAGTTATTTGCCTTTGCCATAGTATACTGTCCAAGGACCTTCTCTTCAAGACCTGAGAAAGACCTAACCAGATCTTCCACATCATTGTCCTCGTCATCTTTTCCCCTGCAAAAATCCAATATTTTTCTGATTATCAGATTTGGATTCCTGAAACATAGTTATCATTTTTAAAATGCACATCCAAAAAACCATCATAGATGGAGGCTAAAGCATTCAGAAGAAGTTGATCTTCCTTATCGATGAAGGGTGAATGAGTAAATGTAAATTGACAAAATACTCTCTGGTACTAATTAAGAGTAAAAATGGTATGATAATGCAGCCCTATCAGAGTGGTGCAAACTCCATAAGCAAGATGTATTATGCAGATAAATATAGGGCAATTACATAGTTTGGTCTTGTGGTTCATGGAAATTTTACAATCAGGTTAACATGGTTCTAGTAGTTTCACTATAGTTCGGTTCCATTACAATGAAACCATTACATGTGTATACTATTGGTGATATGGCATTTATATTATACAGATTTTTTTCTTTTTTCTTTTAAAAAATAAATAAATAAATAAAAATTGATAACAAAGATATACTCATTGGTAAAATCTTACTACCAAACTTTAACTCAACTAAAGCTATTTTGTGATGTCAAATAAAGCTATTTTTTATCGTCGAGTGGATCAATATATAAGGGACAGTTTAATTGGTTTTACGTATTCTTTCACTTACGTTCCATTTTCTTAAACTTGAGAACATCAAAAAAAATTACAAGTTTTCATTCCACTCCCTCTCCCCCACCCCCACCTTTCTTTCCTCTACTTTTCTTTCCTTTCAAAAGAAATCTTAAGAACAGAGTGATAATGGCAGTGAAACTAAACCATATTACAATGAGTTGATTCTCAAAATCAAAGAAACCACAATGATAAGAATACGTCATGTCTATGAAGTGGAGCTATCAGCCCTAGTGAGTTTCATATGATATTACTTTTAACTCAAAAAAATTAATGCTCCAATGAAAATATTAAAAGCGAAAAACTGGGGCATCATTGGCAAATAGTAAGACCAACATTATCTATATTTGACAAACCTGGGCTGCATCCAGATGTGTTTGTATTTAGCATGCATTTCACGAGAAAGATCATCTTTACAAAATCCAAGGTTACTCAAGACCATTAACAGCTGTTGGTGTGGATGAGTAAAACTTCCAGGGAGGGGATCTAATGAATTTTCTTCTACATCATGAGAATATCCATTTTGGAAGGATGAATTTTCTTTATTTGATATATTCTGACCAAGTTCGCTTCCAATTTGCTCCAAGTGTCCTAATTATATGCATCATAAGGGGGGATCATGAGTTCACAGAATATGACTATATGAGCATATAAAACATAAGTGAGTCTCTCCATACCAGCAAAATCTAGCAAACAGTTCAAAAATGAAACCCTAACAGATTCTTGAGTTTCTTGAAATAATATATAGGCGTCTTCTGACTTTGTTGCTTCAATCCCTAATGACTTCATCATCCTGGAAAAAGCAAAAATAATCTAGAACGCTTGAATGTTTGTGGCAAGATATATTATACTTCTTCTGTTTAATCTTCTGAATAAAAGATGAATTGAGGAACTCAAAAAAGCTTGTAGTGTTTAGAAATACTGCATACAGTCTATGTATGCCAAGATTTTATGACTTACATGTCTATCTGATCCATCGCTGTGGCCATGATTGAACGGAATGCTAAAGGCAAGTGAGAAATTGTGTATGAAGATTTGTTTCTTTCTAGAACAGACACTGGGACCCATGATTCATTTTTAGATATCTCTTCAGTAGAAGCCCTCATCCATGAACTAAGCCTCTGTATGTAAGTTTTTGTGATTTCATACTGAAGCGTCCGCAGAGCTGCAACTGTTAACAGAAAATGGGATAGTCAGGATAAGCTGAGAACCTCAACAAAGAAGTAAATAATTTACGGGTGCTAATCAGGATGACACCGGACCTAACCAGAGCCAAGAATTATTTAAATAACTAAATTAGAAAATCAACTGACAGACCGAAACCGGTTCGGTACTTTTTTTGTTCCAATCAACGGTAAATCAATTACGAATTTGGGGTCTATAAAGTACAAAAATATCGATATAGAACAATGCCATGTCATGTATCAAAGTTGGTTCCTAGAAAAGAATGTTTTTTTTTAAAGCAAGTGAAGAATTATTTCTCTAAAAATCAAAATTAAAGAATTGACGGACAGATCTAAACAGGCTAGGTACTGGTCTGGCTCAGGTTTGGATACTGTTAGGTCATAAATCAAACAGCATATCAACTACAAATTTGGGGTTTGAAAAGTTTTAAAATTTCTGTTTTAGAAAGAATCAAAGCATACCCAATCCCGAAGGAGCAAGGTCTGGGGAAGGTGTTTTAGAAAAGAATGATTTTTTTTATAAAGCAAGTGAAGAATTGATATTTCACAAATTTCTAAACTGAAAACTGATGAGAATTAGTTTTTAAAGAACACTAAACCAATGACTGAACAAGGTTTTAAAAGTCCTAGAATAGAGAACTGGAACGATCTTTGTCTCTACCTGCAACAGAAGGTGCTGCTTCTTTTACTTCAAAAGCTTCACATGCTTTAGATATATCTGTTATTGCGTCACTCATGTATGGGCGAAGAATATTCGACTCTTCAAGATCAAGAAAAGTGTTGTGGACCTGAAAAATTGATGTGATACCTATTTATTTTCATCCTCAACACCAAAACCTTGATGTATAAAGAAAAAACTAATTTATCTTTAACTAAACAGCATAATTAAATGATTCATAACAAGATGCATCGATTAAAGGTTCATACTGTAGCACTTCGATTAATTTATTCTCCAACATAAGTACGTTGCAATAGTCTTATTATTCTTCATAATACTTTAGTACTTGTTCATCAACTTGCAATCCAATTAGAAAGTCACTTGACACCACAATCAATATAAGCACCCAATCTCACACCATAACCCATTTAAAGGTTGAAACGTTAACTTTACAGACTAGTATTTTGAACAGATGCGGTTTCTTGATCACTTTAGCACACAGAAAACCCTCAAAAATATAGCTTAGTTCCACAAGCTGATGGAAATTTCCGACAAATAACAAAGATATTAAAAAAATGTACCTTTGATTCATAAGCAGATAAAGTATTTTGTATCATTCCAGACACTTCATCAAGATAATGACTCGAAGACTTTTCATCTCCTACCTGTTAAAAGAGTTGTTGGAAAAAAACGATCCATAAATGTATTAGCATAACACAAAATAAATGATCTACCCAAAAAGATTTAGTGAATTCACCTTTGCAAATTTGCCACTGGAAACAGAAAGTGCAACCTTCCAGAAGGCTGGTATGTGATGGATAATTACAGCAGTTAATCTTCGTATGTACCTTCCTCGAAGAGCGTCAAGTTCTTCCAAACCTGAATCTCTTGGTTGTGAATCCAAATGCAATGAATCATGCGTAAAAGCGAGAGATGTATCAACAGCACCCTGATAGTAGTACATGAAACAAAAAAAAAATAGAATCATTAGGCAGTGGGCAGATAAATTTATTTTCCAGAAAATAAAAGGAAATAAGTGTTACTCACAGATTCGTTTAAATCAAGCTGGATTTTCCTCCACTTTTCATCAGACTGTGCTTTCTCATGTAGCTCATTTTGCAGGTTCTCAATCCTTGTTTCATGATCAAATGTGCACTTTTCAAGCAAACCTCGGATCCTATGATTCTGATTTTATATACAAAAAAAGTAAGCAAAATAAAGCATTTACTTGAGAGTGTATTTGTGTATGTAATATATGTTTGTGTCTATCATTTCATACGAGATTTTAATAGCAATTCTATAGCCTCTAGAATCACGGTTGTATTGTTGGCAATCGTTCAAAAAAATCTATCGAAGAAGATTCGAAGATAGTTGTATTAGCTTCTCACCTGTATATTCAGATAATGGCGTATGGGATCTGACTCGGGTTCCAGCTCCAATAATAGCCTCACGACATTTTCAAGCTACAGCAATCATAGTAAATGAATATAAAAAAACTGAATCTACAAAACTCCTGAAAATTTCAAGAATATGACCCACGGAATAACATATACTAGATGAGTATGTTACTATGTTATGACCTTACATTTGTTAAGTCTATATGTGGGTCTTCCAGAGACCGGTAAAGCATGCCTTTAAACTCTTGCATCACTTTTTCAACCTCCTCAAGTACACGTTTTAATATTCCAACCTGCAATATAATCAGTGTACATAATTTAGTGATGTTTCACATAACTTGTCACTATTTAAGACCAAGAAAAGTCAAAAGATTTAGTAAAAAAAAAAGCTTGCTGTAGAAAACAAATTGCAGAACTACTTGTTTTTTAATGTCACAATAATTTATCCAATATCTACATTTTATTTACCTTAAGATAACCCATTTATTCAAGCCCAAACAGAATAGGATATCATATTATCACAGTACTTTTGTTCATTTACTCATCAAGAAATGTATTTCCCAATGATAATTCAGTACCCAATGTGTAACTCACCACAACTACAAGTATAAACTTCATTACCAAGTCCTTTTTCCCTTTTGATTAGCACATTAAAAATGAATCAGATTTTTTACCTTTCGTTTGATATACTGGCTATTAATGACTGACCATGTAAGAATATCATGGAGCTAACAGTACAATAACAATGCCGTATACAAATAAGAATCTACAATTTAAAAGGATATTAAGTTGAGTTACTGTACATGAGAAGGAAGGACAATTGACTTTGCTTTCCTATACTCTCTGACTGCCAGGTCATACTCTCCCTTACTAATATTTCCACGAATTGCACTTGGTAAGTTGAATAGAGTACGGAACCTCTGAAGCATTCCTTGAACTGACCTAATCTTTTCTACTTGAGCCTAAAGTTTTCCAACAGAAAAACAGTTTATCATATTAAAAATCGATATATTACACTGTTTCAGAACGTTAATAAAAAAAAAGTTCAACAATTCCAACCTGTCGTTCAAGTAGGGGTGCAAAAGCACGATTAGCAACTGAAGTAACTGCTTGGATTGAACTATATAAATGAGAGGTTCCACAACCTTCAGGATCTTCTTCTATCCTTCTCAGTTTTGACTCGATATCTGTAGATAATATATCGCTCGTTATCACATAGTATGATATATCCTAAAAATATCAATGACTATACAAAGTGACTGCTGAAGAAATAGACTCAATTTGCACTGCCCTAAGTGATCATAATATACCATCAATTGTTGTTTTGCAAGAGACAAAGCAGTCAAAATTTTCTTTAACCAACTGCTTTCTCTGTTGAGTTCGTCCTTTAAGGTCAGTTTTTAAAGCCAAACCACCAGCCTCCAAGTCTGCTGCAGCTGTATCTTGGTGCACCCGGGATAGAAATAATTTTGGATCAAATCGCTCAGAATAATACATCAGCTTATCTGTGTAGTCATGTAGAGGAATTTTGTTAGTATAAGGCTGCAAAAGATACTACGCCACTTTTGACAATTAACTAAAAGAAAGTACATACATTAGATGATGATAATATCTACAGGAGCCACACAATCAGTTACTCTATATTTTAGGTCATGCTTTTTAACAAATTCCATCGAAAATAAACATACAACTACACGTGACATATACAAGCTTAAAAACTAGATTTTGTGCTAATCTTAAAAAGGATTGATAACTCGAAATACCGCCTGACCTGCAGGTCGCCAAGCAATTAATTACTTTCAGATAGACCATCTTATAGTGGGTATGTGTTAAAATACAAAATACCAAAACACAAAAAGATCATCATTTTGATCACTAATACAAGATACAAAAGTAATACTTCATAATGTTTGGATGATGGGTTGGTTTATATTAATAGTTTTCTAGGATTTATTGTATTTGGCCTATGGTCAGATACAAGCATTGTGTTTGACCCATGTATGAGACAGGCTTCAAAGTTACCTTGTTAACTTTCCAAACACTACATCCACCCCTCCCACTAGAGGTGGCAAAATGTGCCCAAAAGCAAAAAGATGGGCTAAATGGGCAAATTTTTAAAAGATTTGGGCAGATTTTGCCCCCTCCTTTTTTTGAAATGGGCACATATAGCCCATTGAAAACTTAAATGGGCACTAACGGGCACATTTCCCCCCCTCAATTGTAGGACATTACGATCGTTTTAAAGAATTATTTTTTTATATAATATATTTAAATTTTTTAATATAAATAAGATATTACGTTTAAGGAATTTATTTCGTCGTTTTAGGTCTTTTATTAAGCGATTTGTATAACATGTGCCCATTTAGCCCGTGCCCATTCTAGCCCGTGCCCACCCGGCTCGCCCGTTTTGCCACCTTTACCTCCCACACAGATATACAAAGGTATTGCATGATCATTTTATTACATAAAAATTTAAATGAGGTCAACTAAGAAAATTATTAAACTTGCATAAGGATTCTTAATCGTTTGCAGGGCCTAAACAATAAGAAATAATTTTCTTATCGTTTATGATACATCCTAAGAAAATAGTTTCTAACAATGCTGGTTTGAAAATGTATGGTATGGCTCCCTATTAATTTTAAATGAGCAACGGTAAAATATTCAACTTGTAACATAAAGATACTGTTGTGGATCACTTTGATAGTAATCAAGTTCAGGGGGTCTTATGATATTCTAACAGGGACTATTTGTGTTTCTTTCATTTCTTTTGTAAGTAAATCAGAACTCCTAGGTGACTTCCCATGATTGGTCAACTTGTTAGCTAGTTAGCATCCGTTTAATAAAGGGAAAACCAGGATCATTTGTTAGTGATTCCATTTGTTAGGTAAACTCGTTGTTATTGGTTGGACTTGTACTATGTTATGAGACAGTTTAATATGGCCCATCAAATAGTGAAGCCATCGTTTGATGGCCTTGGTAAGTTTGTTGACTTTAAGAAATGTGATTCCGCTAAGTTTTCTAAGCTATGATAAGTCACTGAAATGGTTAAGATCTTAGAGATTTTAGAACAAAATTATTGTGACAATCTTAATCCGAAAGGGAAGTAAAAAGTAGAAGTACAACTGAATTAGAATTTTTGTGGGCTCAAAGTCAAGCTAAGTGGCAATGACTGGTCAAAACATATAATTATTACAAAAGTTGTGTTAGATGTTTGACTATTAGTCCTAAGGGTAGTTTAGTAATTTTGGACTAAAAGATATTTACTAAGAATAATCTAGAAATAAGCTAGATACTTTGGTAGAATAATCTAGAATAAGCTAGATATTAGCTTATAGGAAAATCTAAGATATTTGTATTAGAATCTTCTAGAATCCAATAAGCCCTAGTATAAATAAGGGCTTATCCCCCCATTTGTAATAATCTATTTTGTACACAACACTACTCATCTTGTATCCTTTAATTTGTAATACAAGAAACTTTTGTCTGATCTCCTTTTTGTTTTGCTACTGATTATTCTTGATTATTCTCTCCTGATCCTAACAAGTTGTATTGTCCTGTCGTGGCATCAACAAACTTGTGGTTGTACAAGGAAAAAAATTGAAAGGGTGCAGCTAAAGCATTCGGCGACTGGGTGTGCAAACATATTTCACTTTTAACTAGTCTTATTTAACGCACTACCACTTTACTTGATATAATGTTCCGCGTTATATATGTTCTTGTAACTACACTTAATGCTATTCAAGAAGTATGATTATTGGATGGAGCAGCGTCAGAAATTTACTTAAGAGTACCTCGAACATCAGAATCTATTTTCTCAGACTTGGATGGAGAACTTGCTGTGTATTCATTGACCAACCTCAATGTCCGGGTGTCTATAACCCTGCAATAAATATATAAAAATTAAATATCAATAACTTGAATTACTAGAAGTGGTTAAAAGTTTCATGAACTCAGAATCCATCTGCAGTTCTGATAACCAGTACCATGGGGGGGAAACTTTTAGATATTTTACCAATTAAAAAATAATAATAATAAATAAATAAATAAATAAATAAATAAATAAATAAAAAATCATTAAAACAAATAGATAAAGTTATAGAATTTACCCAAGTCCCAGAGGATCTACGAATTCAGTGGCACGGGAGAAAGATTGTAAACTATTGAGGCCCTTTACAGCCACAGAAGGTTTCTTCTCAAACTTTTGAGTTGTGGGAGCTGTTCTTGTCTCCCTCATATCACGAACTCTTCTACCAAGCTGTCATGACATGCAAACTTTAGAAAATTCAATTATTGCCCAAACCAAATAAAAACATAGAGCCAAAGCTGTAGAGTAGCATCTATCACGGTAATCTTATGAACATTTATATATTCAGCCTGGGAGTAAAGAATACCCAGAATAAAGAGCAATTACTTGTGGGGGCTTACATAGATCATTCTGCAAATCTAACATAAAAATAAGTCTACAGCTATCAGTCCATTTTACATTAAGACCACAGAAAAGTAGAAAAAAGAAAAGAAAAAAAAGAAGGAAATATTGATTATTGAATAAACGAGCTAAATTTGAAATTTAAAAGATCGTACATTTACTTGATAGAAATTTAAATTGAAATCTCGTCCCTACTCAATCACAAACTTTCAGTTGAATCAAATACTCTATAAAAGGAGTGATTGTGCTTATTCCGCATTCCCTTGTCTTATATCATGTTATTACGTAACTGTCAGCACTTGCAAGATATATGCATATATAATCAGAAAAAAATATGACTAGAATCCTGAAGTCAGTCTTTATTGCGAATCATTTCTTTAATGGTGTGCCATAATGCTAGGGGTCCTAAGCTTCCCGAGTATCACTTGTTAAGAACAGTGGAAAACCCACACTAATAAGCTAGGAACGAAAACATTTGTGGAAACAGACTTTTTAAAAATTATATCACTTATAGTCCTTCAAAACATAAATTTCCACCTAGGCGTCTCAATGAGACAGATCAGGACCTAGATTTGACTTTTCCAACCCATTATATTTTTTACCGAACAAAAAAAAAACAACTATCAGACCAACAAGGGATCTGCCAGAACTCAATCAGGGGGTGTTTAACTTGTGTTATGAAGGTGATTGTGTAATTTTGAATAATCAGTTGTATGCAAGCGTGGTGCAGACGATATGTTTGAATGTAGTATTATTTTACCTGTTAATAATCAGTTGTAGACTTGCAGTTAGTATCACGCTAATCATATGACCCCAAACGATCAGAAAATCAGGTGCAATTAGTATTAAACCAGCTTGTTTACGTTTAGCCTTCTGTGTCAATATTCTTTTTTATCAACAGTTAGCTGCAGACATATACGATACTGGTAAAAGTGCGAGTAGTAGTAGCATGACTGCATCTTATTGTTTTATTTGTTAACTTTCTTAAGGGCAATTACATATATACTCACTAAAACTTGGTCGTTTGCATATTTACCAAAAACATGGTTAAACATCATTGTACATTTTGCACTTGGTAGCATAACTACATCTTATTGTTTTATTGTTAAATTTCTTAAGAGCAATTACATATATACCCACCCACTAAAACTTGGTTGTTTGCATATTTACCACAAACATGCTTAAACATCATTGTACATTATGCACTAAATACTTGTGTTTTGGAGAAACATGCAAACATTTAGGTTATATTGGGTATATATGCAATTCCCCCTATTTCTTAAGTTTGGATGCTATAATTCCAAAAAAATTGCCGTACAAGCACAGACGATTAATAGTTGTACCATATAAGTTGTTATGTAAAAAGAGTTACTGCTAACTATAATATTTTGAAAATCGTATCCACAGAATTTGGTCCAAAAAGTTGAAAATATACAGATTCAATTACTTATTTTAGTTTGATCATGGTTCAGATCATGACCCCTTATATATAAGATCATGAATCAAGATCCACCTAATTGAAACATAAATCAAAATAAGATGATTGAATAATCCAACCATTCATACTTCCACCGTTATCTGTTTTGATCATATTTCCACCGCTATCTGCTCTAAATCTATTTCCTTAATCGTGAAGAACTCAATTGTGTTTTCAAAACCAATCAACTCACTACAAACACAATCCCATAAATTCTCTGCACATATCCATATTGGGTGAAACAGAACAGCCGAAATAGAGTAAACAACAAAATATTTGAATTTTAAACATGTAGGATCTAATTTAGAATTTTCCTCATAGAACCTTAAGCAACTAGTGATGTTACAATTAATTCAAAACTTAATGTTTTATTTCATAGTTCTACCCAATCCATAGTTGATGCACGTATTTAAACAAGTAAAAGACATTTGCTGAAAGGATAAGAACTTCCACAACCAATATAACTCCTCCATAAAATCAAGAAAAGCATAAAATCAAATCCATAGGCATGTTAATCACATCCATACTTTAAGAGCCTGAAACCTAGCAACATTGTCTGATCCAATATAAGAAATCAAGTGTGCTTTTTCCACTACTTAGAAACATGCCCCTCTATAGTGAACTACTGGGCAGGGTACCCGGGCGTTGGAGCGGCAGGCGCCATACAATTAAAATATTCAGTGAAATTTTTTTTATAAAACAAAGTTTTTAGTTTTTACGGTAAGCTTTATTAAAAAATATTCCAAAAGGCGCATATGTTGATTCTCGAGGCACTTTTGCGATTTAATAATATTTTTTGAACATTGTATTTTAGTATGCATTTTTAAAATCTATTGATTTAACAATATCGTTTTCGGACGACTTTTATGGGTTAGCCGAACCGGTGGTGACTCCAGTTCCTGGTTGAACCCGTTGGCCCGGTCTGTTTTTTAAAACCATATGTACCATGAACTTGTTTACATATAAATTGCATGAAGATTTGTGTGTTTTATTAGTTTGTACAATATGTATAATAACAAGTATTTTTCATATTAGGGGTGTTTTAAAATAACATTTATTAGGTATTTATTGTTATGGACGTTTTTTTCTTATATTAAATTACTTTGTATTTTTTTATTATTTTTTTTAAAAACATGTCTAAAAAAAGTGCTTTAAAGTGTTGCAACAAATGCTATTATAGATGTACTTATTAAAATTTGCCATTATTAGCAAGTGTTGAATCTTAATTTTTTAAGCCTTCCTTTTTAGGAATGTTCCAAATGCTTTATAATGTAGTATAGATATAGATATGTGTAAATGTGTATAATCATATAATTAGGACTTTACACCTTTGCATCCTTTGCTTTGAAAAAATCTTTTATAAAACAAAGTTTTTAGTTTTTACGGTAAGTTTTATTAAAAAAATTCCAAAAGGCGCATATGTTGATTCTCGAGGCACTTTTGCGATTTAATAATATTATTTGAACATTGTATTTTAGTATGCATTTTCAAACTCTATTGATTTAACAATATCGTTTTCGGACGACTTTTATGGGCTAGCCGAACCGGTGGTGACTCCGGTTCCCGGTTGAACCTGCTGGCCGGTCCGTTTTTAAAACCATATGTACCATGAACTTGTTTACATATAAATTGCATGAAGATTTGTGTGTTTTATTAGTTTGTACAATATGTATAATAACAAGTATTTTTCATATTAGGGGTGTTTTAGAAATAACATTTATTAGGTATTTATTGTTATGGACGTTTTTTTTTCTTATATTAAATTACTTTGTATTTTTTTATTATTTTTTTTAAAAACATGTCTAAAAAAAATGCTTTAAAGTGTTGCAACAAATGCTATTATAGATGTATTTTTAAAATTTGTCATTATTAGCAAGTGTTGAATCTTAATTTTTTAAGCCTTCCTTTTTAGGAATGTCCCAAATGCTTTATAATGTAGTATAGATACGATACCATGTTTTGCTCTATATTCGATTCAACTATAATAACTTATGTGATACCACCACTACCAAAATTGAAAAAAACCAAAAAAAAAACCAATGATATTGTTACGATCCCACATCCGCCAAGTATGGATTAATGAATTTTATGAATGGATTAATGGTTTCATATCATTATTGGGAGAGCTTATTCGACCTCTTGAACGTCGATTACTCTATCTTTGTTCTTTATTTATCGTTTATATCTCATTATCGATTCTGGTTTGTATCAATTAGACACTCGGAGTGGTGGCCTATAGAGTGGTGGCCTATCAATTCTGGTTTGTATCAATTAGACACTCGAGTGGTGGCCTATAGAGTGGTGGCTTAGACCCAAAAAGAGAGGTGCCAACCATGACCAACATAGCCGTGACCAACGAGCTCGGAGTAATGGCTTGGACCCAAAAAAGAAGGGTGCCAACCGTGACCGACATAGCCGTGACCAATGCGGACGAAGGCTCTTCAAAACGTGGGGTATTGTTACGATCCCACATCGGCCAAGTATGGGATTAGTTGGTGGCTTATAAAGTCTAGGTGTCCCCTTCTCCTTTGAGCTAGCTTTTTTGGAGTGAGTTCTACACCTAGCTTGTGGCTTGATGAGACCTAGTATGGGACGGGTTCGTATGAGACAACTTAGAAAATCACATGAAATATCCATTCTCCATATACACATCACAGAAATGGCTAACTAGCTATAAAAGGTAAGTAAATCCTTAAATGTTTTATCATACACTATAGATAATGAATCAATCGATATACCTAAGCTTCATCAACGCGTTTCTGGACAAACTAAAATAGTAATGTGGACAGTTATTGTGTGAAAGAGAACTATCTATATAAAACTCCTAATAACCATCCGCAAAATTAGCCAAATACCTAAATGCTTTATAAAATAACGAAAAACTACCTCGGCTTCATCAACGCGTTTCCACGCATCGGGCTCGTCCCCACTCCACACCTTGTCATCCTCCTTCCTCCCCCCCACACCTCTCCCCCGATTCTTCGCCTTCCGCTCCCCAACTTCATACACATCATCATCATCATCACCAGACGAAATACTCAACATCTCAACTTCACTATCCTCATCATCATCTTCAGTTTCATTTCTGCGATGCTGAGGTTTTGATGATGCAACGGTTTTGGTTGATGATCTGTGATTAGAAGGTGGTTGGACGTGATTGATGACTGGTTTTGAGGATTTGGATGGGCGCGTGTAGTTCACGTTCCGTTGTGATTGTTCTTGTAAGGCGATTTGTAGAAGCTCGTCGTCTTCGCTGTCGCTCATTTTGGTGTTTGGGGAGTGTTTGGATTTGGGGTTTATGGTTGATTTAATTAGAAAGTGGGGAGAATGAATGATGGGGATCTGGGTTTTTCTTTTTTGTTGGAAGTTTATTGATGACCAGGTAGGAAGAGAAGGTGAAACTTTTACAACAGGATGGACTTGTATCAAGTCAAACATGTGTTAATATAGTTTTTTTAGTTTTCTATTGTTTTATTTTTATTCTTTCCTTTCACAAAAGTTCATTTTTATTACAGTACAATTTAAGTTGTAAATATGGAAATATACAACTATTAATTTTAGTGTGCTTTATTTTTCTTATATATAAAAGTGAAAATATGTATAATTAGCAAAATTTCAGGGAATACACCGACTTTTGTTACTAGTTATAATATTCGTGCATGCACGACATTTTGACTTGAAATTTTTGTCATATATTAATTAACGAATATATTTTCTAACGTTTGTTCACGAATCAAATACCTTATATTGTATTAATACTTATATATATTGTCTTTAAATATAATGAGGTTGTATATTTTTTACTTTAGTATTATTCATAAAACTTTAGAAATATATACATATATATATGTGGTCTATGTTTAGGATTGAGATTAAGTTCGATAAATTTTAATATTTAAAGAATTAATTTTTTGATGATTTGCTTGTACCTATAATGATTATGCAATTTTCTATTAGGTTAACTGATAAAAAAGGTTATGTTGGTTAATAAAGGTGTTAAGCATAAAATTTCAATCAAAGTCTAAAGCTTATAACAATGTTTACACGTTTTTATACGATTCATGTTGGAGAAAATTCTTTTATTTTAAACAATATTCTATTGGTGATTTTCACTATTGTATGTCTTGTTACAATTTAAAATGGATGTTGAAAAAGATTGTAGTTATAAAAGTGGGAGCCATTCATGTTTAAGCACTGCATGTTCTTGAAGAGATATCAATCACTTTTTTTAGTTACATCTAGCTTTGTTTTTGTGTATAGTTTTTGATTATTTTTGTAAACTGTTTTAAGTATTTGCTAGAGGGGTTTTCATATGGTCGAAAAAATTTCATATGAACATGAACGCTATAACTCATAATGGGGAGTATATTGTTGATGGTCATAAGGAGTTTTTGTTGGTGATTTAACATGTAAATCATATCAAAAAATATATCGGAAAAAGGTCATCCAACATGGATCCATATGATGCGTATAATTAATCTAAATAATAACAATTATCGTACCTTTGAAGCGTGATTGGTTGAACCAAATGGAGCTTATCAAATACCCCTAATCCCCATGGATTCACACGAAAGTAGGTTGTCTCTATGATGTATCCACACTATACATCATTGTATATCACCGGATGCTAGTCCTTTCGTATCTCTTGGATATATAAAGCTTTTTGATCAAAACCATAAACCCTAATTGGTGTTTTTTGTTTGACCGGTTTTAGGAGGGAGGAGAGAGCACCAAATGTGTATTTTGCTTAGTGAATAAGTTATGGGATTTAATTTGATCTAATCCCATAATAAACTCATCTAAGATACACTTAGCCTCATGAGTTTTATCATTTCCTTTTTACACTCCTTATGGACTGCCTATTAGATTACAAATGGGTTGCCATTCGTTTTGGTCCAATCCAATATATTAAGTCCATTACTTAATAAGTAACCCGTTAATTAAGTAATTAGTCTAACCAATTAATTAGACACCCGTTAGTTGATTGGTATAATGTGCTTGGCGATGTCACGAAAATGATTAGAGTTGATAGTTTTTATACTTAAAAGGTTTTGGTAAGTATTCTTATAGTGTAGCTGATAGATTTGAGCTTGTGGGTATTGCCTAATTTGCTTGTTGAAATTATGGTTGAATGTGTCCTCTTACACAGAGGAACAACATGATTTAATTCTTGAAGATTAAGTAAACTTGAGAACATTGAGTTAGTTTTACATCTAATGAAACTCAAATAATTCTTTTGACTGTAAAGTTGCACAACGTTTTAGTTGGTACTTGAACTCGCAATTACTTGGTTTTGATGGGCCCGCCTTTGATATAGTCTTGATATCACTAGGACCAAGCAAACAACTTTTTATAGTTAATATTTGTAGAAATTTTATCTGCAATTAACAAAAAGTTATGATCCTTTTGGGTGATGGGGGAACACCTGACTTATGATTACCAGTATGAGGACATTACTTGGCTTTCTCGACATTATCTTTTTCATATCTATGTGGAGTCCTTATGTGGCATTATGTTTAGTACCATGGATACATGCATGTACTTTGAGAAATGTATAGATAAAAACAATGGGCATGTCTAACAGTTTTAGTAAAGGGTTAAAATATGATTAGGTCAATCTAGACGATATATGTACACCTTGGGGTGGACCCATAAAATATTTTAACTTTGATATTATGCATAGTGATGTGTCACATAGGATTAAAACAATTATAATACTCCGTAAGTTAATTTTTTTCATCAACATTGTTTACGAGGTTACTTTAGAAAACTTCTTACTCATTTGACACATTGCCTTTTTAGGTGACTTTTTTTTACCCATGTGATTCACTAGAGATATAAATTAACCTGCATCGACCCATTAATAGGTAAACGGGTCAAATTTGACACCTTTAGTGAAATGTCATGCCAAGTTAGGGTTAGCTCCCTACTGAAATATATTGTATTTTTGGCTAGAACAATTTTCTCATGTGTGATGATGTAGACAATTCAAAATATTCTTGGCCTATTTACATCTTTTTGTTGGTATCTAACTAATATAGCAGGTTGCGCAGTTTGGTGCAGACCAAGACTATCATTTGTGGTGTTGTAGTTCGTAGATGGAAACTGGGAGTGAAGCCCAACAAGTCAAAACATATATAAAGGTAAGAATATGTATTCTTTATCTTTTGTCCTTTATTCAACATATATTAACATTCATTATAATAACTTTTGATTTTACTTTATTTTACTTTTCCTTTTAAAAAAGAAAAAAAACAGTAAGACATACAAAAAAGACACTACAAAAAAAAGCCCATTTAGTGGCACACACTTTTAATGGCACATTTTCATGTGTCACTATAATACGTTTTTAGTGACACTTCATATGTGCCACTAAAGAAAATATATGTTTTAGTGGCAATTTACATCTTGTGCCATAATAACACCAACTTATTAATGGCATATATTTTGATACGTCACTATAAACTACTCCTTCCGTCCCAAAATATAAGTCCAATTTGAGTTTTTGAATCGAACTTTGATCTTAAATATTATTTTTTTGTATTATATAACATTTGATAAAAATTATACCAAATAAAAACACAATCTATTTATATATTTGCATCAAGTATTATATAATACAAATAAAAATATTTATGGTTAATGTTCGATTAAAAAAGTCAAATTAGACCTATATTTGGGGGTGAGTAGTATAACTTATGTCACATAAATATGTTGGAGTCTTTGTTAAAAGTAGTAGTGGGCGGTAGCAGTGAGATGTGAGCAGTAGCCACAACTCACCACTCACCGCTCACAACTTTTTAGAAAGCATTGGAAAAATGAGCATTCTTAAAAAATAGCAAAACTCACCGCTCATTTGCCAAATGACTACTAAAAATCAAAATGCTCATTACTCACCGCCCTAAAAAGCTTCACACTGCTCCGTGGCAAACATACCCGTTATGTCATTCTTTTTAAGAAAGTTTACTTTTATTGAAATGTTCCACTATAGATGAATTAAAATTTTCATTGGGCGGGGCATTTTTTTAACATTCCCTCCCTTATTTTTCTTTCAATTTTGAAATCCCTCTTTAGTCTAATCTTCTTGGCATTCTTCCCTAATTTACTTATCCTCACCTTTAGATATTTTTTATTTGTCTCTATCAAACATAATCTCTAAAGGTTTTGATATCACTGATCTCGTCTTTCAGTTACAACCATTAATATATCAGGTTTTTTTTCAATCTTGTTCAGGTAATTGTATCAATTTTTAAATGATTTTGCATAAACTATTTCACTATGTTAGGGGCTTGATTGTTGTTTTGTATTGGCAACCACATTTAACAATGTAATATGTATTATTATATCAGCGTTGATTAAGTCATGGTTGTTTTTCATATCATCATATTGTTATATGGTTTTGTCTGGATCCTAAAAAGATTGTCTCGTACTTCTTCATTAATTTAATTATGTTTTAGTCAAAGAATTGGTTATGTGCTATTGTGTGTAACATATTGGATTTCACAAACACATCAAACCATAAACAAAGTAGGCGATAAGATGAGTTTTAGAGAGAAAGTTAGAGGTTTGGGAACTTTAGTGAGAGAAAGAAAATCTTATTATGAGCTCCAACTCTCTACCTTGGGAGGTAGAGAGTATTTATAGTCTTACATAAATCGCCACCTACGGGTCATGGATCGTGCATACAGCTGGTAAAGACCCGTCCGTCCTCCACGGTGTTACTTAACTAAATACTACTTAACTTATAATAATCTACGACTACGAGCTTTCTAACGATTACATATACTTGAGGTGACCGACTCTTTAATAACCGGATTTACTAAATCCTAACAATCTCCCCTAAGGAGGTCACCTCAAACACACATTAAAATTACATTGAATACAAACAGATATTACATTAAAATTGTTCTTGCATTCTTGATGTAGTTCTTTGCTCAAGCTCGTAGTCATTGATTCTTCATTATTGCATGTTTGGTTAATCCAAGTGGAGGTCTTTAACCGATCCACGTGATAATGAGTTTTGAGCCGCTTTGAGATCATCACCAAACATAAATCTCGACTCATCCATTGTGGTGTTGGTATTATGTGATGTTGTGACTTTGGACCGACATGCTCACATTCGGATCATGATATATTCTCATCGAGTAGCGGAAGCTTTCGTTGATTCATGATATTGGCGCAGCAGTAGCGTAAGCATGGAGTGAAAATATCGAGTCATTGATGCACTAATCATGATTTCTTTAGAAATGAATGTGTTGTGTGAGCATGCGGCTATGGATTGACCGCTTCATTCGATCACCGCAAACGTAGGGTGTTCCGCATACAACAGCTAGCAATAAAGCGCACAAAAGTGTCTTTGATCACTTTTGTTGAATTGAGGTACACGCCCACGGTTCCCCGCTGATCGAGACAAGTACCGCTGTGATCGTATATAATTCAAGAATTTCCTTGACAGGTTTCGCAATGCTCTAGTTGTTCTCAAACCGAACGTCTCAAAGAAGACAACACGGAGTGAGTGAACCAAATAATTGAGATTCACCGATTGATGAAAAGAGATTTGAAAACAATCGTGTATCGCTCAATAGAAATTGTTTTTGCAATACAACGAAGGTTTTAATGAAAATCAATTATCAATCATAAACACCTTTTATTTTGAAATATTTGTACACAATCGATGTGCTAAAGAAAAGAGTTTTAAGCACAACGACCGGTTTTTCAAAGGTATCCGTCAATCCATAACTCGAACCAGATTGATTCAAAAGATTGAATCGCCCATTGTTTCTGCTCGGTTGTCACATGGTTGATCTATTGAATAGATCTCACATGCCACCCACCGTGAGCTTGTTTGATGTTGGCTCCGAAGGCTTTCCATCTTCATTGTGAATATGTTTGCATATCACTCGGATGTTCCGCAATACCACAAGGATAATGCGAGGACTAAGATATAATCTCTTTCCACATTGTGTGAAACAGAGAGTCTTCATTGAAAGTGTCCTAATGAGATTTATTGATGATCTCGTGGCTCTAGACTCAATTGTGCATATTTGGATCCTATTTCGAGACTAGGAGAGGGTCTCCTTCTTCAATATCAACAATCTCTAAGAGAAAGTCGATAGATAATGTCGGTTCCCGTGAGAATGAAACAAGTCCTTTTAAGAGGAACTTGAGTGGTTTGGGAAGTTGAAGTGCAAGTCGTCACCGGGTCCATGACGTCTTGTCTTCAATACCGATGTTACCTTGGTAACCACCAAGAGTATATGAATTGAACCCGTTTCGCCCTAAGGTTGAATAATTGAGGGCTATTTCTTTTCACCCTTTTCTCATTCAATTCTTTTCATTCTTCAACCCTTCAAGCTTACCGAGACTTCATAACTAGAACCTTGTTGGGTTTATTCCAAGACTAGCTCGGTCTCGATCCGCACTCTTCCCATATCTCATTTTTCTCCTTTTTCAATATACCTAAGGACTTCTACACTATCTAGTGGATTGTCCTCGGTAGATCCCTCCGGTTCGGCGGATCATGGGAACAAATACCTAACCTTATCATCCTTATATCACCATACATAAAGTAAAGTTGGTCGGTCTATTTGGTATTGTTCATCCGCCATTGGAACCAATTGAAAACCATTTGAAAATCAATCCGGATACTTGTGATATATTATCAAAGCATTTTGTACCGAATTGTTTTTGATATTTTTAGAACAAGAGCTCCCCTCAACATGTGCATCAAGTATTTGAAATCGTTTTGCACACGGAGGCAAGAGAAAGAATTAACTTCTTTGATTACCATTTTCTAAAAGATATCAACATCACTTCCTATCAAATCAAGTAGATAAAGCATATTGGGAAGGATGAGGTTTTCAAAGCTTGCTCCCCTCAATATGTGCCTCGAGGTTTGAAAGAGTTTTGCACATATTAGAGGAACCCGCACATTGAGACAAATTGATCACGTTTCAAATCTTTGTGGTTTAAGATAGATGCTCCCCTCAACATGTGCATGGAAAATTTGAAATCGTTTGGCACATGTGGGAAGGAGAGCTTGTACATCCTTATAAAACCATTTACCGAATTATCGCTTAAATCCAATTTAAATCACAAATTCTCCCCGATCACAATTATCAAATCATTTGAGATTTGTGATCTCTGTAGATTTAAATTGATTTTGAAAGCTTTTAAGGAGAATTGTGACTTGATTATGAAAACGTTTTAACTGATAAGGATCGGATTTTGAGACTTTAAACTCCATTGATTAAACATGCATGATTATCTTTTGAAAACAATTGTATGACAAATAACCTTTTGATTTAATTGAAATCATTCTCCCCCTCAATCAATGACATAAGTTGTTGATTGAGAGATAGATATTTTGACAAACTTTAAGTCCAGATGATTTTCAAAAATAGAGTCCGAGTTATTTTTCAAAGCAATTAGTTTTCATAAGATAGTAAGTAATTGTTTATAGAATCGAGCATGAGATTTGAAAACCAAGATAAAGCATGGCTCGTTTTTCTTTGAAAAGCGGTTATTGCTCGAAATGACAATAAACCATTGTTTCACTTTCTCCCAAAAATATTTTTTATATTTTTTTTTTTTTTTTTTTAACATTCGAACAACATCTAAAGTCCCGTGTCATTCTTTGAATGACAAAGACAAAGACCGTAGATATTATCGAATCGAGAAAACATGACAAAAGACAATATTTTTGAAAATTTTCAAGATTTTCAAATTTTATGGATTTTTGAAAGTTTTATATTTTTCTATTTGCTTTTGTTGGTTTTGTAATTTTGTATTTTGTTTTTGAATAACTATTTACAAGAGATAAATTAGTTTAAGAGGATGATGAAATGAGTACCGAGATAAGGATATCGCTCAAGACGTTGTAGAAGAAAGAAATCAACATCTCTTAAACTTTAACCACCAAAGCATTCGAGGCTTCTAAGAAAATCGTCGTCGAACATGAGCCTTCTAAATGAGAATCTTTGGTAGCTTCCCCAAACCGACAATCTTCGAATTAAGACCATTTCCCCAAGAAGTAGAATGTGAAGAAAAAACGGTCTCATTGAATGAAGCTCAACAACCCAAAGAAACATGAAAACACCAAGTAACAAGTTGAACCAAGATCCTTTCTGCGGTTATCAAACTCGGGATACATGATTAAGCCCGATCACATGAACTGTTGTGCATCCCCGATGTAAACATCATTCTTCGAGATTTGTGCGATTGTCTATTCGGAGAACAATATATCAACATCTTCATTTCACCAAATGCATTCCGTTATCTTACATATAACCAATCACCCATAATGTACACATGTACCCAACCAGAGTGAAGACTATGACATCCAAGTAACATGTTGAATCACTGATCATCTCTGTGGATATCAACTCCGAATAACTGAATAAGCTCGATCATGTGAACATGTTGTGCGTCCCTGATGTACACAAATCTCTCCCCTGATGGTTGCGATCTCATCGAAATCATCATTACATAGTGTACATGAAGCAATAACCAGAAGCACTTTATCATAACCATATCGAAGATGTCGATAAGCAATATCATCTCACGCCCAAATATTCTTCTCATATTTCTTCCAATCGAACACGAGTAACACATACCAAAAGTCTCCGAGACCATTTCCCCCCAAATAGTTGGAATAATACATCCTTCCCCAAATAGTTGGAATAATATATCCTTCCCCAAATAGTTGGAATAATACACCAAAGGCTACGAGTTAAACACCGAGTTTCTCTGGTTATGACCATTGTCTTTCCGGATAACTTCAATCGTGTAGAAGTGTTAAGTTCATCATGTGTACTCGTTGTGCTTTTAGATATATGTCTCCTTCCCCTTGCGGGTTTTGATACCTCGTAATCAAGAAACATAATATACCCATAAACTCTTGAAATCTTGTGAGAAGAACTCAAATAGCCCAAATGAATCCTGTGAGAATCAACTGCTACAGAAACTCTCTCTGACTATCTTTATCAACCCATATGTAGACAATTTGAAGTGACCACTAAAGAAGAAAACCCGATATACCAAACTTGAAACTGAAGTCGAATTCCCCACATTTGTATCTTAAGCTTGCACTTAATGATGGAAGAACGGTGTTGAGAATCTATGCTTCAAGCAAATCTCTAAGTACTCACTACTCAAACAAAGTATGAGACATTAACACCTCTTGAGATTATCCACATCGTCATCTCGCATGTGACATCGAGTAAAACAACGTAACTCCTAATAGTGATAGTTAACCGTGTCTTCAACCATCCACCTCGATCACCGGTAACTAGATAAACCAAGTCTTCAACTCAAATTCTTAAGCCCGAGCAAGTTATCAAATAAGAACACGCCTTTGTGAAAGTCAACTTCAATCTCAAATAAGTGATAAATGATTAACTCAAGTAATCAACTTGTGTCAAATGTCCAACACGTGAATAAACATACAATCGGATGTACATTGACCCACCGAATGAACCGAACAAATGATTCCTCAACATCAATGCATTCTTCCTAAAGGTATACATGTAGAGACCGATATGGAAGATTCACCAATAATGTCTTTGAGCGGATGAGGTAGTCATTTTCCTTAATGTTCATGTGGTTGATTTATAGAGTGCACAATAATCCGTGAAGATTTGGCAAAGGGATACCAAAGAGCGGATCATTATTCATGAACAATAATCCGTGAAGATTTGGCAAAGAATACCAAAGAGCGGATCATTATTCATGAGTGCAACAATAATGATAGTCATTATCAACGCCTTGAGAAATAACTAGAGATAAGGTTTCTTGAGAATTCCGAGAAGTACTTCTTAGATGGAAAACCATTGAGTCAAGAGGAACCGAGCATGAGCTTTAGAAACTAGATGATCAACATTCGTTGAAGGTTGGAAGTACTCATCAAACATATCTTGAAACAATAAATCCCAAACAATCCTTCCCGAGTGAAGCATTAGGCGTTGAAGGAGAGTCGTATGACCATAATTCAAGCATCCATCAACATGTAGTATATGCACTCTTCTCCCCTCAAAATTGCATCCGAAGTTGCCATTTTGATTTAAACAAGTGAATAAGAATATACACCAATGAACGAGATCCACTTGAGGGTTGAAAGAGCGTGGAAAAACATGAAGCTTGTTGATGAAGAATGTCGATGAGAATGGTCATACACATGAAGATTTCTCTTCTTTTGAAGATAAAGCGCATCAAGCGCACACCTTTCTTTTCTTTGAGGAACGGGCCTCAAGTGTTATCTGCAGACGCCATAATGATGAAGTACGAGGCCCGAATCGATGTGAACAGACGTCATTGTTTAGAGCCCAGTTATATGTTTAGAGCCGCCCAATCCAAATACCAAGGGACGATTTGTACGACCGCTTTGGACAATGACGAAGACAGAGAATTGAAACATTGGATCCCCACGTGCTCATGGGGTCCTTTTGGTTAGCACAAACAATCTTTGAATCGCCAGAAACCCTAGGTGCAATGCCATTGTCACTAGGAGTCGAACTAGTAGAAGCATCGACTTAGTCGAGGGACATTTTGTGCTTAATGGGATTATTCTACCGCTGGCTTCCAAACCTTAACAGCACTACTCTAGGCATAGTGGATCTAGTTAAGGGCAAGGTTTGCCATTCGTGAATATTCGACTGTTGGCTTCCACCGAAATCCTACATTGGTAAAAACCTTCCTGTAGGTTTCGTGATTGCTTAACTGCTTCGCTTCCAAACTTTCTTAACGGGGTATGATTCTTAGATCTCGAAATAACACAACACATTTATCATGATTACCGAAGATAGACATTCTTTACGTGTTTTGCGACAACATAAGACTTCGAATTAATTTCAAGAAGCTTAGAGCTAATACTAGAACCAACACGCTTCTTTTGTTCAAGTCAAACTTATTTTCCTATGGTGTTCTTTCACTTTCTTCTCATGATCACTTTTAGTCGTGAAATTCTGTCCTTCTTTGTATTGCTACAAGGTTTTGACCCGCTAACTTTAGTGTCAATATTAACATCAATAGAAGTGATGACGGAGCCTTAGTTTGTTTTATCGCCATTTGATTTTCTCGTCTAGAAGTGTTGGGTTCGAGGCTTTCGAGAGGCACATTAAGAGTCACATTCTTATCCTTAGGCATAGAACTGGTGCAACTATTCTATCTCGCCTATTACTCGCTTTCGGACTTGTGACAATTACATACTCTAAGAGTTCCCGAGATCGTTTGGCATCCATGCAGCATAAGTGATTGCACTATCAAAAGGCTTATCTAATCTATCATCCTCTACTATCTCACGGAGGCCCTTTAAACTATCCTTAAGTTGTGTTAGATATGTTTTATGTGCGTTCATTATTCCTAAGAGGGGAGGAATATATAACATATCAATAGGATACTTATCACAAGCAGAAACCTTTGGAATGTAATATTTGCAATTAGGGATTGGCAATTTTCCTTTCACCTCACGCTTGATTCTCAATATCGTTAAGCAAAGAAGTTACCTTTTCAATGTGTTTATCATGATTAACTTTGAATGAATCACATAACTCTTTGTTTTGATCATTAACTTTTGAAATTTCACTTTAAAACATTCATTTTCCTTTTGCAATTTATCAATAATGTTTTGAAGTTGGAAATTCGAGAATCTAAAGGTGGAGGTATTCGGAGCCACCACTTCATTCCTTTCATCTTTCAATTGTGAAATCTGGAATTTCAATCTTTTGATCGTGTGGCAATGAGCTCGAATCTGTTCATCACGTTTGTTGATTTCAAAACCGCATCAAACTCGTGAGCATTCAAGATGTCTTGATATTTGAAGTTTTAACATTTTCTTTCGGATGTTGATATTTTAATTGTAAACCAAGATATTCAACTTCTAATTTAGAATAATGTTTGACCAAGTTATCATGATCGTCATTTTCGATTTTATCATTCAATTTTGAATTTTTGTCTCAAGCTCAATGACACGATCCTGGGATACTTTCAATGCAATGACATTTCATGAAATTGAGAAGCGAATAATAAAAGCTTAGTAACAAGTAAAACACATCTTGAGCAACACAACTCAAAATCAAGTTCTCATTTAAGATATGCAAATTCTTCCTTTCAATTTCATTATATTTGAGTTCCGCTCATAATCATTGACTTCAACTATCATTGCATCAAATTCCTTTTCCATTTCTTTAATATCCGAGTTTATCCCTTTTAAGACTTTCAAATTGACCTTTAATTGTTTAAAGAAAGGCATGACCTCGCTTAAATAGCATTCTTTAGTTTGCTCAAAACCCTTTCCCTTCGCTTATCCCAAGAGGTGTGATTCTCTTTTTACACGTTTTCTCAAAATCAACAAATAGTTGGTAAACTACATAAAGGCTGATTAAGGTTTTGCTATTAGTGGCAATAGATCTAGGCACTAAATGCATTGGTGTATTTGGAGGATACACAGTGGCTGGAGGCAATTTCCTAAGGGGAGGATTATTTTCAACAAGTTCATCTGCCTTTTTCTTTTCCATATCTAATTTCCAGAACACTTGTTCAGGGGTTAACTGAGTTTGAGGTCTAAACTTGTTTAAGGCAATCCAATTATCCTTAGTGTAATTTGGAGTTTTGAACGTTATATTATGATCTATACACCAAGGATCTTTTAGTTTCTTTTCCATTTTCTCTCTAGAGGCATCTTCTAACTCTCTATCTTCTTCAATGCATTCTAAACAAGTAGGCATTTGTCTAGGCTTAAGGATTTCATTACCATCATAGATCACTTTTGAGCGACTTTTGCTTTCTTACCATACTCGTGATTGGGTTCTTCTACAAGGCCAAGACTATGCTTATCGCTAATACTCTATGCTTAGTGATCATGTGAGCAATCAATGGTGTTGCCTTGTACATACAACTTGTTTTCAAGTTTGTTCTTTAAAGTTTTAAGGTTGGAAAAATCATTTAAAAGTTTTGATTCCTTTTGTTTGAACTCCCGCTAAGCACTTTTACATTTTCTTGAAGTTCTTGTTTTTGCTTAGCGCTTTATTAAGTTTCTCTTGTAAGGAATTTAACTCTTGTTTTAATGTTTCTTCCTTAAGTTACTTTTTTCGATTAATGTATGCATTTGGCAATCCATTTCCGCTCACGTGTGGTCACCAAATTTAGCACTGTTCATAGATGGCAACTTGATCCTTATATATGTTAAGCTTAGTGGTGTGGAGTCCTCGTGGATAAATGCAGTAGTACTCATGCAACTCATAATCATCATTTTGAGTAGAAGATGCACAGCTTAGGTATACCGAAACTTCCATGCGCCTTTCCTCTGCATTAACGCACACAGTGTTGTGGTGGTGTACCTCTATCTTGGGTAAATCCAAGCTTCCATGGAGCGTTCCTTTGCATTAACTTGCACAGTTGTGGCTGGTGCACCTCTTTCTCTTGTGAATTTGAGCACGAAGATTCCATTTTAGCATTATCCGACTCAAACACGATAGTCTCGTAGTACATTGTTGGGTATCTTCGCTCATTGGTCACGTCAGATAAACCGAGTATCTTAGATACAACTCGAATCGAATCGTTAGGCATGATGTTGACGTGCGGGATTTTACAAGTCTATGATTTAAACCGAGAAATAGAATCTTTCGCGGATTTTACTAAAATCAAGACCAAACCGTTAAGCAATGCCAATAGAACGTGTTAAGATAATCGATGGATAGACACAATGATAGACAATTGTGTGTTAGGACTTATGTAGGATTAGCGAGATGTTGTTTGGTTGTGATTTGGGTTGTTTGATGCACGATTTTACGGAGAAATTTAGGTCTAAAACTTAAAACCTCAATAACTTCGCTCGAGCGGATTTAGGCCTCGAGGGTTGACCCAAATAAACTTTAGTTCATTCGGCGTGCCATTCTCCTCGTTCTCACGGTCGTTTTGATGGGTAGAACGCTGAAAACGGAGTTACGGATCAAAAGTTATAGCCGTTTGAAGTTTTGTCGGAAAAGTCAACAAGTCGCTAGAGAACAAGTCGCTATAAAAGTCACCTCGCTAAGAACAAGTCGCTAAGTCACAAGTCGCTAAGACAAGTCGCTAAGACCCAACTAACACAAAGTCGCTAAAGCACCAAGTCGCTACACAAGTCGCTAAAGAGCAACTCGCTAAGGTCCAAGTCGCTAGTATCAAGTCGCTAACAATTTACACTACAACTCGCTAACAATTTCAAGCAAGTCGCTAACCTCACCAAGTCGCTAGCCGTAGTGGAGAATCCACTAACTTGTACTATTTGTCGGCTTGTCTCAATAGACAAGTCGCTAGGACCAAGTCGCTACCAAAAGCACTACAACTCGCTACCTTTTTCAAAGCAAGTCGCTATGATGAAATTCACTACGAGAACCAAGTCGCTACCAAGAAAAACTTCAAAACACACTTTTCAATCCAAAACAAGCTCAACCACGTGATTCAAGCTTTCCAAATCAAAACCCAAGCACTTACAATGATTCTAAACACAAAAGTACACCCAAAATTCAAACTTTAACACTAGAAATGAACCAAATGATGCAAAACCACTAAACTTTTCAAACTCAAAACCATCTAAAACCACTAGAAATCCAAGGATATGTAAGAGATGATCAAACCATGGCTCTTGATACCATTTGTAACATATTGGATTTCACAAACACATCAAACCATAAGATCAAATAGGCGATACAAGAGAGTTTTAGAGAGAAAGTTAGAGGTTTGGGAACTTTAGTGAGAGAAAGAAAAATCTTATTATGAGCTCCAACTCTACCTTGGGAGGTAGAGAGTATTTATAGTCATTACATAAATCGCCACCTACGGGCCGTGGATCGTGCATACAAGTGGGTAAAGACCCGTCCGTCCTCCACGGTGTTACTTAAACTAAATACTACTTAACTTAAATAATCTACGACTACGAGCTTTCTAACGATTACATATACTTGAGGTGACCGACTCTTTAATAACTGGATTTACTAAATCCTAACATTAAATATTTTGATTAGTGTCGTGTCGTTTATCTCATGTCTAATATAGAGTGCATTGTTTATATTCTTTATTGTTTGCAGATGTGACTTGAAGATGGATGAGGACATTCAATATCATTGACAAGATGTGGTCACTTGTGAAGTTGTAGGATTTTTATTTAATATCTTAGTCGAACACTTAGAGTTTTTTTTTTTGTAATCTGAATTTGATGTTCCTTTCTTGTATATCATTAAACTTTGTTGGATGATTGTAATGCATTTGTTGTATTTGTTTTCTATAGCTGAAAGTTATTTGCTTAATGATCGCTCAAAAACCAAAAAACGCTACGTTGTCACCCGGTTATTGTCGAAATATGTTGTGGTGGCGCAAAATATTTGCCGCTAAAAACTGGTTGGTTATTTGTAGCTACATGCATCTAGTGACATTAATTATATGCCACAAAATCCTTTAAGTTTTGCGTGACAGAAGTATAAGAGCCACTAAAGCTCAAAAATGTTGCAGCAACACATAAAAAAGTGCCACTAAATCCCTTTAGTGGCAGCGCACTTAGTGACACTTATTTTTTCTGCCACCGATTCCCGAAAAGACCTTTAGTGGCACTTGTTTCAATCTTTAGTGGCACTTTTCGTGTGCCACTAAATATCCTTTTTTTGTAGTGAGAAGTAAAGACATTAAGTTGTGATTGATACTCTAACGTATAGTCACTTAGAAAACTAGACATTAATGAAACATAAAACCAATTGAAAGTTATAATTATAAATTTTTGATTTGTAGCAATGCCATCACGATACAACCAATATTTTTCCTTATGAAACAAGATTAAGCTATCTCATATATATATTTTTGAAACTGAAAAGATATATGAAATATTCCGAACCAAAATAGAAGATGGGCAAATCACCAGCATGTATATATTAAACGAACCCAATCAAGTTTATGCGTGTATTAGCACATATAATGATTCAGATTCTTATTTAGCTTTTTATAGTTAAATTAACTTAAACGTTTTATACTAATAAAAAACTTGATGCATGACACAAACTGTTCGAGTGACAGAATACTAGAAGTATACCTTATTTGAAATTTTCTAAGTTCACATTGAATAGGTGTAGGAAGTTTAGTTTAGATTTGTGCAATGTTAAGCTAGCCACTGTAGATAGCTTGGCCAGTTGGCTATTGCCTTACAAAGTTACAATACATGTTGAATTACTTATTTTCAAGCCATATATCTCACCACTATCCAACCCATTCAAAACTTTTCTATACTTTCATTCTGGTTGGGCTAGTAAGCACTTAGAAAATATTTTGTTCTCCTTTTCTTTATCATATGGTAAGTTAAATAATATCAAGGCGACTATTGGTTTGTTATTGTAATATCCCGTAATTTACCCAGTCATTAATTAATGTTGAACACGGAATAAATTACTATGAATGTTTAATTAGCCATTATTACGAGCAATATTTTTTTTAAGCAAATATAAACTATATCGATGTGATGCGGTTCACACCTCATTTGGAACGAGCTCACACACGTACCGCGATAATATGATCAACGAAATAATCACACCCGACACACTCTTACAAATTGTTGGGTCTTGAATCATTCTATAACAAGCAAATGGACATCATATATTTTTTTTGGGCTTTGGCTCACGGACCCAACAAACAAACAAATCCCCACTACACTTTATATAAATATTTATATATTTATGGTTCACTATTTTGTATCACTCCAAGAAGCAAACACACTATTTTAATTCTATCAAGTGGCAAACACACAAAACTGTTTGATAGAACTAGTCTTCGTCAAAAGAAAATACAACATAAATGAACATTACCTACTATCTCCTGTGTAAATGAATTGTCATTCCTCAATTGAGATATCAACTCAAGATAGATTTCCCATACCTTTTTGTCCTCTGAAAAGTCCTCAATTGTCAAATCTACATAAAAAGACTACATTAAGGCTTTTTGTCTACTTCTACTTGTCCTCCATTATTGCTATGTTCAACCTCCCTTTTATAAGGCCATGCAATTGAACAAACTTCACAAACACAAAAGTACCCACCCAAAGATCAAAAACCCATTTCTCTTTTTTTACTACTAACGTACGAACATAAAGGAAGAGTACAAGTTACATTTAAAAATCAAAGACCCATTTTCTTTGCTACTAACGTGCGAGAAGGGAGGAAGGAGTGCAAGTCGCGAGCCATCTTTTCGAGTTCTAAGGTCCTTTCGATCGCACACGCTTGGGTTGCAAGCTTGGAAGCTTTGGAGTTCGCCACCGTGCTTCGCTCGTCCTCGTCGCGTTTCATCACGGTCCTTACCACCATTGTTGGTGTAGTAAGATCCTCAAGCTCTTTTCTTCTATACACATATACGTCTGCATGCTTCACAAGTAGCTTACATAAACATACGTAATACTTTAACGCTTCTTCAATCCTTAACAAAACATTTATGAATCATGCGTTAGAATGTAACATGAACTTGTGTGACCATGCAACAAATAAATCTCCTCAACAAGACTACATTGTCAAATGCATGCGCATAAACGCATTCGACTTCAACAAAAACACACGTGCTCACACTAGTATACACATACAACACATATTGAACTTTCAAAACTTGACCACCTGTGTGAAGGAAACGAGACATGAAAGCTAAGTAAGGACCCTCGTAAATGGGTAAGTACTCGATCTGCGATGGGCTCGTATGACTTAAAACGCATAACTTAGTTTACGAGTCGACTTACTTACTTGCAAACTTGTAGCTTCTTATCTCGTCGAAACCTTAAAGTACTTTGTATACGTAACGAGCTACAAGTACTCGACTTGGATTACTGAAACTAAATGAACGCATGGAAACTAAGAAACCCAAAGAATAATGGAAACAACATATATATGCGCATGGAAATCAAGGCTAAAGAAGAGACACAATATGAATAACAACGCACGCATGCACTGAGTTAAACATACTAGACATATCACAGACCCGAAAAGCCTTATAAACAAATCGTGTGAAGATAAAACACAACAAGAGTCTTGGAGCAGTTGGTTGGGACGCTGTGATGATGAGTCTGAGGTCAGTGGTTCGAACCCTGCCCTCTTCCTTTTCTTTCTTTTTTTTCTTTTCTTTCTCTGGCAATATTATCACTTTAGCAAAGTTACCCATTAGACCCTTGGTATTGTATAAGCTTGTCACTAGTACCTTTAACAAATAAGGAAGAAAAATTTCAAATTCTAATAATCCTATAATCTTGAATTAGAAATGTAAAAGGGTATAAGCTCCGGATAAAAAGTGTAACTTTTATTTAAGCTAAAGGTAAATTTTATAACTTTAGAACAACTTCTTTTTACAAATTAGTTATGTCAAAAATTTATCGAAACATAAATAACGACGTAAATTTTGACGAATAATAAATAGAATTACTTAAAACAACTAACACGAATAATTTAAGACTTATTATTCACCAACGTAAAATAGTTAAAATAACTATTTTAACTTATCGTCCACCGACTTGTATTAATCACCATATTTTATGAACTAGTACACCGATAAATCCTTAACTACACACAAGCTAAATGTATATATAATTCTATTTTTTAACTTTAAGCATTTGCCACACAAGTATCAATAATACAAATACTTTTCAACGTTTCCATTGTACATTAATGTCCTAAACGTAAACCATCGAATCTAAGATTTACCATATTAATACAGGTCGTGTGATTTGAGTCGTTCCCATTTGCATTTGATATATCTTTTATCTGTACTGCTATACCACCAAGGTGAGTTCATAGTCTCACTTTTTAATATGTTTTACAAACTCATGGGGAGATACATGCTACAAAACCGAACACAAGTATTTTCACTGTATGCTATCCTGATTTGTATTTGCCTAAGTTCTCACACAATGTTGCCACAGCAAGACCCCCATATCATGAACCATTAATCACTTGCGAGTGAAGGCGAATATAGTGAATAGATCTATTGGCAGTTGACGCCCCATTTGTGTTAGCCGGAAAGGTAACCAAATGCACTTTATTTGAGAACAAATAGGAGAATGGTAAGCTCCTACACGAGGGCATTGTTTCTCACATCATTTTATGATGTTAGTAAATTATATTATTCCATATGATATCACACATGTTAACGTTTGCGTGTCATGAGGCTTAGGGCAATATACTACACCGGAATATCACTGTTTTCACTACTATTCATCTTGTGTTCAACCATTTACAAACACTATGGATTCACTCAACCTTTGTGTTGACTTTTAACATGTTTTATCTCATGTAACTAAGAGCATAATGGCACGGAGAAGGCGTGGGAACCCTTTTTATGAACTTCGTTCAATAATGTTATCTTTCTTCTTTAAAACTTAAGATGTTATATTATGTGACTTTATTTTCTGGTGGAACTTCTTTGTAATCTTAAATTCTAAGACTTAATGAATGATAACCAAGTTTTCATGAAACATAACTTTTGGGTCGTTTTCTATGATTGTGACTGTGATCCGAGAAGTAATACCCCAATTAGCCTTCCGCTGCTTTGTTGAGATTTTGGGGGTGTTACAGATTGGTATCAGAGCCATGGTTATAGAGAACCAAGTGTCTTTTAAAAACACTGGACTATAACTACGCTCTCAAAATGGACCATTTTTCACTCTACTACCATTCGCCCTCCGTGCCTACACACTACCAACATCATGCAGTAAGATTTGCATAGCATAACTAGTAAGCATTACTTAACATATATTAATGACTTACATTAACTATTACTGGGTTATTACAAGGTTATGTCGTCCTCGTCGCACCCTATTATCATTCCCTTTGATGCCGACACTGATAATACCGCGCCTGTGGTACCAGCCATTCCCACTCCTGCATCACCAGAGGTTACTTCTGGAGAAACTGAGCCCTTTGAGGAGGGTGAAGTTGCCTCTACCCAACCAGCAGTTGCATCCACTCTACTTGCTTCATCACCACCTCTCCCAGAAGATCATTCAGCTCCTCCCACTTATGGGCCGCTAACTTATGACCAGTACCTGCAGACCCAACAATGGCTACCAACATCTGACCTTGAGACTCCCTTTTCACTACCACCCTCACATGCACCAGTCATTCCGATCCACTTCTCAGGTTCGGTGACGGACAACGAGTCATCTGACTCAGATTCTTCTGACACTTCCTTGTCATCACCATCATCTTCCCCACCTGCACCGGTTCGTCGGTGTAGGCGAGTTCGATTCCTTCAACCTTATGAGCCAACTCCATTTGGACAACCCTACCGATAATTTGGTGGAGGTCCTACCATGATCCACACTGCTCGAAAGCGGGTACGTGCACCACCAACCCTTATGCTTCCAACACCAGCACCACCAACATCACCTGTGTCTCCCAGCTCACCCTTGCTTATGGTGTGTTCCTCAACACCCTTATCCCCTGGGTGCCCCATGCAACCACCTTTTGTACCACCACCCACTGTCTTTTACCGTCAGACTACCACTGTCCGAGCATCATCGCCTACTTCACCACATGTTTCACCACCACCACGAGTCCACAGTGCCCCATTACCATCCCGAGAGAGGGCACATTTCTTATTCCCATCACCATCAGACCCCTATGTCGAGGCTGCGGCCGAGGCTACTGCCCATCCCACACCCCACATGAGAGTTGATGCCCGCCGATGGTCATTCCTACTACCACACATGCGTAGCTGGAGGACCGAGGAGGATGCCCCTAGTGCTACGGAGTTGGGAGATAGTTCTTTTACTGCATCTGCTAAGATTCTCCCGGTTACTGGGGAGCCTATTCACCATACTATTCCCTTGCTGGCTGCCAGATTGGTCAGACATGAGGATCGTATAGACACGATCCTAAACTTTATTGATGAGGTTACCCTCGAGCGTATCGAGAACACTGAGGAGGAAGTAAAGAACCTTGTGATTGGTCGTACAACCATGGAATAAGTGTTTGACATGATGGGCACTCAACTCCAAGAGGCCCAAGGGATTATTACCGAGTTGGGGGAAAGACTTGAGACCGAGAGGCAATAGATACGAGAGTTGCGGGATATTTCCGCAATAATGCAGGATGTGATCGAGAGGCAAACTGATGAGCTTGCTACGGCCAACACCCGCATTGTGACTCTTGAGCGTATGGCAGAGGAATCCCAAGCTAGAGAAAGGGACAGAGATCAGAGGGTGGAGACCTTGACGGAGATGGTTCGAGAGCTGTAGTGCCGATCGGGTAACGCACCAGGCAACCCTTAGATCAACGATGTATCCATTGTAGCTTAAGAAGTATGTTAGCCTGCCGAATGTGGCATTAATAAAAGGCCTTGTATCGTTTGTTTTGTAAGACAATTGAACAAGTTATTAATACTATGTTGTTGGTTATGGATTAGCTATGTATTGATGTCGGTTTATGTTGCTTCTTATATTCATGTGTGTTGCGATTCACTTATATATTGTCACATTGTGATATCGATCCATGCAAATCAAATCAATCACCTATGTTCATGTGTGTTGTGATAGTACTCTAACATGTCATGTTTTTATGATTCCCATAGACTTGATTTGTTGTGATTTTATAATGTGGTAGTATAATTATGATCTGTACGCGTTTGCCTTGTCGTCTGATTTATAGGTGAATTCTAAGCTTGTGTTTCCTTTGGTATTAATAGAAATATGCCTCGTAGAAGGACATCAACTTCAACACCAAAGACCGCCATGACTCGGCCGCTATTCGAAATTGGTTGTCGACAGTGTTGTCAAAGACTAGAAACTCAAGCAGCAGCAATGACTCGTTCTAGCAGCACCAATAGGCCTACCGGGGAAAGTGCGACGGACGTAGCTCCCAAATGCACGTACAAGGACTTTATGAATTGCAAACCAACCTATTTTAAGGGAACGGAAGGGATAACTGAACTTGCTCGCTGGTTTGAGTGCACCGAAACTATCTTTATGCGGAGCGGCTGTGCTAAAAACTGCAAGGTCACATTTGCTACATGTACTCTTTTGGACGATGCTCTGTCCTGGTGGAATTCTACTGCCCAAACTATGGGTATCAAGGAAGCTTACCAAATCACCTGGGCTGAATTCAAACAGAAAATGCTGAAGAAGTATTGTCCTCGTACCGAGGTCAAAAAGCTTGAAGATGAGTTCCACCACCTGGTAGTGAAAGGTACCGACCTCAAGACTTATGACCGAAGGTTTCAGGAACTTGTTGTACTATGCCCAACCGTGGTACCAACCCTTGAGAAACTATTGGAAAAGTATATCGAGGGACTGCCTCGAAGCATTGAGGGGAACGTCACCTCATCTAAACCTCAGACACTAGAGGAAGCCATCACTATTGCTCAAAGGTTGATGGACCGAGAAATCAAACGTGGCTCTACACAAGGGAACAACGATATCAAATGGAAGTTTGATTATAAAAGAACCACTCCCCACAACAACAACCACTCCAACAACAACAATTATCACAACAACAACAACCGTAACAACAACCACACCTATCAACAGAACCGCAACAACCACCACCACCAACAGAATCGTAGGCAGGAAGCTGCCAGAGCTTATGTTGCCACCCCCGCTGAAGGAAGTGGTTATAATGGAAAACAAACTTTGTGTAACCGATGCAAAATGCATCACACTGGGCCTTGCACTGCTAAGTGCGGGAAATTTCAGAGAATTGGTCACAAAACTGGAGTTTGCAGAGCCACTGGGGTTAATTTGCAGCCAGTAGCCGTGGTATGCCATGGATGTGGTGAGAAAGGACACTACAAGAATCGGTGTCCAAAACAGAATGTCAATCCGCACAACAATGCTCGTGCGAGAGCTTATGTGCTAGGAGATGGAAATGCTCAACAGGACCCTGATGTGGTCACAGGTACGTTCTTACTCAACAACCATTACGCTAAAGTTTTATTTGATTCTGGCGCCGATAAGAGTTTCGTGTCTACTTCATTTGTTTCTCTACTTAACATCGCACCAATTAATCTAGACACCACCTACGAAATTGAATTGGCTAATGGGAAACTAGTAAGCACTAACACGATAATCCGAGGTTGCACCTTACTCCTACTTAACCAACCTTTCGACATAGACCTCATGCCCATTAAACTTGGTAGTTTCGACGCCATCATAGGTATGGATTGGCTATCCAAGTACCATGCAAGAATTATATGTGACGAGAAAGTTGTTCACATCCCTCTCAATGGCGAAACTCTAATTATCCGTGGTGAACGAAGTAAGACTCGACTAAGCATCATATCTTACATCAAAACTGTGAAGTACATAGATAGAGGGTGTCAAGCCTTCTTAGTTCAAGTGACAGAGAAGAAGTCGGAAGAGAAGCGACTCGAAGATGTACCCGTGGTTAAGAATTACCCTGAGGTATTCCCCGAAGACCTGCCTGGTCTTCCACCCGTTCGCCAAGTGGAATTCCAGATAGATTTGGTGCCAGGAGCAGCACCAGTGGCACATGCACCATATAGATTGGCACCATCCGAGATGCAGGAATTGGCTGAGCAATTGCAGGAATTATCAGATAAAGGATTCATTCGACCCAGCTCTTCGCCTTGGGGAGCTCCAGTTTTTTTTTGTCAAAAAGAAGGACGGATCCTTTAGAATGTGTATAGATTATCGTGAGTTAAACAAACTTACGGTAAAGAACCGATACCCATTACCCAGGATTGATGATCTTTTTGACCAACTGCAAGGATCAAGTGTTTACTCGAAGATTGATCTAAGGTCGGGCTATCATCAACTGAGAGTCAAGGAAGAAGACATTCCTAAGACAACTTTTAGAACACGGTACGGCCACTACGAGTTCCAAGTAATGCCATTTGGTTTAACCAATGCACCGGCTGTGTTCATGGACTTGATGAACCGAGTGTGCAAGCCTTATTTGGATAAGTTTGTAATCGTGTTCATTGATGACATCCTTATCTATTCCCACCACAAGGAAGAACATGCAGAGCACTTGAAGACAATCTTGGAGTTACTCAAGAAGGAGGAGTTGTATGCTATGACACACGGTAAATTTTCACTAAAATTTAACTAATAAATGGTAATTTAGTACTACTAAGCATAAGTCATTAAGCATGCATAAGCTTTGCCTGACCATTTGAGTAGATAACTCGCATACAGTAGATAATTGCATCACTTTTGCATTCATTTCATTTCATGAATATTTTATTTTTTGTCTTATGATTAAATTGTAAGACGAGAGGTTATCTCGGTTTCCCCAGTGACCGACACTGCATGCGTACCGACACTATGTTAAGGGCTAACAAAACAAATGATAAACTTCCGTAGTGGAAGAATATTACCAAGACAATAATATCTCGGAAATGTATCCGTAAGATATTACATCATAAAAGTTATCAAACATTAATACTTCAGTCACGGTTCTAATTCGCGAGACACGAGAATATTTGACACAACTCTCACTTTAAAATTTTAACACTTATCAATAAAAGTGTATCACCAATAGAACTTACAAACTAAAATGCTTACACTACCTAACCATTTTACTCACATTGCAAATAAAACTTTACAAGAATTACATTTAAAATAAATACAAGTAAAGATAAACATTTTTGTTTTCTTTTTTTCCTCGGATAATCCGCCCCCTCCCTCTTATTTTATCGTGTTCTGTTTTGTCTCACACACCCCTCACATGTTATCTTTGTCTTTCACAAGGAGGATACCAACAAAACCCACCTTCTCAAATAGAACTCTACTTTTACCTGCTACCCTATCTTCACCTAGGTCAACGCATACCCACAAGAATATTAGCTAAAATCGGAGCTTGGGAGAAGCTCTTTCATCATGTTACTTCAACATTGGCACTTTGGTGTTTGTTTTTGTCTTCCCCAGCACCACCGCCGCCTCCATAGCCTAGGAAGAGAGCTCAAAGATGGAGCTACAAGATTGGTTATGAAACTGAGATAGAAAAGGATGTCCCAGGAATGGATACTTCTTCTTCCCACACCCAAAAGTCATGGCAAAGACTTTCCTTCTTAATTCCTTCTTATGCTACTCGAGAGACTAAGGTCACACACAAATCAAATCTCAAACCCACCACAAAGAGTAGTGTTCTTAAAGGTGTCGAGAAACTGTTTGGGTTTTGCTTAGGATCGATTAGAGGTTCGATTTGTGTGGGGTTTCTCGGGTTAGCTTTCATCCTCAACATTTGCTCATCTCACTCTTGATAAGGTTTCTTGCCCTTCTCTTCCTTGTAATTTCGTTATAATATAAAGTGTGATAATGACATGTTATTTAGTGGTGTTTTGTCGAGGTTCGAATACATAAGTAGAAATTGTTGTTGTTGATTAACCTTATGATTTCAAGTAAATGATAATTTCTCATGTAAACTTGGTTTGTTGTTGGGTTCTTTTGTTTTGGTCTTGTCGAGTTTATGAACCAAAGGAAACGAAAGTCGAGTTTTATAAAAGTTAGATAATATGACTAAGAACTAGGTGTTCTTGATGTATAACCTTGGTGTTGGATAAACAATTTAGGTGACCATGGACTTAAGTTGTCAATTTGCAAAATGGGTCGGTTTGGTTTCTGTCGAAGAGGAAGGCTTAGGGAGGGTAAAGTTTGTAAGACCACTAGTGTTAAACAATATTGAATCTGAGAGTGCAAGTTGACTGTGATGTCGTGTTGGGTGCTTGAAACTTGCATAATGTGGTGAAGCCGAGTCGAGTAGTACTTGACCCTTGCCTGGCCTTATCTACTTCGTTAATGCTTCGCGTATAGTGAATATAAATCCACTTCGAGACCCATAGCAACCATCAGTTAACCCGTAGGTGTTCTCTAGTGTGGCGATATGATTTGGTAAAGTCGAAACCACAAAACCCCACTGTGGCTATCACCACAGTGGTACAAATTTTAAGTGTCAAAAACAGTTTTGGTAAGCTAACATCAGGCTTGAGAGTCTAAACTATTGTCGAGTGATCTCGGCATCATGAGTCTAAGTCATACTAGAGTCGAATAATACCTTGAAGTCAAAACCGGTTACATTGAGTTTTCCGCATCAAAAACGACCACACTAGCATCTTATTTTTGTTGTAATATGCCCAACGTCCGTTTGAGCAACCGAAATAGCGCATGGCTCCCTTCTCATTTCGTCAAATCCAGTTGTCCAGTATCAAACGTGGAATGAAACTTTGTAATGTTAACAAGTATCAACCGGTGTTAAAAACATTTCTGTATCATCTTTGGGCCGCAGCCCATAGACTACCCACGAGGGTGTGATTGGTTAACCAAAGGCCAAGGCCTTTTCTTGGTGCAAACCCCACTTCGGGCCTAGGCCCAATCCGGCTTTCCTACCACTTTTAACATCGGGCCGCAGCCCATGACAGTTGCGGGATGTTTGTGTGAGGAATTAAACGGGTTCACAAAATATAACGTGATACATACACTAGAGTCAAACTATAAACCAAACTCGTAACCACATAGTTTTCCTCTCACTTCGTACATATTGTTTTATCATCAAAAGTCTTGACCCAACGATAAATGTGTGAACGTTTGACGTAAACAACAAGTGTTTTAAAAACATGATACACTTAATAATGTCTACGACAATGATTAACGACAATATGTAAACAAATATAGGTCAAGTGAATCTCACGTTAAGAACTACATATTAAAAACAAATTACGATAAATAAATAGAGACCATCAAGTCATTTTAACATTTAATTAATGTTATAGTCTTCAAATTTAACTTACATATTTTTCTAAATGCAAATAGAAAACCAATCAACTAATGTTGAATTTGATACTACCATCATGTGTCAACTTAAAAGAGTATATACATTATATACTTACAAAAATGAATAACATAAATGTTTTCAAACCAACTCTTGGACTATAATAATGTAATAGTGTCAACATGAAAAGTATATATACTTTCGTATACTTACTAAGTAAAACCATTTAATCATTTTTACAAACAAAAGTTTAGTTTTATTCCAATTATAAAAACAATTGAACTACTTTAAGTAAGTGATACTTAAAACAATGAACTAAACATTGCCCTCCTTATCTAGGTCGCGTGTCGGTGCCGCTTCACAACAATCACTAAATCCCACTTTTGGATTGCACATTTTCTAAGGTGAGTTTTCATAGCCCCTCTTTTACTTGATAAACTGTTTTATACATTTTGGGGTGAGAAAATATGCAAAACCTTTTTATGGACCTAAACTATTGCATGATTACTATTACGTGGTTTAGCCTAAGCCCTTATGTCCCTAGAAATGCCCTTTTCATGAACCGCCGCCTCCCATTGGGAAGCGAATGTTATAAATAGATCTATTGAGGGTGACTCCTCCGCTCGGTTGGCCATGCTTAGGCCAAGGCGAAACGTATACCATGTCGGAATCGAGTGTTGAGGACAAAACACTCGCAATGGGCCCCTATATTGTATGATATCTCATAGCATACGTGAACCGTCGTAGTATCGGTTGCATGAACTTAGAGCTAACGTAATAGACATTCATCCATATATCATTATATTCGTTGTAATGATTATATGACTTTGATTATGGTCCAAACTTATCGCTTTAACTTAAACCTATGAACTCACCACTTTTAGTGACCTTTTAGCATATTTTCTCGTGTGCTTAAGTTATGATCATGGAGGCAAGGCAAGAGGCGGGTAAATGGTCGTAGTAATATCTAAAGAAGTGTTTTTACACATAACGATGTTTTTAAATTGGGACCACTGAACTTATGGGATGTGCCCATTTATCTAAACAATGTTGTAAGATAATGTTTCAAAACCATTTTATGAAATTAAACGGTGTATGTATTCTGTTCTTTATTACTTGTGTTGTGATCTCCAATTTCGTAACATGCCCCATAACACGTATGCTTCCGCTAGACCAAATTTGGGGGTGTTACATATGCCAAATTCTCCAAGTGTGATTTCTAGATGCAAAGGGTGCAGTTTCTCGGGCATGTAATCGATAGTCAAGGTATTCACGTTGACCCTGCAAAGATCGAAGCTGTTAAAGATTGGGCAGCTCCTACAACACGGAGATACGCCAATTCTTAGGTCTTGCCGGGTATTACCGGAGATTTATTAAAGGTTTCTCCAAACCTTTGACAAAACTAACACAGAAAAAGACAAAGTTTGACTGGGGAGAAAAGCAAGAGTCAGCTTTTCAACTCTTGAAACAAAAACTCTACGAAGCTCCAATCTTAGCATTGCCAGAAGGAGGTGAAGACTTTGTGGTATATTGTGATGCGTCACGCAAAGGTCTAGGTGCTGTATTGATGCAAAGGAACAAAGTTATTGCATATGCATCTCGACAACTCAAAACTCACGAGAAGAACTACACCACCCATGATCTAGAATTAGGAGCAGTGGTTTTTGCTCTTAAGATGTGGAGACATTATCTATATGGCACCAAGTGCACGGTATTCACAGATCATAAGAGTCTTCAACACATTCTAGATCAGAAAGAGTTGAATATGAGACAACGTCGATGGATAGAGTTTCTTAGTGACTATGATTGCGAGATTCGCTATCACCCTGGGAAGGCGAATGTCGTGGCAGATTCCTTGAGCAGAAAGGAACGACTTAAACCTCTCAGAGTCAGGTCTTTGGGAATGACAATTAAATCACCACTTCCATCAAAGATCCTCGAGGCACAGATCAAAGCTCTCAAAGAAGAGAACAGACCACGCGAGAAAATACACGGTATGCCAGAAAATGAGAATGGTTTTGTGAAGAGGTCGGATGGGATCTTGTGTTTCCAAGACAGAAGTTGGATCCCACTGTAAGGAGGAATACGTGATCTCATTATGCACGAATCTCACAAGTCCAAGTATTCCATTCACCCAGGTTCTGATAAGATGTACCAGGACCTCAAGAAACTCTACTGGTGGCCAAACATGAAGGCTGATATCGCTGAGTATGTCGGAAAGTGCTTAACATGCTCTAGGGTAAAGGCTGAATGTCAAAAGCCATCTGGCTTATTGATACAACCAGAGATTCCAGAATGGAAATGTGAAAGGATAACCATTGACTTCATTACGAAACTACCCAAGACATCAAGTGGGTTTGACACTATCTGGGTCATCGTTGCTCGTCTTACCAAATCCGCACATTTCTTGCCAATAAAGGAAACTGACGAGATGAGTACACTAGCACAATTATATTTGAAGGAAATCGTCTCACGACATGGATTCCCGATCTCCATTATCTCAGACCATGATAGTCGTTTCACCTCTCAATTTTGGCAGTCACTCCAAAGGGCCTTAGGTACCCGGTTAGATATGAGCACTGCATATCACCCGCAGACCGACGGTCAAAGTGAGAGAACCATTCAAACCTTGGAAGACATGCTGCAGGCATGTGTAATCGACTTTGGGAAAGGTTGGGATAGACACTTACCATTAGCAGAATTCTCCTACAATAACAGTTATCATGCCAGTATCAAGGCAACACCATTTGAAGCACTTTATGGTCGGAAATGCCGATCACCTGTTTGTTGGGCTGAAGTGGGAGACGTCCAGCTCACAGGACCTGAAATAATCTTAGAAACAACCGAGAAGATAGTGCAAATCAGACAACATCTACAAGCTGCCCGTGACCGACATAAGAGTTATGCTGATGTAAGGCAAAAGCCCATGGAATTTCAAGTTGGAGACAGAGTCATGTTAAAAGTATCTCCTTGGAAAGGAATGGTTCGATTCGGAAAACGCGGAAAGTTAAATCCCAGATACATTGGACCATTCAAAATCCTAAAAAGAATTGGTCAAGTGGCATACCGGCTTGAACTCCCTGAAGAGCTCAGTAAGGTATACAATACCTTTCACGTATCGAATATGAAGAAGTGCCTATCAGATGAATCCCTCGTCATTCCATTGAAAGAAATTAGGCTCGATGACAAGCTCAACTTCATTGAAGAACCGGTAGAGATCATGGACAGGGACGTCAAGCAGTTGAAGCAAAGCCGTATCCCCATCGTCAAAGTTAGATGGAACTCTAAGAGAGGACCAGAGTACACATGGGAGCGTGAAGATCAAATTTGTGCCAAGTACCCACATATTTTTCCCGAAACAACACCGACAACCACCACAGACTAGAATTCCGGGACGGAATTCTGTTTAACGGGTGGGTACTGTAATATCCCGTAATTTACCCAGTCATTAATTAATGTTGAACACGGAATAAATTACTATGAATGTTTAATTAGCCATTATTACGAGCAATATTTTTTTAAGCAAATATAAACTGTATCGATGTGATGCGGTTCACACCTCATTTGGAACGAGCTCACACACGTACCGCGATAATATGATCAACGAAATAATCACACCCGACACACTCTTACAAATTGTTGGGCCTTGAATCATTCTATAACAAGAAAACGGACATCAAATATATTTTTTTGGGCTTTGGCTCACGGACCCAACAAACAAACAAATCCCCACTACACTTTATATAAATATTTATATATTTATGGTTCACTATTTTGTGTCACTCCAAGAAGCAAACACACTATTTTAATTCTATCAAGTGGCAAACACACAAAACTATTTGATAGAACTAGTCTTCGTCAAAAGAAAATACAACATAAATGAACATTACCTACTATCTCCTGTGTAAATGAATTGTCATTCCTCAATTGAGATATCAACTCAAGACAGATTTCCCATACCTTTTTGTCCTCTGAAAAGTCCTCAATTGTCAAATCTACAGAAAAAGACTACATTAAGGCTTTTTGTCTACTTCTACTTGTCCTCCATTATTGCTATGTTCAACCTCCCTTTTATAAGGCCATGCAATTGAACAGACTTCACAAACACAAAAGTACCCACCCAAAGATCAAAAACCCATTTCTCTTTTTTTACTACTAACGTACGAACATAAAGGAAGAGTACAAGTTACATTTAAAAATCAAAGACCCATTTTCTTTTGCTACTAACGTGCGAGAAGGGAGGAAGGAGTGCAAGTCGCGAGCCATCTTTTCGAGTTCTAAGGTCCTTTCGATCGCATACGTTACGGGTTGCAAGCTTGGAAGCTTTGGAGTTCGGCCACCGTGCTTCGTTCGTCCCTCGTTCGCGTTTCATCACGGTCCTCACCACCATTGTTGGTGTAGTAAGATCCTCAAGCTCTTTTCTTCTATACACATATACGTCTGCATGCTTCACAAGTAGCTTATATAAACATACGTAATACTTTAACGCTTCTTCAATCCTTAACAAAACATTTATGAATCATGCGTTAGAATGTAACATGAACTTGTGTGACCATGCAACAAATAAATCTCCTCAACAAGACTACACTGTCAAATGCATGCGCATAAACGCATTCGACTTCAACAAAAACACACATGCTCACACTAGTATACACATACAACACATATTAAACTTTCAAAACTTGACCACCTGTGTGAAGGAAACGTGACATGAAAGCTAAGTAAGGACCCTCGTAAATGGGTAAGTACTCAATTTGCGATGGGCTCGTATGACTTAAAGCGCATAACTTAGTTTACGAGTCGACTTACTTACTTGAAAACTTGTAGCTTCTTATCTCGTCGAAACCTTAAAGTAAACCTTAAAGTACTTTGTATACGTAACGAGCTACAAGTACTCGACTTGGACTACTGAAACTAAATGAATGCATGGAAACTAAGAAACCCAAAGAATAATGGAAACAACATATATATGCGCATGGAAATCAAGGCTAAAGAAGAGACACAATATGAATAACAACGCACGCATGCACTGAGTTAAACATACTAGACATATCACAGACCCGAAAAGCCTTATAAACAAATCGTGAAGATAAAACACAACAAGAGTCTTGGAGCGCTTGGTTGGGACGTCAGTGATGATGAGTCCGAGGTCGGTGGTTCGAACCCTGCCCTCTTCCTTTTCTTTCTTTTTTTTCTTTTCTTTCTCTGGCAATATTATCACTTTAGCAAAGTTACCCATTAGACCCCTGGTATTGTATAAGCTTGTCACTAGTACCTTTAACAAATAAGGAAGAAAAATTTCAAATTCTAATAATCCTATAATCTTGAATTAGAAATGTAAAAGGGTATAAGCTCCGGATAAAAAGTGTAACTTTTATTTAAGCTAAAGGTAAATTTTATAACTTTAGAACAACTTCGTTTTTACAAATTAGTTATGTCAGAAATTTATCGAAACATAAATAACGACGTAAATTTTGACGAATAATAAATAGAATTACTTAAAACAACTAACACGAATAATTTAAGACTTATTATTCACCAACGTAAAATAGTTAAAATAACTATTTTAACTTATCGTCCACCGACTTGTATTAATCACCATATTTTATGAACTAGTACACCGAGAAATCCTTAACTACACACAAGCTAAATGTATATATAATTCTATTTTTGAATTTTAAGCATTTGCCACACAAGTATCAATAATACAAATACTTTTCAACGTTTCCATTGTACATTAAAGTCCTAAACGTAAACCATCGAATCTAAGATTTACCATATTAATACAGGTCGTGTGATTTGAGCCGTTCCCATTCGCATTTGATATATCTTTATCTGTAATGCTATACCACCAAGGTGAGTTCATAGTCCCACTTTTTAATATGTTTTACAAACTCGTGGGGAGATACATGCTACAAAACCGAACACAAATATTTTCACTGTATGCTATCCTGATTTGTATTTGCCTAAGTTCCCGCACAATGTTGCCACAACAAGACGCCCATATCATGAACCATTAATCACTTGCGAGTGAACGCGAATATAGTGAATAGATCTATTGGCAGTTGACGCCCCATTTGTGTTAGCCGGAAAGGTAACCAAATGCACTTTATTTGAGAACAAATAGGAGAATGGCAAGCTCCTACGCGAGGGCATTGTTGCTCACGTCATTTTATGATGTTAGTAAATTATATCATTCCATATGATATCACACATGTTAACATTTGCGTGTCATGAGGCTTAGGGCAATATACTACACCGAAATATCACTGTTTTCACTACTATTCATCTTGTGTTCAACCATTTACAAACACTATGGATTCACTCAACCTTTGTGTTGACTTTTAACATGTTTTATCTCATGTAACTAAGAGCATAATGGCACGGAGAAGGCGTGGGAACCCTTTTTATGAACTTCGTTCAATAATGTTATCTTTCTTCTTTAAAACTTAAGATGTTATATTATGTGACTTTATTTTCTGGTGGAACTTCTTTGTAATCTTAAATTCTAAGACTTAATGAATGATAACCAAGTTTTCATGAAACATAACTTTTGGGTCGTTTTCTATGATTGTGACTGTGATCTGAGAAGTAATACCCCAATTAGCCTTCCGCTGCTTTGTTGAGATTTTGGGGGTGTTACAATTATGATGTTAGATTTGTGTGTATGTTTGAAAAGAAACCATAATATGAAAGGAAATATTTTCTGTGAGTTGTATCAAGAAAGGAATACGTATCTAAATTTAATGAGACTAGCAATCAACTATCGAAACATAACAAAAACAATCATACTAAATTACAAACAACAAATGCAAAACATGTTTGTTATTTTGAACTACCGTATACTTTTCCTCCAGGCTTCGTCTAAGATAAACAAACACAAGTCGAAAATGTAGCGAAACGTGATCTTTAGCTTGATTTGTTAGAATATTGTATCACCTATTCATGCATGAGGATAATATGAAGTAGCCAGATCATGAGCTTAGATGTCAACTAAGCTTGCTTGATGTGATGGTATCATTGAGTTTTAACATACGTGTTTAGTAGTGAATAGTTTTGAATCATAAAAAATTACAAATTCTCTGACTCCATTTAATTAGTTTTATTGGTGTAGTGACAACGGTGGTGATAGTTTTGAATAATCATCATCCTAAACCACATCTAACGTATGAAAAATAACTTAAAGCAATTGAAATTTACAATCATAAAATTGTTCAGAAAACGTATGTGGCATGCAAAAGCTAATCACAAAAGTCTTGAAGCTAGTGACACTAACATCATCACATGGAAGAAGGTAAGCAACAATCTACACTTTATTATTGAAATTCAGCATTCCATAAACATACTAATACTTCTTTAGCCATATATCACACTCTTCATGCCAAAGTTAATTGATGTTGGTGTAAGTGCTTACGCTTGGTGATGACGTACCCTGCAAATTGGCTCGGCGGCCTTCCCTCTAAGCTCGATGGGATCTACTCCAATTAAACATCTATGAGGCTTCGAATAGGCTCTTGTGGCGTAAAACTATCTATACGATGGTTACCAGAATGGGAATTCGTCAACCGAAGCACAACGCCTCTCGGGGTGTGCCTCTCGATAAGACTAACGCAGAGGTTAACTCTGACTAAGTCAAACCTACGATCTTGTCCCTGCCAAAGCTTTCTCGCCAAGATAGGGATCATGGTACACAACCCCCTGTAATCCCCTAAAACCGTGGGACTCCCTCACGTTCACCGATTCAATTGCAGAGACGTGTGCATGCCCATTTTATCACCTATAAATAGACGGGCAGAGCACTCAGGTTCGATCACGCTTTCAATACCTACTTTACATACTTACACACTTATTATTATTTTAATACACATACTTCCTCTCACATCGAAGGTGATTTGTAGGGCCAATCCTTTGAAATTCATTGAACGTAGTGTTTTCATTTGTGTTGACACAGGTTACCAACATCTTGGCAACTCACCAATCATCATCAAACTCTTCGATCACCCTCGAATCCTGGTAGTGCCTATTATTGCATAATCAGTGGCGCCATCAGTGGGACCGCTACAATTGGTCTCGTTAAAACCAAAGCTTGTAACCATTGAAACAAACACCCTATCATTCCGGCATGTCTGAAGGGAGAGAGAAAACACCCCCACCGGGCTTCTCGACCTTAACACCACTACACGCCTCTGACATGGTCAAATTAGCACCTATAACCGCCTCTAGATTTACCATTACCTCACCAAGGAGTACTCCACCCATGAACCGAGCCTCTACTTCTGCTAATCTGAAGCCAACGGTTAGCCCGACTTTTGTAGAGGCCAATTACGAAGCCTTTGATTGCCTTATGAGGGAACAAAGGTATGACAACCTGTAATTTACCTAACTATTATTTTATTAGTAAAACAATTTATTTTCATAAGAAAATGTGAGACATTAATTTTCTGGTAATTACTGACTGTTACAACTCAAAAATGAGCCCGCACGCATACCGACACTCGGTTAATTATGAATAAAATCAAATAAATAATTTCCTGAGTCAGGAATAATATTTTTAGGTTACTAAAATAATAACACACTCAAAACTGTATATTTCACATTTTTGCCAAAAACGTCAAACCGGGACATGAAGACTCACATTTAAGCTCAAACGGTCCCAAAATACACTAAATAAATATAAAATACAAAACACTTTGGCCAAATTTCCCTTATTTTCACTATGCATCGAGCACATAAAAGATGCAAGAATATTTTGAGCTTTCAAAAATGGACATGACATAGCAAATATTTGGGTTAAAAACATGAATTTGACATACACCTATTAATCCAATTGTCAATTGGGCCAAAAGGTTTTCTTTCTTCTGCTTATAGCCGAATCTTGCCAACTCATGGTATCACATGACCAACTTAAAAACTGTGTAAAGTTACTTTAAAATTGAATACTTGGATAATAAACATGAAAGTAGCATGCATGTCTTTAACCAAATGACTCTTAGGCTTGCTTAGGTCTAGCCATCCGTGTTATATTCACTCGATCCACACACAATTCATATTTCGCATTTTTCTCTCAAAATCTTACTAAAGCACTTCACATTAGCTAAGTTTTGGTGTTTGAAAATATTGGGAAAATTTTGGTTAAAGAACTTGGGTAAACAAACTAGCATTTGGAAATTTGAGTTAAGGGTCTTGTTCTTGGTCTCATCTCATTCATCATATATTTTTACAACATCACTGTAAGTGTCGAACATACTTATAATCTTGTGTTTCACTTTTGTTTTTTAACGTTAAGTATTTCTACTACATGCTACTTTGTTATATATTTAAGATTACAAACTAGATAATAAGTTTTTTAAATCTTTCTTGTTCGACATGCATATGTATACGTTCGACATACATGCAAAAATGATTAAGGTTTTTGTAACACCCCAACCCGACAAAGGTTCAAATATCACATTACAGTGTCAATCAGAACATATATAAAGGCAAGCAGGAGACTTAAATAAATAATAAGGTTACAAATGTATTCTAAGTAAATGATAAAATACTAAGTCTGAAAGGTAGTGACTTCCAAGCAATAATACAAATCTAAATCAATGTCTAAACGAAAGGTGACTTCAATCTCCAAAGTCTAATCAAATCAAATGACAACTATCTTCAATGTGGTCCACTAAAATCTCCTATGAACTCTTCACTCATATCCCATCTTCCCACTTATAACCTGTCACAGGAAAAGAAATGCAGCTGAGCTTAAAAAGTTCAGTGAACGGATATAACAAATGAAAAACTAAACATGAACAAGTATACACTTGTGTAGTTAGGAATAACTAAGTGATACGAGGCATTAGGATAACCCTTATTTGAAACCTGTATTGTAATTACTTCTTTCACATCGGTCGAGTAATTACCCCACACCCTTGCGATGTACTCATCTTTAGTACACGATACCCCTAGTTAACCCCTCAGAGCCTATCCTTTTCGCGGTTCTCGTGATGTTTCAGTTTTCCGGAATATCAATGAAGAGCATTGTTTACAATCCACCCTCAAATGTACACCCAAATCGCCTTAGCCTACCTTGTATGCACTCATCTTAAGTGCATTATTGTTATCACTACTAAACCCTTAGTTCAAATATCTAGTTACTTGCATGGTTGCTAAGTCGAGTCATATCTTTTGTACACAGTTTTGGATGATTGGGACTCATGGGTAAAAGTAAAATTTTATGGAGTAAAGGAAAAGAACGATAAATCCAAATTCCCTTTGTCTACGTAATTAAATACTCCAAGTGTTTTTTATCTTTTCAAATCGGGTCAATTAGTGTTAGAGAAATAAAAACTCAAGTGTAGGGATGCTCCTATAAATCCCTTATATTTTGATGTTATCGTATAGGATGGTAGAGTAAAAATGAATGCATAAAAAAAAATGAAGAAAAAACATACGGGCTACCATCCTACATCTATCTTTATGTTTATGTCTTTAAATTTATGTATGTTTGTTTCAAGTTATCTAGAGTTAGTGAGTCTAGTCTTGGCTTAGCAACGCCACGCTTTTCATGCTTGTAACATAACATTTTTGACTTGCCACCACTAAATATCGCCTATCCAACAAAACCCTTTGTGTCCCTACCGTAAGCCTAACGTTACAACCCTTGAAAAGACCTCTTAGATAGTTGTTCCTAGGTGCTTACACCAAAGCAGTGGAGGTTTGATCTAGTCTCAAGCCTATGGTAATCTATGTACTATGCCAGGTAATGAGTGTTTAACTTCCATTTCCATTTATTATATTTCATATAAACCCGAGAGATAAGAGAATCCAAACCCCCCTTGTGAGGTGCTAGTATATAATTTTCGTGCTTGTTATGACTATTGCGGTGTTTTTACTTGTTATGAATTATTCTAAACCTATGCTTCATGCCCCCTGACTTATAAATTGATTGGCCAAAAGCACATTTGCTTGAGGACAAGCAAATACCAAGTGTAGGGATATTTGATAAGGATTTAAAACATACACTTTTAAGGGGTCATTTAAGCCCTTAATCGACCACTTTTATATCCGTTACTGCTTAATTTCGTTCCTTTTCACTTTTTAGGTCTCTTGGATGTAAAATGCTGGAATAATGCACATTTGGACGAAAAGGAGTGAATACATGAAGAAAATGGCAAAGTCAAGATCGAAGCCACTCAAGTCGCTCAACAGAACTCGACGGTCCCAATCAAAGGCGACCGTCCCTATATAGAGACTTGATCAAAACATGCACCGCATGTCGGTGGAATTTTTGTTCAGATAACCGATGGCGTCGGGCTTTGAAGAAGAAGGCGTCACTCGGACTTTTCATCTCAGACGGCCCAGATCGAGAACCAAGACGACGTCCCATCAGAAGACTGACGGTGTCACAACTCTAAGGTGACGCCATCCCATTGATGACTTGGCCAAGACGAAACCTTAATGACGGTGAGCTGACGGCGTCCCATCTAAAAGGTGACACCGTCGCACTTGTAAATCTATATATAGAATTCGATTTTTCTGCATTTAAGAGGTAGACTTTTGGAGAGAAAAAAATCCTAAACGTTTGTAGTCCGATTTGGACAGTATATTAGGGTCCCAAACCCTATTTTACACATCGAGATAAGTATTTTAATCCAAAGTATCATTATGTCTTCAATTGATTGTGTGTATGCTTGCTTGTTTACCATGTGTAGCTAAGTTTCTTGTGTGTTTGCTTAGATCTATGAAACCTAGTTATTGATTATTGTTAGGTTGTTTCTTATCTTGATTGTAATTGACTTAGGAGTGCAACTAGGCATCACTCGTTGTGTTTAATGCTTGAATATTCTTTGAAAAAGTGAGGCTTATGAATGAAATAGTTTAAGGACCCTAAGAATATCCGGTAGAGAGCTGTATAAACGAAGAAGAGCCCTCCATGAGTCGGGACCACAAGGCATCACCATCGATTTTGATGAAGCCGTGACTGACGAAGAGACCACACATTCCCCCAATTCTCCTGAAACTATCAACAAAGACAATCTGAGCCAACATAGTGAGGAAGTTCCCGCTACTCCTGTCAATGAACCCATCAACGAACCTAAGGCAAAAATCCTTAGAGATTACTCTTCTCCTACCTCATATGGATTTACTAGCGCCATCGTCTACCATTCTGAACAGATCAATGAGGTGTTGCATGCCACCGACATTTGGCTTATCCAGAATGCGTGTCAATTTCACGGATCCCGCAACGAAAACCCAATTCATCACATCAAACAATTTTTGAAAATTGTGGATACTATCTATGCTGACGGAGCATCTAAGGAGACATATAGACTCCGGTTTTTCCCATTTTCTCTCCAAGGAAAGGCCAAAGAGTGGCTCGATAAGCTACCTCCAAGGTCCATCTTCACTTGGGAACAACTCACTACCAAGTTCACCAAAAAGTTCTTTCCTCCTGGGAGAACTGCAACCATCAGGAGCGAAATTCTTCACTTCCATCAAACCGATGGAGAATCTATCGCTAACTCCTGGACTCATTTCAAAGATCTCATTCAACAAGCCCCACACCATGGTATCAACCTTTGATTTCTTGTCCAAATATTTTACGACAATGTCTCCCACGATAATCAAAAAGGGATTGACTTCTCGACCGGCCGAAAGATTTCCAATCTCAATGCAGAAGAAGGATGGGACCGCATTAAGGAGTATGTCCAAGACCAAGACAACACTTGGAACGAACCAATAACCGTAATGAGTATCTTTGCTACCTCGTATAATAACCTATTATCTCTCGATGATCGGATGAAGAGGGCACAAGAGAAGCTCACATACCTCACAAAGTTACAAGAGCCTAAGAGGTTGTTTAACCCATACCTTATATGCGACATTTTTGGAGGGCCACACGAGAGCGATGAGTGTGACGATAATACACACCATAAGCAAGCTCTCCTTTCCAGCCATGACATCTATGATGACCCTTCCCTCCTTGTATTTTATCAGAATAATGATTACACTCTTTGAGGTAATCTAAAATGGAAACATGAGGGGGAAGAGGGTCCCGAATACACCATCTGTGATACCTTTGAAGAAGAACTCGGGCAATTCACCATGGAAAGGGGGATGCTTCTAAAGGGCCTTGAAGGATTCATTCAAGAGCAACAAACTTAATTAGAAAGCCAGTTCGCCAAACTCCACAAAAGAATAAGTGAACCTGGTCCAATCCAGCATGATCCAACTTGTGCTATTACTACTTGATTTGGAACTACTACCAAGGATCCACCATACCCGGTTCAAAACCCCACTACCAATGAGCCTGAGTTGGACAAGGAGGGAGCACCTAAACCCCCTCCAACCTCTCACGACCCTCCTCCACAAGCATCGACACCCGTCCAACGTTCAACTCTCACACGGATTCCTTATCCCTCGCGTCTAAAGAACCAAAAGGCAGAAGAAGACAATAAAAGATTGTTGTCTTACTTCAAGGGAGCCGTCGTTACCATCCCACTTCTCGATGCATTCTACCATCTCCCTAAACATAGCACATATTTCAAAATATTGCTCTCAAATCGGAAGAAGCTTGAAGGGTTGGTAACATTAGGAAAAGAATGTTCAGCTATCATCCAAAAAAGCCTACCCAAGAAGAAAGAAGATCCGGGTAGTTTCACCATTCCTTGCTCTATAGGGGCACTCTCTATGAAAAATGCCTTAGCAGATCTTGGGGCGAGTATTAACTTAATGCCTCACTCCTTATTTCTCAAACTCGCATATTCAGGGCTGAAACCGACCAGAATGAGTATTCAGCTGGCTGATCGATCAATCAAATATCCCATTGGGGTTTGCGAAAATGTTTTATTAATGGTAGGAGAGTTCAAGTTTCCGGTTGATTTCGTGATCTTAGAAATGGAGGAAGATAACTCAGTTATGATAATCCTTGGGCGACCATTCTTGGCTACAACTCGCCCCATCATCGATGTTCATGATGGCAAGCTCACTTTACGAGTGGGATTCGAGAGCTTAACCTTTGACATCAAGGATACTATGAATCGTCCTTCCTCTTACGATCATCCCATATATTTTGTTGAAGAAGTTGATGAGTTTGTTGATGATATAGATAGCTGTATTGATGAGTATCTGGTAAACGGATTCATGGATGACGAAAACAGCATGATGTACGATGATGAAGAGAATGAGATGGTTGGAACCGTTTCCTTTTACCCATGTAGGGCAGAAATTGAACCTCTTGACCTTCAAAAGCCGAAAAATAAGCTAAAACCATCAATCAAGGAACCTCCTACCTTAGAATTGAAAGATCTCCCAAGCCATCTAGAATATGCCTTCCTTCAAGGAGCGGATCAACTCCCTGTTATCATAAGCTCATCCCTAACCACTGAACAAAAAGGGAAGCTCTTAGAAGTTCTAAGAGAGTACAAGGGAGTGATCGCATGGAGTGTTGCTGACATTAAGGGAATTGACTCTACTTTTTGCACTCATAAAATTCTTATGGAGGAGGACTACAAACCCATCGTTCAACCTAAAAGAAGAGTTAACCCCAATATCAAAGAGGTGGTGAAGAAGGAGGTCGTCAAGCTTCTCAATGCTGGCTTAATTTAACCCATTTCAGATAGCCCCTGGGTCAGCCCAGTCCAAGTGGTTCCAAAAAAGGGAGGAATGACTGTTGTGAAAAATGAGAAAGGTGATTTAATACCTCAAAGAACGGTCACTGGATGGCGTGTATGTATCGACTATAGAAAATTAAATGATGCCACATGAAAAGATCACTTCCCTTTACCATTCATCGATCAAATGCTCGAAAGGTTAGCTGGGCATGAGTACTACTACTTTCTTGACGGTTTTTGAGGATACTTCCAAATCCCCATTGCTCCTGAAGATCAAGAAAAAACTACTTTCACATGCCCCTATGGGACTTTTGCATACAAGCGGATGCCTTTCGTATTATGCAACGCCCTCGCTACCATATTCCATGAATTGATTGAAGATAGCATGGAAGTCTTCATGGATGATTTTTCAGTGTTTAGGAATTCTTTCGACCTTTGCTTATCCAACCTTAGAAAGATGCTAAAACAGTGTGAAAAAACCAACTTAGTCCTGAATTGGGAAAAATGCCATTTCATGGTAAGAGAAGGAATTGTCTTGGGACATAAAGTCTCTAGGAATGGGATCGAGGTCGATAGGGCCAAAATAGAAGCAATATCTAAACTACCATCTCCCACTACCGTTAAGGTCATTCGAAGCTTTCTTGGTCAATTGCCCGACCAATGACACAACTTCTCTTCAAGGACGCTCCTTTCGACTTTTCAGAAGAATGTAAGGAAGCATTCAATCGCCTAAAGAAGGATCTTACCCAAGATCCTATAATGGTTACTCCTGGTTGGTCCCAACCATTCGAGATCATGTGCGATGCTAGTGATTATGCTATAGGTGCCGTTTTGGGCCAAAGAAAAGAGAAGCATTTTGAACCAATTTACTATGCTAGCAAAACCATGAATGTGGCGCAAGAGAATTACACAACCACCGAAAAAGAGCTTTTGGCTGTGGTTTTCGCCTTCGATAAATTCAGGCAATATCTTGTCCTTTCCAAAACTGTCGTCTTCACTGATCAATTTGCCTTGCGATACTTATTCTCCGAACAAGATGCAAAACCTCAACTTATTAGGTGGATTCTATTGCTTCAAGAGTTCGACATTGAAATTCGGGATAAAAAGGGGGCTGAAAATCTTGCTGCTGATCATCTCTCGCGATTGGAAAACCCAGACTTAGAGGAATTAGACTATGACGAGATTCGTGACTCCTTTCCTGAGGAACGGTTGATAGCCATTAAGGATATTGAGCCATGGTATGCGGATTATGCTAACTATCTATCCAGTAGGGTCTTACCGAATTACATGACTAGGCAAGATAAATGAAATTCTTCATCACTAAAAAATACTATTTTTGGGATGAGCCCTTCCTATTCAGTATATGTCCCGATCAGATCATTCGACGTTGTTTTGCAGGAAGGGAGATTGATCGGATTATGAGAGAGTGTCATGCGGGACCATCTAGGGGGCATCACGGTATAAATGTCACGGCACGCAAAGTTTTCGATGTCGGATTCTACTGGCCTACTATTTTCCGTGACATTAAGAGGTTAGTTCAATTGTGCGATGCAGGCCAACGATCGGGAAACATCTCGAGAAGGGATGAAGCACCTCAAAACTATATCCAAGTCTGTGAAATATTCGATGTTTGGGGTATCGATTTCATAGGACCTTTCCCGTCATCCTGAGGAAATGAATACATTCTAGTTGCCATTGATTATGTATCTAAATGGGTGGAGGCACAAGCCCTTAGGACTAATGATGCAAGGGTAGTCATTCATTTTCTCAAGAAGCTCTTCGCACGATTTGGGATTCCCAAGGCATTGATTAGTGACAGAGGAACCCACTTTTGCAATGCTCAAATGGAAAAGATAATGAGAAGTATGGTGTTCCGCACAGGTTCTCTACGGCATATCACCCCCAAACTAATGGGCAAGTAGAGAACACAAATAGAGCATTAAAACGAATACTTGAAAAAACGGTCCACCAAAACATAAAGGATTGGGCATTCAAACTAGATGAGGCACTCTGGGCATTCAGAACAGCTTATAAAACGCCCATCGGAACAACCCCTTTTCGCTTAGTGTACGAGAAAGCATGTCATCTCCCTATTGAGCTTGAGAAAAAGGCATACTGGGCACTTAAGGCTTATAATATGGATTATTCTGAGGCAGGGTCAAATAGGTTCTTGCAGCTTTAAGAGCTAGATGAACTAAGACTTGAGGCCTATGAGTCCTCAATCACATACGAAGAAAGGGAGAAAAGATGGCATGATCAACAAATAAAGAATCCTAAAGATTTTGTGGAAGGAGATAAGGTGCTCTTATATAATTCAAGGTTGAGACTATTTTCGGGAAAACTCAAATCACAATGGTATGGGCTCTTTTCAGTAAAAAGGAAAATGAGCAATGGAGCCGTGGTATTGATAGATAATGATGGAAGAGAGTTTATCGTGAATGGACAACGTGTGAAACATTATCAACTGGACAATAATGAACTAATCAACGAGGAGAATATTGTTTTGGAAGAAGATAACGGTAAGGAAGTCATGTAGGAGCACGACTTCGAGTCTAGCGACAACACTCATTAATAAAGAAAAGCGCTTCGTGGGAGGCAACCCATGCTTAATTGTTTGCTTGTTTGTGTGTCATATATCTTTTTCATTGTTGTGTATTCTCATGTTTGATTTTGTGAAAATGATTTATTTTTTCTTTAACCTCATCTTAATTACATATAAAGGTATTTTACAAAAAGATAAGTGTAGGGAAGATTACATACGTTTTTGAAGAACGTGAACATGAGAATTACAATTAGTGAAATTGATATATATGTGTGTTTGTTAGAGTCAAATGCTTGTATCGAGTCATAATAGATGTTTTGCGAGAATTTTTCCGTGTTTTAAAGATGTAATTTTTCCGAAAAACGCAGACCAATTTTGTCATGACAACTGACGATGTCGATTAAAGCTGACGACGTCAGTCAATGTGTAAACAGATTTATACAATTGTTTGTTTTCTGTGATACTTATAAGTTTTTGGAAATCCTCAGGTCTTAATTTTTCAGAAAAATTGCAAACATCCATTCCACAAGCATTATATCCTAGTATAGTTGTGTCATATATAGTTTTCGCCGATTTTACACGAAGGTTTCGTTTGTTTTCTTAAAAGTGTGCAGGTTATATTTGGCAATAAGAAGAAACTCAACATTGAATGGAGCTTATCACGTATGCATTCTTCTTGGAAAAGAATTTAACCGCAACTTCACATGGATCCTACCGAGCTAATCAGGGGAGTACTAGTTTCTTTTCCTTACTTACCTTCCTTGATCATAACTTTGATACTTTCGGAGAACATTGGGGACAATGTTAAGTTTAAGTGTATGGAGGGAGAATAAAACGGGAACTTAGAAACTATTCTTATCCTTGATTATTTGTCTTGTCCTTGGTCATTTGTGTAATAAACTATGAGAAATATTTGTTAGGGAAACTTTAGCACCAAATTAACTTTTTTTTATGACATGTATGAGACAAAACTTTAGTCTTAATAAAGCGTCTCATGGATAGGAGTTATATGACTAGCACAAAAACCATTCACCACTCAAATTCCACCCCAAAAAATGTGAGGTTCGCCCCTAGATCTTTAGGAATAAAAGCATTCACTTTTAATGCTTAGAGAGTGTACCGGTAGTATAATAGATTTTAGAACTTGTTTTGTGATGCATTCCGAGATCGCTAGTGAGACTACATTTGTGTAGTTAGGAATAACTAAGTGATAAGAGGCATTAGGATAACCCTTGTTTGAAACCTGTATTATAATTACTTCTTCCATATCGGTCGAGTAATTACCCCACACCCTTGCGATGTACTCATCTTTAGTACACGATACCTCTAGTTAACCCCTCAGAGCCTATTCTTTTCGCGGTTCTCGTGATGTTTTAATTTTCCGGAATATCAATGAAGAGCATTGTTTACAATACACCCCCAAATGTACACCCAAATCGCCTTAGCCTACCTTGTATGCACTCATCTTTAGTGCATTATTGTTATCACTACTAAACCCTTAGTTCAAATATCTAGTTACTTGCATGGTTGCTAAGTTGAGTCATATCTTTTGTACACAGTTTTGGGATGATTGGGACTCATGGGTAAAAGTAATATTTTATGGAGTAACGGAAAAGAACGATAAATTCAAATTCCCTTTGTCTACGTAATTAAATACTCCAAGTGTTTTTGATCTTTTCAAATCGGGTCAATTAGTGTTAGAGAAATAAAAACTAAAGTGATGGGATGCTCCTATAAATCTCTTATATTTTGATGTTATCGTAGAGGATGATAGAGTAAAAATGTATGCACAAAAAAAATGAAGAAAAAACATACGGGCTACCATCCTACATCTATCTTTATGTTTATATCTTTAAATTTATGTATGTTTGTTTCAAGTTATCTATAGTTAGTGAGTCGAGTCTTGGCTTAGAAACGCCACGCTTTTCATGCTTGTAACATAAGATTTTTGACTTGTCACCACTAAATATCGCCTATCCAACAAAACCCTTTGTTTCCCTACCGTAAGCCTAACATTACAACCTTAAAAAGACCTCTTAGATAGTTGTTCCTTGGTGCTTACGCCAAAGCGGTGGAGGTTTGATCTAGTCTCAAGCCTATGGTAATCTATGTACTATGCCAGGTAATGAGTGTTTAACTTCCATTTCTATTTATTATATTTCATATAAACCCGAGAGTTGAGAGAATCAAAACACCCCTTGTGAGGTGCTAGTATACAATTTCCGTGCTTGTTATGACTATTGCGGTGCTTTTACTTGTTATGAATTATTCTAAACCTATGCTTCATGCCCCCTGACTTATAAAATGATTGGCCAAAAGCACATTTGCTTGAGGACAAGCAAATACCAAGTGTAGGGATATTTGATAAGGATTTAAAAAGTACACATTTAAGGGGTCATTTAAGCCCTTAATCGACCACTTTTGTATCCGTTACTGCTTAATTTCGTTCCTTTTTACTTTTTAGGTCTCTTGGAAGTAAAATGCTAGAATGATGCACATTTGGACGAAAAGGAGTGAATACATGAAGAAAATGGCAAAGTCAAGATCGAAGCCACTCAAGCTGCTCAAACAGAACCTGACGGCGTCTTAATCAAAGGGCGACGTTGTCCCTATATAGAGACTTGATCAAAACATGCACCAGACGGCTCAGTGGAATTTTTGTTCATATAACCTGACGGCATCAGGCTTTGAAGAAGAAGGGCGTCACTCTGACTTTTCATCTCAAGACGGCCCAGATCCAGAACCAAGACGACATCCCATCTGAAGATTGACGGCGTCACAACTCTAAGGTGACGTTGTCCAATCGTTGACTTGGCCAAGACGAAACCCTAATGAGGCGAGCTGACGGCGTCCCATCTAAAAGGTGCCGTTGTCGCACTTGTAAATCTATATATAGAATTCGATTTTTCTGCATTTAGGAGGTAGATTTTTGGAGAGAAAAAACCCTAAACATTTGTAGTCCGATTTGGATAGTATCTTAGGGTCCCAAACCCTATTTTACACATCGAGGTAAGTATTTTAATCCAAAGTATCATTATGTCTTCAGTAGGCATCACTCGTTGTGTTTAATGCTTGAATATTCTTTGTGAAAGTGAGGCTTATGAATGAAATAGTTTAAGGACTTGCGGATTTCGTAGGCTAAACCCAAGGGATAACCTCAAAGAGCTAGGGCATAGGCACACCCTACAACCTTAGGAATACAACGCGTTAAGATAAGGTGTGATAATTCAACCGACCAATAAAAGATAAGTAGGGAGTAATAGTATCTAGGTAAACACATTTTTAATCATCATGCGAGCACACATCACATAGACATAGCTGCCCGTAGTATTAGATAATTAGATAGTAGAAGTAATCGGTAGAAGTACCACCCCCAAACCATTTGCCCCGAGATTTTACTATTAGTTTTCTAAAAAACCTATAAAAGATAAAAAAGAATCATCCTCAACCCCCACCTTCTCGTAATACATTTCTTGCTACCATTCCTATTCCCCTAGAGAACGATATCAATCACTGAGGCTTACCCAATACTACACTACAACGATTAGGTTCATTGCCTAGGTGGTTGAAAAACTTGCTTGACGAAAAGGAAGTTCCTTTGACCCCGAACGCGCTTTGTACGCGCATCAGACAGTGTTTAACCATATTAAGGAATGATATTCCACACATGCAAAACCTACTTGCATCTCAAGTCCGAGGACGAGTAATATGCAAGAACTTGCGAGATTCACTATTGACGTTGATCCTTGAAGTGAATTCTTGTAGGTTGGGTCAATCCAATGTTCCTTACTAGTGAACACCATATGAGTTTGGCGGATTCATCCTTTAATATTCATTCACAATAAATATTACCAACACGCTCACATTTGTCTTAATTCGATGATACTATCATATCGTCAACCGATAGTCGACAATTTATAATAAATAAATTATTCATGAATTTAAACATGCAAATATAGAACAGAGTGGTATAAATGAAGACGGTCATCCCCGGTATCTCAATTCATTATTTAATAGAAATGCTTAATGTTCCATTATCCAAATACTATATAGATCAATGCATGACGATCCTAGTTAAAGACTTATGTCTTCATTCACGATAATTGCATTTATTGACATACATAGGTTTCATGAACATGTCTACTAGGCTATGATCTTGTAGAGCTTTGAGAATGCTATTTTTAAAAATTCACAAATAGTGAAGTTTTAAATAATACGATGATTGTCATTTTGTACATGTGTATTCAAGTACTATTATAACAATGCTAACATCACACAATACATTTCATTGGATGTTTGAAGCCAACAAAAAACCTATTTGAGACAATTAGTTTAACAGTTTCCCAAACCACAAAGTATCCTTATTCTTTCAATGAATACAACAATAATGCTCTTAGCTGAGCATGTCTAGCCAACAGAGTCATCAATCATGATGAAGTTCTGTAGTGAACATTTTCTAAAATATCCGTAAACCTTGAACATTTCTTTGGTCCTTTGTAGGTCTTTATAATGTTCATATAATAGTTATCTAATGACTTTCACTTTGATACTATTGTTGTCAGCTCATATTTTATTCATTCAAATGTTACAACTAGTCCAATACATAATACGATATACATAATGAATCATTCAGTTAAACTTAAGGTTTCCATTCATGTGTTCAATCTCATCAGGTGAGATAGAACCTTTGAGGCTCACTCAATAATATGTCATATTGTGTTAGACTTATTAACCGCACGTGTTTATCCTAATAAACATTTATTCCAAGGTTGTATTCTTTATTTCCTAAATCCCTCGAGTGAAACTTTATTCCAAGCTAAGGGTTAAAATCGAGCTTAGATGGAATGTTGTTTCCTATATGTTATACAACATATGTGATTCAAGGAAAAACAAACAAACATAGTGCTCCCACTAGCTCTTAGGTGTACTCATGAGTTATATTTGTTTTAATCAAAATCAAATTATTGATTTAATAAGTAAATTTAAGATTTCAGCTCCTAGATGCATGCTATAATCCACATTTGGATTGTTGCGCTCCGTACACATTCTGTAGATTATATAGATGCACAAACCCTTTTGATTACACTACGTCCTTGCTAAAGTGATCATTCAAGAAAGAGTTTTCATTTTTCATTGAGGGGTTAAACGGTATTACCCAAAGTATAATATTTATCCGGAATAAATATTAGAGGGAAATTAATGAAAAAAGACAAAACACAAACCCCTTAGGGATGTGTTAGTCGACCGAAACGCCAAGTGGGGGGTTTGACTTGTTGTCAAACTTGAATACTTGTTATATAAGTATTCTAGAATGTTCCTTAGGAGCCTATAAATACAAAGGCTTCCTAAGGCATTCTCATTCACTCTTTCATAACCCTAAAACCGAGATCCTCATCCCCTCTCTCATCCAATTCGGTCAGCTTAAGGGTTTCATAAACCCTTAGTAGACTAGTCAACTTTCTAGTCGACTTCACCCACTTCGTACTCGCCTAACTTGCGTAGGTTCAAAGCCCTAGTTCTACTTGTGCAGTACTGGTGGATACCTGACGCCACCCAAGGATCGATCGACCTCCATAAACCCTTATATAGGTCGATCAAGATAGCATCATGAAGAAGAAGTCGATTATGTGCGCGCGACTGACAGTAGACTGCAGTAGAATCTTACACCATGCAGGAAAAAGGTAAGTCCTCTATAAATACCCTTAGTACATGTTTATGTTTATGTTATATCTCTTATTGGGAAATCTTGATATTAGGGTTCTGCATGGCGTTTATATGTTTATTTTTCGTTGTGCATGTTTTATACGCCATGTGGGTGACCACCAAAACCCTACAATAGGTACAGACTATTGATTTTTATGGCCCCTAACTAGAGTTACGACTGGTGAACTAACATATTAATAGACAATAGTCCAGTAGGTTCATATTAAAAGACAATAATACTAGTGAACTAACATGATGTTAGTGTACTTTAACTAAGAATATGCATATTTTGTTACGTAGACCTGCATGTTTTTAACTAAGAATATGCATATTCGATGTCAGTATAGTGAAAGGGGGTGCTATAATGAAAGGTTATCTAATTACTATATTTAATCTATTTATGTACTTTGTGTTTGGATATAGTAGACAACCGGTTTCAAGGTTATTTGAGATTGGTTATCCAAAGTCCAAACAACGTATCATATAGTTTAAATGGGGTTGAGTTTTACTAATGAAAATCAATGCAAAGCTAATGTAGTCTTTTAGAAATATCAAGAGCCCATATAGCTTGATTGAGAGACAAATGTTAAAGAAGTATTCTTGGATGAATATCAACTTTGTATGTCTTTAACTTGACAACCAATATTACATTTAGGAGACAACTGAATGGAAATTAAGAGAATCGTAATATTACATTTAGGAGACAACTGAATGGAAATTAAGAGAATCGTGTATGTGTCCGAACTTGATCATAATGTGAGTAAGAAAGCTCGTTTAGTTTACATCTTTCAGTAAATGTAACAATTTTTACTATACGGATCAATTTTTTTTCTAGGTCGTTAAAGAACAACTTGCTGATTTATTCTATTATGTGCCTATGGACAAGTAAGTCATGAGTCTTAAATAGTAGTTGATATATTTTATAACTTGTGTTCAGTTGATCGATTATTTAAGTTCTTATTATGTACAATACGTTATTTGTGGTCTTTTTATTATACTATGTTATCCATTGATTTATTGTTTCAGCCTTGAAGAGTAAATAATCGTCATTTTGTTATGAAGGTTATGGACTATCGAGTTTCTGACGATCGAAATTCATGTCTACGCTTTGCGTTTGTTGAGTTCTTGATGAGAGTAACTTAAACATACTTGATTTGAAACGGTTTTTTTTTTTTTTTTTTTTTTTTTTTTTGGTCAATATGGCTGGATGGGCATGGTTGCGAGGTTGTTTAATGGGTGAAAATAGATTTAGGTAGATACATTAACAAAAGGGTACAATACCGTCTTAATAATAATTAGTGATAACTTATAATTAAAATGTATATGAAAGTATGAAAAGTAAAAGATAAGCGTTGGCTTAGCAAGCCAAATGTCTATGACAATTGAGGCGCCACCCATGTTCAAACCATCAACCTTATGTTATCCTTTTTTTTCTTAAATTTTTACTACTTATTATTTTCTGATACCTTTCTATATGTCAACTTTTTATTATTGACTATTTTATTTTGGAAAACTTAGACTACTCACTATTTTTCTTAATTTTTCTGTGAAAATGTTTCGTGGGTGGTCAAGGAACAACTTACAGACAATTATTACTTTCTTGGTGGCCTTTTAGTTCTTGTTGGTCATGTCAATCTTTATGAAGAAAATATTAACAACGTTTAAATGTAGTATATGATTTTGGATTTCCTACTATGGTTTTTTTTTTTTTTTTTAAACTTATAAAAAGAAATGTAATTGTACCATTATGTGTGCAACATAGGATGTGTATAAATACACTAATAAAAGATAAGAGTTTGATAGAATTCATCATTTTAGCTCTTGCAATATGCTGCGAACAAATATAACAAATTTAATCGATAATAATATATAATTAAAAAAATCTATTACCACAACAAACACTTCTCACACTCAATTACAAAAATAAACACTTTCAAAGGAGTTTACCAAAATCGACACTTTGGATGAGCAAACCATTTGGGTGAGCAAACCATTTGCTCTCCAATTCATTTCACCCACATATCATCGCTAAAGACAGAATGGAGAGCAAATGTTTGCTTCCCTCCCAATCGCTCTCCGCCTAGCTACAAGACGAACATGGAGAGCAAATGCTTTCTCCTTCCGATTGCTTCTCCGCCGCCATAAAAAAAATACATGGAGAGCAAATACTTGCTTCTCCTTTCAATCGCTTTCTCCGTCTCGCTACAAGACAAAGAACATGAAGAGCAAATGCTTGATCGTCCCATGTTTGCTCGCTCAAAGTGTAGATTTTGGTAAAACAGGTTTAGATGGTTCAAGGTAAAGTGTTTATTTAAAAAAAAAAAATTAACTAAAATCTTAGACTAAACTTTATGCATGCACGAGTATTATAACTAATATCTTTTATAAATAATAAAAAAGTTGTAGAGAAAAACGTGACTAATTTTTGAAAAGAACGTAGAAATAATACAAGCAAATATTCGAAAGAATAAAATGGCGATCTATAATTACGCTTGGCATTCTGAACCTAAACTCAAACGCAACACCCATTTTAAAGACATCCAATCTATATAAACTTTAGGTAATCGTTTAACAAAAATCCATTGTCGTCCAGCGGTTAGGATATCTGGCTTTCACCCAGGAGACCCGGGTTCGATTCCCGGCAATGGAACCTTTTTTTTACTTCTACATTAAAAGAGGAGATTGCAAAAGTGAAAATGGAGGCTGACAGTACAGGAGTCTTATATTCTGCAAAATACCAGCGTACGATTATAGAAGTTGCTGTTATCATAAATGGTACAAGCGGAAGTTCAATATTTTCATCAGACTTGGCAATTGAGTTATACAACATTGTTCAAGAACATATCATAGATGGTACAAACAGAAGTTGGGTATTCTTTTATAACTTCTTGTGATGATGTCTCAAATATTGATCAGCCTTTTTCACATGAGCTCGTTTTTGTTCGGATGTCCTTGGGATCCTGAAGTAATCAAATTGACTGGTACCTTCAAAGAAGAAACAGCAACGATACATGATTACCTTCTCAAACTGACTAGAATATACATGTAACATATTAAATTTCATCATTTTATAATATGTTGGTTATGATGTCTCATTTAAATTGCTGCCTATTTCCTTTCAGCAAATCTTCAACCCAATAGTTACCAATTTGCCTATTGCCATTGTCACATGTAATTGATTAGAGTAGTTTCTCCCTAAAGACTCCTTTTGTTGAGTCTTTGTTAATGAGTCTCAAAGTCGATGAATGATTTTACACTTTTCAGAACTACATGTACGGCCAAATGTACGATAAGATTCATACTTTTGATTACATGCACGGTCAAACTTAGAAGAATTCTTTTACGTGACCACGTGGACTGGAATTTCAACATAAAGGAACTATTTACTTTTCTACACAAATACTGAGAAGTAAAACGAAAGTATGCCGCCTCGGTGTCTTTCTAAGGAAGAAAAATACTTGCTTAAACGATATGCAGTCCTCTTCCAAGTAATTTATTTTGAACAAAGTTAGAATGAAATATAAGAGTTAAACAGAAGGTAAATCCAAGAGAATTATTAAAAAGTCAAAATCAAGTGTAAGAGTGATAACGCAATATTGACAGAGTTACGAGTGAAGGATCAATTTGCTTATATCTAGCAACTAGCTGGTAAAAATGAGTAAAATGAAATAATTTGCTGAGTACAAAATGGGTTCAACGAGTAGAGAGGGTCACCAAAGTACAGTCAAAGTTCACAATAGCTACTACAAACATTAAATTGTTATAGTAATGATACATCTTTTTTAATCTTAATATTAAAAACACTAACTATTTATAAAATTCCAGAAATGCTGAAAAGAAGTTTGCAGGGTACTCCGTACTTGAGTTTTTTACCCAAAACTTGTGCACGAAGAGTATATAACTGACCTGATAAGGTTCACATGTTAACAAATGAATATCTGATAGTCAGGCTCTGCAAATCCTACATTTAGGTAGTTAACATCAACTACGAGATCCCCGAAATACTCTGTCCAAAAAAAAAGAAAAAAAAGAGAATGCATCATTGAGAAAACTTCACTAGTGACTGACGGAATAGATAGCCATATAGAATCATAAATAATGTTAAAGCTTGGAACCTTCATATATCGTTCTTGCATATTTTACATATTTAGGTATGATATCTTGATAGATGATTCCATCGGGATGTGCATCCAATACAACAAGCACTCCTGTCAATAATATTAAGAAAGTCAGTTTTGATGACGATTAAGTGCTAAATGACATATGACTGTTTAATTGATGTTCTGGACCGACAGATTTTACATTCTAACAACAAATTGTTAAATGAAACAGAATAATATCTCCTTAGTTATCACTCTTTGCTATGATATAGTTGGTAAGAAGTTGTTTCATGTACGTGAACAAAAAGTACATGCAGAAAACACTTATAAGTTGCGTGCAGTATCAAGTTCAAGGATGTACACATATAACGTCAAGTATCCCCAAACCACCAGAAAGCATAGTACACGATTAAGTAAAGGATCGTCACTTAGTTAAATCAGTTAGATGAGGTACCAGGTGCAGACCAATCGCTGGTGGAATTACTTGGCAAAGGAGCTAGCCACAAAATGTTCCGCACATTCATAGAGTCGTCATATGTCACATTAGAGCCTAAAACGAGAGAAAAATGATCATGAAGGATACATATTAACCAGCTGAGAACTACTGCACTTCCGTAATTAAGCACAAATTGCATGTATAAGGAACATACTTTCAGTCAATTTATATTCCAGGGAGAATGATTCTAATTGATGTTTTAGGGGCTATTAGCTATGTTTTATGTGTATAGACCCATAAAAAGCTAATTTTAGAAATATTTTCCCTAAAAAACGAGACTGACTGAAAGTATGCTTCCTTTTATGCGCAATTTACTCCAAATTTTGTGAATATCATAAAATTTACCACATTATACAAAGCTAGAAAATTCAGGTTAGGGAGAAAGAATGCACGACAGAAAAAGTTGAAATATAGACCTTGTTGGCAATAGCCCATGTTGTACGGGAAAACTTCTTTATCATACGCCGGGTATTCCTTAGCATGGAACCTGCCGATATATGACCCATAAGGTCAAGGCTGTATGCCATTCTAAACCATTTTTCAAATATACTTATAAAAAACTATCAGGAGGTTGTATGCATCATTCTAAACCATTTGACATGATCGCCTTTTAGATTAATTTTATATACTGTACATCAATGTTTCATGCCTTTCATTTCATATGGCCACAGAACTACATGATACTATGACTTCTTTACTCTATTTGAACAATAGCGGGTTTGATTAGCTTACAAAATACCAACTCTTCCATCGGCAGCTATGAAAAGATGACCATGAAAGAAGTCATATCGATTTAGTGTCACGTTCAACCCTACTCTAGGACCACGAGCAACAATAAGATTAAATAAAAACTCCATGTATGAATTCAGTTCCTATAAGATGTTTAAGAAACAAGATCAACCACAATATAAAAAAATTAGGAAAATTTGCCAGAGTTCATGTACTTGAGCTATCACATTAAGTACTTATATGGTTCAAACCTCGTTTATAAAACGCCTTCCGTAAGGAGTCCTTGTAAGTTCACATTTATTTTCGTTCGATCGTTCAACATCAGGTACCTGTTGTGACATTGTTAAAAAGCTTCAATTACCAATGCTCAAGAAACCAGATCCTTAGTAGAATGCAAAACTGGGTTATGACAAAATAAATAAAAAAGCCATATCCCCTAAATATCTAGGGGGTGTTTGGCTAAGCTTATGAATTGGGCTTATGCTTATGTTATATAAGCGGCTTATGGCTTATATATCATGAGCTCATAAGCCCTTGCTAATAAGGTAAAATGACAAAAAGCCCTTGCTCATAAGCCCTTGCTAATAAGGTAAAATACATATTCAATTGGTGGAAGGTGGGGGGTGTTAACGCTTTTACTATTGAGGAAGTATTTTCTCATAATGGAAGTGTTAATGTTCCCACTTGTTTATCTCGTGTTTGGCAAGCGGTTATATGGACGTCCGGATATTATATTTGGAAAGAAAGAAACGCTCGTGTGTTTGGTAAAAAGGTGTCAAGTACTAACAAGATTGTTCAAGACATTCAACTCAAAAGCTTCGAGTGGATTGTGAGAAGATCGAAAAAAGATAATGTGATAGATTGGCAACTATGGTTATGGGATCCTCAAAAAATTAGGATAAAGTAAGTTTTTGGTGATGCTGAGAAATTTAATGTGCACAGTGAGGTCTGAATATTTATATTGTTACAGTACTGTGTGTGACAAGTCCTATATATTGGTTCTACAAGTGCTGGTGTGAAGTCAGTTTGAGTGTACTGGTGTTCTTTTAATTCGTCACAGTGGGCAACAGGAGTTTTATTCTCAAGCTGCAGTTCGAGTACAAGATCAGGTCTAAAAGTTCAGTTCAAGTTCAGAGTTGAAGTTTCATTTTTGCTCCTGGTTGTGACAGTTATATGGGTATAGTGGGATTGCAGTTTTGGTTCAAAAAGGTATCATTTGGTGTGCTCTTTTTGTCCCTTGTTGGTTCCCATGTGCTCATAGATATGTGGGGCAAGTAAAGGTTTTTGTTGGTTCCTTTCTTCAAACTGTATCAGTTCGTGAAGGGGTGGGACAATTGGCCTAGTCAATGGCATTTTAGTTTAGTTGTTTTGTGGCTCATTCTTTGTTGTTGCTTGTTCTATTTATTTTGTGTGTTCGCCTAGAGGTTTTTGTTTTAGTGTTTCTTTTGTACTTTTGGTTGGGACTCATCCTTTTTAATTGTCTTGTTAAGAAGGTGGGTTGCCATTTCTTTTGTATCGCTCTTTGTTTTGGTTCGTAATATATTGTTGCCTTTCTAAAAAAAAGGTAAAATACATAAACATCAAAAGGGTGTAATTATTAAATGAGGGTATAAAAGTCCTTATATAAGCTCACCCCTCCTCAAATAAGCCACAAAGTTTGGGCTTATCAAAACCCCCTCCTTTTTTATTTTTTTTAGAAAGGCAACAATTCCATTAAAACAAAAAAGAACCATACAAGAGAAGTCATCCCACCTCAATTAATCAAGCCAATTAAAAGAGGAAGGGACCTAAGAAACAACAACAAAAATACATACCACCACCAGGTGCTAACCGAACACATTGCCAAACATGAAACTGACACACTGTCTATGCAATATAACATATGCCTAACCAATATCAAACTCACGCCAACTTTTGTAGCACCATGTCCACAAGGGGAGAAAACAATCACCCATGAAAACCTGGACCAAACTACCAGCCAAACTAACTAAACTAAAAACAATCCAATATTGACCAACCTTGCAGAGATGTAGCAGGCCCATCAGTTGACAGACCATACATCACATAAAAAAACCCCTCATATAAGCTCATAAGCCCTCATTTTTGTTAAACAAGCTAATAAGCTCATAAGCCCCCTAAATACAAACATTCAAACTGGATTACAACTTTAGATAACTATTCCAAGCACCAATGTAAACATTTCTTTTCAAGTTTAACAATTCTGTTGCCGATATAATCCTATCCTAATTTAGCTCAAATCTAAAAAAAATCGTCAACTCTCGACTAATCACATGATATAAACATATTACAACAACTAAGCAAAGCACCAACAATAACATACAGTAGTAAACTAACATAAATCATAGTAGGATCAAGAGTACGCTGAATAGACCCAGGATCACCACCCGAATCAAACGCCACTCTCGCAATCTCCAACACACTTTCAGGTGGGGCCCACACCTTGACATTGACATCATTTTCAAAATCATCTACAACAACAGATTGAATCTTCCTATTCACAAGTAAACTGGAAGTACTAGTAGTAGGCGTAAAGGGAACAAGGAACTTGAAACAGGATTGAAGCTGAGTGGCGATTTGTGGGTTAACTGATGAAGCTTGTTTTTGGGTACCCAGGAGTGAGAGTATGTCAGCGGCTGTGGCTTTGATGGCTGATGGTGGTGGTGGTGGTTTTTTGGAAGTGAATTTGGGTGTGTAAGAGGAGGAGGTTGTTAGAGAGAATGATATGATTAATGCGAATTTCATGGGAATTGATAGTTTCATCCTTCTTCTTCGATTGATTGATTGATTGATGGTTTTTTCATTTGCCGGACCTGTTCCAGTACATTATAATATTTTAAGTGTTTTTGAGATTTATACATTTACAAGATAAACATAACTAAAAGAGTAAATTACACCGTTCGTCTTTGTAGTTTGCGTTGACCGTAGCCTATCGTCCTTTGACCAAAAAAATATGCACCGTTCATCCTTAAGTGGCAAACATTATGCGCCGTTTGTCCCTCGCACTAACGACACTCACTAACACTCGTTAACGGACCATCCATGATACCCACACCAACGTTCATCTCTTTCACAACTAAAATCGCATGGGGTTTTGATTTTCCGTTCACGAGCTTGGTTTTTTATTGATAAGTAGAAATTGGGTTAAAATATTGTTTTGATTTAGTGTATTTATGTGTATGATGAAGTAAGAGTAAAGACTGTGTTATGTTTTTTTATGAACACCAAATATTTGATGAAATGCCTAAAACATATGAAAAGTCGTAGATGTCAAATTGGCTGTGAAAGATGTGTTTGCTTGAGCTAATCTAAAAGGTAGATGCGAAATTGGCTGTAAAAGGTTGGTGAAGAAATGGGTTTGTATTAGTTTTATTTTTTTGTTCTTGATGTGAAATGGGTTTGTATTAATTTTCTTTTTCTTGATGTGAAATAGGTTTGTATTAGATTTTTTTTTTCTTGATGATGATAATGATTTTGGTAAAGAGATGATTTTCGATTTTTTTTCTTAATTATAATAATGGATTGCGGGTATAATGATGAATGGAAAAAAGATTGTAGTGGGTGATTATGATTTGAGATGAAGATGAATAAACATAGAAGATGAAGTGTGAAATGACGGAAATACCCTCACATGGGTGTCACATGTATAAACTTAACGAGCGTTAGTGGGCCCTGTTAGAGGGATGGACAAATGACGCATAACGTTTGCCACTTAAGGACGAACGGTGCACTTTTTTTGGTCAAAGGACGATAGGTTGCGGTCAACGCAAACCACAAGGACGAACGGTGTAATTTACTCTAACTAAAAATAATGTGAGGGTATAAATATCCCAATCATTTTTAGGAGTGTGCAAATCACCTCCACCTTTGATGTATAGAAAGCTTTTCAATAACTTTTAAGTTAAACTTATAGTCTTAAAAAGTAACTTACTTAGGACAAACGCTTCATAATTTTCCAAACAATGCACCCAAGATGTCCCAACATCTCACCACTAATCACTTTCTCAATCAAATTATAACTCTTCAACACGACAACACGCATATTCTCTAAAAATATATAAAGAAAAGAAGATCAACATTACTTTGTGATCACCCAAAGCCGATCACAGACATCTATCCTGATGACGTAACCTCCGAACAACTCGAAGACCTCCTTTTCGAGTTTACTCGGATACTACACTTAGAAAGACTTGCAAAAACCTCCGAAAGTCTCTACTGGCTTAAAATCATTCTTACGCAATGGTTACATTTTGGGAATCCGCCAGTCGAAGCCCAATACCCCTCCGAGGTGTTCCCTTCGAAGACAATAGCTTAGAGGTTGCATAGGACCAAGTCAAACCCCACGTCATCACCCTATCAAGGCTTTCCGGCCAAGATTGGGATTGTGGTACACTAGCCCAACAATCACCTAAAAACATGAGACACCCCATGATCTTCGATTTCAGTGCAGAAGCGTGCCAAAGCCTATTTTCACCATCTATAATAGCTTGGCAGGTCCCAAAGGTTTTATCACGCTCTAAACACCTACTTTGCACGCTTAAACACTTTGCAGTTATAAACGCATACCTACTCTCATGCCGGAGGTGATTCGCATGCTCCAACCCTTGTGCATCACTTAACTTAGTTTATTCATTTGTGTTGTCACATGTTACTTGAAGCTTGGCAAGCCATCACACAACCCATATTCTTTCTATCACCATTGTAAGGCCTGGTGATACTTTTTATTGTACGATCATATTCCTTGTATCTTTAAGTTAAATGAATAGATTCTAACGTATAAAAGTTTCCTTTAGAAAACATATATTAAAGACACAATTTTTTAACCAGTTTTTGAAACACTCTTTGTTTTATAGAATGAGACAAAACGCTTGTTGCTAAACAATATAATCGTTACATGCTATCCAACATTGGCAAGGGTTCATTTCCAATACACGGCGTTGGTTAAATAAAAACCAAGTGACCTTAAATCCAAGGTTCGAGTGGAATAAGTTCTCTTTTGCGTTATGGGTTCGATTCAGGTTTTCGAGTTTACACATGGTTATAAGTTTAGATACCACCACATGTTGCTTAATACACCATCAACATGCACTTCATAGTTAAGCAAATCACTTCAATTGTAAATAACTTAGAGTTTAGATCGTATATTACAAAAACAAAGAATACACGAATGTTTCGTCTGTCTAGACAGTAAGTTTTCATATTTAGTTTAACCGTGTCTAACCGGTCTACTAAAAACTAATACATTCAACACCATGTGATCAAATAAGATGAGGGAAGTATAACATAATTCCTCTATGAGGAGCACTTATATGCTAGACCCAAATGAGTATTCTGGCAATGTCAAACTCTGTTACCAACGACGGTAAGCAAGTTGTAGGGAGAGCATAATTAAATACGCATATAACTTGCCATGTAACACGTATTTTATAATCGCTATCTCAGTAAGCACGTTAGAAGAGCACGAAACTACAAAAAGCTCAAAAACGCCCATGAGTTGTTTCACTAAATTTTCTTGGATTTTACCGGATAATTGCTAGATCCTCAAGGTGAAGCTCAGATCCTGAGATCCATCAGAAAGAAGAGTAAATTAATATTGCATGTGTTAAACTAAACTTTTTCAACATGTATATGTAGGCACGGTAGGGCTGAGCAAAACAGAACGAAAACCGAACAGAACTAAACCGAACCGGTCCGACCAAAACCGAACCGATCATATTCGGCTCAGTTTTCAGATCTAGATATTCATGATTTTCGGCTTTGGTTCGGCTCGGTTCGGTTCGAGCTAAAACCGAGAAAACCACACCTAACATATAAAACGAACCAAACGAACCGACACAAAACTAAACCGAACTGAGTCACTTCAGTTCGATTCTTGGTTGACTCAGTTCGATTCTTGGTTAATGTCTTCCACAAAATCGGTTTTTGCTTCGGTCCGGTTTCGGTTGGTTCGGTTCGGTTGATATGAAAAAAGATATGGTCAAATGAACCTGTTACCAACACTTTTGGTTAGGAACCTTGTTTGAAATCTAACCCCATCATCCTTCCTTTTCCCCATGCAAATGCTTGTCTGCAAGTCTGAGACGAGCCTCAGAACTAAGCCTTTGCACATCACAGCCAAACTTGGATCTTGGTGATACTACCATGTCATAAAAATGCTGGTCTGATGTAACAAAGTAGAAAAGAGGATACCAAAAATATATTGAAATGCTTAGTGGTAATTATCGACCTTTGTTGTGCTTACGTTCATGCAATGCAAAACCCGAGCAACACAATGTTATGCACATTCTATACGTTAAAAACATACTGAACACCAAAAGATTACAGCATATCATCAATAAAACAAAAACAAAAACAGCATTCTTTTGAGAAGATATAGACAAAGCTTTCACCAAACGCAAATCCATAACCACGCAAAATAATAAACAGCACAACGGTAAAACAAAGATTACAGCATATCATCAATCAAACCTTAATTTACATATATGAGAGAAGGACCCATTTTTCATGATCACATCGGTTCAAAATGGTACCTTGAATATAACGAAGTTTCATACTGAACACCAAAAGCTATGCCATACAATTTCAGATGAAGAAAATCAAACATTAAAATATATCCAGTTTCAACTTTCTACACAATCATCAAACGGTACCACCATAGAGGTTATATAACAATCAATGTGCAGCAACCACTCCTTCACTTCCACTAGAAACTACTGGTTCAGCTTGTGGTTCAGCAGAATTGAACACCTTAGCAATCCTCTCAGTGGGCACCAATGGTAGATATGAAGAAACCTTGTATCCTTTCTCTGCAGTTTCCTGCACTGTCTGGTTGTACTTTTCAGAAAAGTAAGCTGCTTTTGGTACAACCACATTAGCCACCTGAGGAAAGTACGGGAGCTGGTTAAGAGAGTGCCAAGCTGAAACAGCATATTGCTCTGCAACAGGCTCGTATTTTGTGTAGAGTCCTTTGGCAGTTGGCTCTAGCTTGGTGTATGCAGTTTTTGCAAGCCCAGAGGCGGTTTCCACCACACCAGCACTCTTGACCTCAGATGCCTTTGTAGACAGGCTTTTAGTTGTAGTTGACACCTGCTTCACAAAAGGAGGCACTCGGCTGTCGAACTTGGTAACAGACTCGTCAACCTGAAATCATGTCACCAGAGAATGAGCATCGAGGCCAATGTAAAAGTTGATACAAGTCTTCTGATTCGGAAGAAAAAAAGAGGTAAACAAAACCTTTTGTGTTACAGATTAAGGTAGCAAATGCGACCCATAACCTTTTAAATACTGTAGGTCAATTTACGTTGCATTAATGGGTCAAATACAAAAACATTAGTTAAGCCAGTGAACAGGTGAGTGCTTCCAATGTTAAGAACTCCTATTACATTCAAAGATTTGTATACGTTTTAACAATAACTAATTTTGATCCATTACACAACCCGCCAATCTTGCCACATCTACTTAACGACAATCTATAAAGGAAGTATATAACAAAAAAAACTCTTGTTCCGCATTATCCAAAGCGAAGAAAATATTCACTTTATTACCTGCTACCACAATAATTATACTAAAGAACTCAAAACCTTTTAACAATCTCCAAACAAACAAATTCATTTTAATGATTTTAAGTACAATTTTCCGCAAAAGGGTCGATAAGTGAGTGCGCTTTTGAAAACAATAAATCTGTGACTTCCTAGAGTTATCAGAAACTTGGGGAAGAGATGATATCCTACGGTCTTAAGGTCAATTACTACTAGATCAGATACGTTGAAATAAGCAATTTAACAGATTAAGTTTAGCATGACTATGAATAAAATATGTTGACAAAGGTAGATTCCCATAAAGTTAGTAAACGAACTAACCTTGCGATCAACAAACTTGAGGACCTCAACAGGGACATCATGGAACTTATCATAAGCAGGACCAACAACAGTCTTGAGAGTACCCTCTATCGTCTCCACTCCTGGTTTGAGTGGACCAGAGTTTTCCTTAGCATAACAGTAGACTTTTGACGCGTACAGAAGTGCATGGAGCACTGCCACTTGCACAAATTCCAGGTACTTCAACCTCTCTTGTTCGCTCTCAATCTTTAACAAAAAGAACGAAACCCGTAAGAAAATCATTCAAAACTGATTATATTACTCTACTTATAGAGAAACAAGTTACACCAATCAAACTCGTATTAAATACCAAGTGTCTGTGAGACAGAACATTATTCGAAATTTCCCTAAATGATATCATCCATATAATTAAACATTTGCTACAATCTTCTGTTTACCCGCGTGCTTCTAATTCAGTACTATTACGCTCTACTTACACACTCGCCACTCTTACATAATATTAGTGAAGGCACACATGAATTGTTTAGAAAATAAGGAAGCCGTGAACTAGTCAGCAAATACGTTCGAAATATTTAATTTTCCAAAATCCAAATGATCATTTCACTCTAACAGCAACTGTATAGTAGTAATAAATTTGAATACCCAAAATTATATGAATCCATACCATATATTTTCAATACCCTAAACAATTATATCACAAAGTTTTATTCGATTTTTTTTTTTTTTTACATGATCACAACTTCAAGAAACCAGATATCTTTTTTCAATTACTAACCCTAATTCACATAACAAATCAAAAATTAAACAAACAGACTATAATCATACAATTAAAGATTAGCAAAAAACGAACCTCAGGTTGAGTAGTAATGGGAATATCGGTATCAGACATGATGTGTGATTTAGGGATGAGAAAAATAAGAAGAAGGATTGAATTTGTGTATTACAAAGAGATCGTTGAATTAAAATTTGAAAGTTGTTTGTTGTTGAATTGATTGTTGATCTGTTTATATTTATAGAGCGTTAGTTTAGGGTTGAACTGTATTCGAAGTTAACAGAAGGTTCTATATTCAAGCGTGTGTCAAAGGCAGACGTGGGTCAGGCTATTCTGACTGCTAATTCAAAGTATTTGGGGTGTTGCGGTATGGTACCTATTCTGTTGCTATATATTACCCTTGTAAGAGCACACGGTGAGGACAAGTAATCACACGCCATTCGCATCCTTTTTCTCCAATGGCGCCGTTATTGGCATCCAACGATCTGACTTTTAATGATTCGTGTTTAGCATTCTGATAAACTACGCCATTTGTTCTCTTTTTTTTGTGTGTGTGTTGTGGTGAGTGGGTATATTTTGTGGGAGCAAAGCCGATAACATGTTATTGGTGTGTTATGAAGGAGGTGTTTTAGTTATTGGTGTGTTATTGGGAGGGATGATGTGGATGTGATGTACCAATAACGTGTTAAATGTTTTCATTCCTCACCTCAATCAAGAGCATCTCCAAAGTTTAATACATCTCCACATCATCGCCACTTCAACATATAAACTTTCATATAAAATCTTCACAACGATTGAACTTAACATAGTTTAATAGATTGCCACATCATTAGACTTCTTATTAAAACCAAATGTTGACAAGCTAATAAAATGTAAAATATAATATTTAACAGTTGCTTTGCATAGAAGCACATGATGATAGAGATGTTTATCAAGAAAAAGTACAAAATAGCAATACAATATTTTATTAATAGCAACAATGCATGTATATTTACATTTTAAGTATTAAAGATAATGGCAAGGAATGAGTTGTGAGATGCAACAATATGCTATGGGCCCAACTTTACCGTATAATAACCGATTGTTCAGATACATACGGTTATTAAATGCATGGTGACCTGGCAATTGTTACAATGGATTGAACCGTTTAAGGGAGGTATTATACGTTTGCCATGTCATCCCATTGTGGATGCCCTAACTAGGAAATGAGCCGAACCTCTCTCGTGAAAAGCTCGAGATCGGATCGGTAAAAAGCTCGAACGAGCCGAGCCTAAACGAGCTCGAGCCCGAGTTCGAGCCTAAATTTGGGCTCGTTTAATAATCGAGCTCGAGCCCGAGCTTTATATATAAAGCTCGATTAGGCTCGCGAACCTAAACGAGCCCTAAAAATATATTTGTATATATATTCTCTATATATATACGAGCTTAAAAAAATAAACGAGCTCGAGCTTATATGTGATTAACGAGCTTTCGAGCTTTATTTCATTCAACATATTTTATAAGCTTGTCGAGCCCGAGTCGAGCTCGAACTTTTGAAACTTTTCACGAGCCGAGCTCGAGCTCGAAATATAATGCTCGAAACGAGCTCGAGCTTTATATATATAAACGAGCCAAGCTCGAGTTGTAACTTTTCATTTTTATTTTTTTTATTATTATTTTTTTGTTTTGAAAAACAACTAATTATTTCACAATAAATCAATCTCACATGTTTTAAGCAAGACTTGAACTAACCATTTAGTTTGGGAGTATTATCACACATAGGGTATCATTGTAATGTTTTAAATAGTACGTTTTGAACTTTAAATTTAAGTTTATTTCATAAAAAAAGTTTGATTATTGTAGCTTTTATATTACAGTATGATAGTTTTATTTTTCTTTGTCACGAGAAATTTATTTAAAATACAAGTACGTGTCTTTTGAAAATTTCAAGTACATTGATCACAAACTTGTAAATATCTACAATGATAATGAGTTACGTAAGAGATGCACAAAATAACCAACTAACTATCAATTATAAGTAGAAGTACAAAATGTTAAATCAGTGTGCTTGATAGGATGTTTTTAGGATGAGTAATGGTAAATGTAATAAAAAATAATGATTGGTTTTATATAATAAAATGACCCATTACTCAATAGTGGATAATGAATTATTACTCAATAAATTGAAAATGATTGATTTTTCTCTCTTTCTCTTTCACCACTATTATTATTATTTTTCCTTTTCTCGAATTTGCAACCAAGCACATCCACCCTTCTTTTTATTGAGAAAGAAGAAACATTTTAGTCTCTGTCTTATTTTTATTTTATTGAACGACGTAACAAATGTTAATATTAACATGAATTTGCATTCCTTTTTAAGGCACATTAATGAAACTTTTTATTGTAACTATACAAATCGCTATTCTTCACAAGCGATGCTAATACATGTGTGGGTTATGTTAAAGTTGAATATCAATACGTCATCTAGATGTTAACCTATAAAATGTGAGAATTCATAAGTCGTATAATAGGATCGGGTCACTGATACGTGCATGAAGACTGCAAGCATGATCTCTTTATTTTTTCACATGCACAATTGAACTAGTTTGTTTCATGCAAAATTTTAGGTACCGCAAGTTTTGCACTTTTAGCACTACGTGTGCAACTTCCCATGTTTTCCACCTCTTGTGCCTTAAGGCTAGGATACCACTACTAGTTGTATTTCTTATTTAAATGTAACTTGCTTTGTTAATCAGGGAAGAAAAAAAAAGAATGAAAAGTTAGTTCAGTAAAGTAGTTCTAGATTAGTTGGTAATAGTTGTTAGTTTAATTATGTATTAGGAGAGTGATCATCTCAAATCGATCTTTTATCCAAAGATTTGTAGGCTAGCGGTACCATGTGATGATATAAGATGTTTTCATAGAGTTCAATTTTTTGAAAAAAGAAAAGTAACTCTCAATATCGTCTTCCAATAAGTTATGGGTTTTAATATCGTTTTTCACTGTGTATAGAAGAGGTTGAGACGTAGACAGTCTTACCCTTACCTAAGCTAGAGTTCAATTTCTTGAGATGTATAATAAAGCTAGACGAGTACCCATGCATCGCAACGGGATTTTATAGCGACAGATCGTTTTGTATTAAAAAAAGTTATGGGTTATAAACGAAAAATAATTAAAGTTTGAAGATTTGGGGATAAAACATAATGTTTTGAAACCCGGTTCGACCCGGGTGGTTCAACCGGTTGAATCGTTCCGGTCGAAAAACGGGTCGATTTAAACCGAGTCAGCCCGACGGGTTGGGTAAAAAATGGGTCAAATTAAACCGGGTCAACCCACCGGGTTTGAAGCTTCCCGGGTCAACCCGGTTTTCGATATGTACTAATAGTTTTCTTTTGAAATATTTCAACACTTCCTTTTTAATTTCAACTTTTCAATTTTTACTTTGTTTTTCTTTTTATAGTATAGCAGGGTATCCGCGCGTTGCGGTGGCGGGTACCTAGTGACGATTAACCAGAGAAATAGATCTCGATGAGACCTGATTCACCAATTTATATCGGTTTCAACGGGTCCTCTCTGGTTCGTTTTTTATGGCTTTTATCGGTTAGCCGAACCGGTGGCGACACCGGTTTTCGGTTGAACCCATTGGTCCGGTCCGATTTTTATAACTATATGTACCATCAACTTGTTAGCATGTATGAAGCTTTGTGTATTTTATTAATTTGTATAATGTGTATAATAACATGTATTTTTCATTTTAAGGTGTTATAAAAATAACATTGATTAGTGTGTTTAATTATTTTATATTTTGAATTATGTTATAATTTGTTTAAATTGTACATTGTGAAAATTTTATTGTACTTTAGTAAAAGGTATTTTAATTGATTGTTTTTAATTTGGTATATATGCTTTTAATTGATTGTACAATATGAATAAATTATGATACTGTTTTAAAAGTTTAACCATTTTTTTTTTATATCTAGTAAAAATATGGTAACCAAAAGACTTATAGTCAAACAGTACCATGTGATGATATGATATGTTCTCAAATCAAAAGGTTATGTATTCAAGTCCTAGAAAAATAAGTATTGTATATATAATTGCCTCTTCGGAAAAAAAAGGACAAGTATTGTCAATTGTAATGCATGTTTGTAATAGTTTGCATTTCCTAAAAGATAATAGGATTTGTTCATGCTTATGTATCTTTAAAATCATAACTTACATATTTGAGTAGAACACTTGGAAGTATCTGCACCTAACATAACTTATAGAGATAAATAAAGGCGTGTATTGAAAGTATTAAATATTGTTGACATGGTTAAGTTTTCTTTTAGCCATCATCCCAAGGAAGCCACCGTATGAGTATATATGAACTCTTATATCGAACTACAATGGAACGGATAAACACAGTTGCCGACTTACATATGTGAAACCGCGGCTACCTGATATCCGATGTTACTTTGCATGCAAGCTAGTCTTCAAAAGTGTTTTTATTCACCTCGAGATATATCTCGTATATAACGAGAGATTTTCAAATATTGTTACAAAGGATTTAAAGGGACCGGCAACACTCTTAGGCATGGATTCGGCATCATGCATGCCGATCGGCATGTCCATTGCCTCCTCCTAGGCATCATTCGGTGTGGTATGACCAAATTCGGACCAAATTTGGCATTCTTTGCCGATTCTACATCAACAAGAACTAGCCGTTAGGCTAGTCTATATAGCCGTTAACTTGCATTAAAAAAAAAAATTTTCTTTTTTTTTTACTTATTTAAACACTACTCATTTAACATTATTTCACACACAAAAACATTTCTATTTTATATAGATACATATATATTAACACTAAAACGTTTTTTGGTCCTCCCGGTGCAAATAATGACATCAATGTTTTGAATCAATCTTCGTTGTATCTTACTCATCGAAATGGAACAGCGTCAAACAGTTCATTTACTCTGAATTAACGGCTTTACAAACGTGGATATTATCTTACCGATGGAATCTATCCTACGTATTCAACGTTTGTTAAAGCATATCCTTATCCAACTGACCCGAAAGAAAAGAGATTCAAGAAGCTACAAGAGTCTGCACGAAAGGATGTCGAAAGAGCTTTTGGTCGTCTTAAAGGAAAATGGATTTACAAGACGAATGTACTACCGGAGTTACAAGACGAAAATATCCATCACCGTCTCCGTTATAATCTTACGGAGTATGTGGACGCTCAAGACTTACCATACCTTGATGACTAGTGTTTTTTTTAATAAGTATTACGGAATTTTCTTTTAAGTATTAATAAAGTATTATGTTTTTATTAAATTGTTTAATATAATTATAAAAAAAAATAAAAATAAAAAAATAGATGAGGTATGAGTTAGGTATGGTTGCTACGAAAAATCTATTGTTAGTTATGAGATAGGTATGAGATGAGATGGAATGATATTATTGGTGGGTGATTAAGCATGAAAAAACTTGTTAAGCATGATTGTCACCGCCCTAATTGAAATAGTTTCAATAAAAGGTCACAATCTTATAATATTTTTATTGACTATCTTAAAAAGTCAAAGTTTTGTATGATTTTAATCAAACATAAGCTAAAATTCAGTTTTTGAATAAAAAAAGTTTTGTATGATTTTAATCAAACATAACTAAACTAAAAGAAAAAAAAAGGTAATAAAAAAAACTTTAAGGAGCGTTTATATTGGAAAAAATATCTCATTTTTAAAATACGAAAATGAAAAAAATACGAAATTCGTTTAGTTAAATTTTTTACAACAATTCATAGAAATGAAATTCTTAATTCTAAATTTTAACTAAAAAATTGAAAAGCACATTCAACTCTTTTCACTTTTTCTTTCTCATTTCTTTCTCAATAAAAAAATTTCTCAATAAAAAAAGACGGAATCTAAAAAACACATACATCATTCTAATAATAATATCTCGTGTCATTCTCCACCACCACTGTCGCCGCCACCGCCACAATATGAGGTAATCTTCTTATCATTTAAAAAAATGGAAATTATAAGGGCAAATGGAACAAACGCACTAAACTTAGGGTCCGTTTCCAATCAGGGTATTCTTTTTTTCTTGCATTAAAAGGTGCCCAACAAATATTTTCAGCCGATTTATCTTTTTTACTAACTTTCGTTAACCCACTTTTTTAGTAAATTACATGTTTGGTCCTTGAATTCATAAAATCATTTCATACAACCGCCGCCATCAACCGCCGCCACCTCTACCACCATCATCCACCACCACTACCCACCACTACCAACCGCCACCACCATCACTCACCCATCTTAAAAATAAAATTCTAAAATATTTTTTTTGAAACTTTTTTTTACCGAAATTATTTTTTAATTTTTTTTATAACTTTAAAAAATAAAATAAAATAAAAAAAAAAATAGTTTCTAAGAAAATATTTCTGAATTTTTTTTCGAAAAAATATGTTTTTGAAAAAGAATTTCAAAAAAGAAAATTCGAAAAAATAGTTTCTGACGAAAAAAAAATTCGAAAAAAAATTTTTTTTTTAAATATTTTAAGAAATTTTTATTTTGATAAATATGTGGAAAACTAGAAGGGGGGTTGAATAGTTTTACCAATTTAAAACTTCCTTTTAAATATTTAGATCGACTTATTTCAATCTATTTGGTTGTTTATGTTGGACGTTGATAGATAGATATATAAACGTGTAAAGAAAGATAAAGAGAAGCACATCACCACGACACAAGTATTTATAGTGGTTCTGCCACAAGGACACCTTCCTTGCCCTACTCCACTCCCCGAGTCACCTACTCGAGAGTTCGTAAACACTACACCAACTCCTTATGGCTGAGAAGCCTTCACAACGTCGCTTAACATTTTTCCGGTACAAAGCTAAATACCGAGTTCCTTCACACCAAGGCGAACCACACCTAACACAACGTCGCCTACCTTTTATACGGTGCTAGGCTAACCATCGAGTTCTTTCACACCAAGGAGAACTAATCCTATCACAACGTCGCCTACCCTTTATTAGGTACTAGGCTAAGCACCTAGTTCCATTACTATGGAGGAACTACTACCCTTCACAACACAACACCTAATATCAAGGAGATCCACTCCTTGTTACAACACCACCAAGGATATCAACATCCTTGGAAATAAACAAATACTTATATGTATAACGATGCACCTCATCGATTATACGACCTAATGTTGGGTTCAGTAAATACCCAAACCCCTTAATCTAGGATTTGAATAGAAAATAGCCCAAGTGTTTTAATCCGTTAACACAAACAAGTCACCGAGTGCATAGTCTCTCGGTGAGTCGTCTTCGAGATACTCAAGATGAGGCGAAGAAGAAGTCTCTCCACTCGAAGGCGGAACTTAAAGGGTGAAGACGAGTCAAGAAGAAGATGATGGATTCAGGTGAGTGATGACAATAACTCACCGAATCCCTAAGATTCCTCTCCAACTTCTTACAAGAAGATCAAGGATGTAAAGATCAAGAAAGAGCGGGACAAGGCGGGAAAAGGTTGAATCGATAAGACGAAGTCCTTATCAACTAAAGTCAACTTTCCCGAATGGCAAAGATCGTGCTCGGTGTCATCACCGAACTTAGGAAAGTAGTCTTGTCTCTTACCTAGAATAGTCTTTAGAATGAGACAAAATACATCAAGATTTTGTCTTCAGATGATGTCGGTTGTCACTTAGGAAAGAGTCAAATATCATACATGTATAAATAGCATAAGAGATGGAGTGAAAAGGTTAAGCTTGTGAATTGTAAAACACACATACACGCAAGCCATCTTTTCACTTCTCCAAATACAACTTAGTTCCCGAGATAGCTCGGTGAACTCTAAGAGTTGTGCTCGACTTAGCCTAAGCTTAGAGAGAGTCACCCAACTTTGTCATTTCAATCCCAAGTACTATTCCATGAAGTACTTGGGTAACGATTCTTTATTGATTTATTTCTAATAAGAATATGATGTTGAAAATTACTTAGTGTGCTTTTCTTATGTTAATTTCACCATAGTTCACTATTAACTTGTTTTATAAACTTAAACTGCTTTTAAACGATAGTGAACGGGGAACAACAAGTGGTATCGAGCAAGGCTAATTATAAAACTCGCTTTTTAGGCCTCTAAAAGTTTTAAATTAGGATCCTAAATGGTCAAATTGATGTACCCCAACTAGTCGATAAAATGGTGGAGCTTATTCAATTGCTGCCCTAGACTTGAAGTTGGCAAATTCAACAAATGAAAAAGCGAATGCTTTGCTATTTGATTGGGATGGAACCTTATTATATCAAGTGTATAAATGAAGGTCCATTTGTCCCAAAGATCGAAGGGTTGCCCAAACTCAAGCTCGGTGGACCTGTGATGAAAGGAGAGTGGTCAACCAGACCAAAGACTCAAAAGTATCATAATATCTTGTCTTCACGATGATATTATGGAGTGCATTATAAGTCGTAGTACAACTAAGCAAACCAGGATGACCTAGTTCATAGTCATGAAGGACCATCGATACCAAGGAAAACAGGATAATGGACCGAAACTTGAGTATAACACCTTGTGGCTAAGGACTCGAAACTCTCTCAAACTTACACCGGATACAAAACTCTTTTAAATGAACTTTCTAATGATGGTGTTAAGTTGTCCAAACATGAAATCAATGTTGGTTTTGTCAGCAGCCTCCCGAGAAGTGGTTGAATTTCTCTCGGGGACTTAGGAATGCTAATCATATCCAAAATCTTGAGCTCCACGAAATTTATGGGAAATTTGTCTATGAGGAAAATCTCATAAATGACGATACCGACTTAAAGAAGTCTCGTGAAGTCAAAAGTCCCCGACCACCACCTCATCACCAATATCAACCGCTTATTCTAACAATGTTGTTCAAGATTTTCGTGAAAATTCGGATGATGAGCCCGATGAGAGATCAAGTGAGGAGTACCTAAATGACCGAACACTAAATTTCGTGAAAGGGCACTCCTTGCTAACTCTCGAAGGTTTATAAAAGAAACAAAGGTTTTTCGAATGCCAAAGCAAATGAGGACACCGAATGCTTTAAGTGTCACAAAAGAGGTCATTTTGCAAATGACTGTTTTCAAAACAATTTCAACCTCTTATAAACCATCGTGGTCAAATCGGTCCTCGTGCTTTAGCAAATTTCAACCAAAATCTATCGGTCTCATCAAAATTTTCAAAACAACTGATCAAAACAAAACTGTTGACTTTGAAGATAAGTATAAGAAAGTCAAAGCTAGGCTTGCATTGCTCGAGGCCACCCCTCGAAACAACAAAAGTGTTCAATTTGCGCAGGTAAAACAAAGGCCTTGTTGTTTGAGACCTTCGATCGATGAAGAGCCGTGTCATCGATGATGAAATGGTGCATGTCACAGACCGATGGCCCTCTCGAAGAGGACAAGCTAGCGATTGGAAAGAATCATGCCGAAACGGGAATGGATCAACATCACTATGAAGAAGGTAAACATCTTACTATCTATGGATGATGACTCGATTGGCGCCTTATATGAATTATCTTAATGTTGACCTTAAGTTCGTAGATGAGCAAAGATTAAATCTCTTTTCAAAATACAACAAGCTAAGTTTTGAATTAAACAAGTGTAGAGATGAATCTGCTTATTTTAAAACAAGCCAAGCTTGAGGTCACACCTTGCAAATTCAAAACAATGAACTAGTTAAGAGAAATCGCTCTTCAAGATGAACTTAAAAGGAACAAGATATTCTTGATAGTTGGATCGCTAAGAATCCTGTGGTCTTTGATGTTGTGGGTACCCCAAGAGCAAAAAGAGAGTCATAGGTGAAGATCATCTCCCGACTCTCGCAACAAAGACCAAAGTTTAAAACCATTTGTGTCCGGTGGTATGATTACCAACATGTTGACAACTCCAAAATCCAAAGGACTAGATTGAACGAGTTAATCCCGAGTAAGCTTCCAAACTTCGATTCGGAAGGATTCTTGAGCACGAGAGCCAAGCTCTTAAGAGCATGCTAGGACTTCCCGAGATGACCAATGGTACTTGATCACATCTCCGAGTCTCAGTAGAATCAAACACTGCTTCCACCCCGAAACCTCTTCGTGGTCTTGATCCAAGCTCGAGCTTACTCCTCTTAAATTCAATCCTCACTCACCAAAGGAAAGGTCCGGACTTGGTAGAACCATCCTACAAAGACAAGCAAAACAAATCCAACAAGAGTCTACTCCTACCGAGACTTCAACATCCTCTGTCCCCACCGGTCGACCAAATTCAAGAATCGATCGAACTTGTGAGGAAGCTTATCAAAAAATGGAATCCATTGAAAAGGTCCCCGAACCTATCAAGGAGACAAAGTCGACTTCCTCCAGCCCTCAAAATCTAAGTCAACCTCAAAAACAAACAAAAGTGTGAGTTGTGTCATTATACCACCATACCATCGACAATCGCTATAGAATCCTTTTTGCATGATCGCAAAAGGATGATCACAGGATCGCAGACCATCTACAAGATGTCACCAAGCAAACTATACCAAAGTTGGTCATCGGTATGCTTCATCCTCCAAAGCCGCTCCAAAGAATAGAACAAAACCTTTTCATCTCGTGCCTCACCGTGGTTTAATGATCATCATCGGGATGATTGTCTCATGAATACATGTTGTGATATATGCGTAATCCACTCATGAGACATCCCAACATGAGAGTGTCATTCATGCTAGGAGAAATTCCAAACAACCCAGTCACCGAGTCATCCTCGACTCTAAATGCAAAACCCGTGGTAGCACTATGCACACAACCACCGACCATGAGTCAATTGCAAATTTCAAAGAGACATTGAGATCCAAGCCCACTAGTAAGTGGGTCACGAAGAGAAACTAATTCGGTTTACTACTTGTGCAGAGACATGCCGTGGAGCCTATTTGGCATCTAGATAGTGGATGCTCAAGAAGCATGACTGTGTGAAGGAATATCTCGCACAAGTATGTAAAGGAACCAGGCCCAAGGTAGTATTTGGTGATAACTCATCATGTCCCATCAAGGTTATGGTTCAAGAACCGCAATGGAATAGTTTTCTCTAGAATAGCCTATGTCAATGGTCTCAAATACAATCTCATCGTTGTCACCAACTATGTGATGCTAAATACATTGTACAATTCAATGATAAACAAGGTACCATTTTCAATGCCAACAAGGAAGTTGTGTTGATAGCTCTAGAGAGATGATGTTTATGTGCTAGACATGTCAACACTCTCCCAAGATGGAACGTGTCTCTTTGCTAAAGCCACCGAAACTATCAATTGGCTATGGCATAAGAGACTCTCACACTTAAACTTCAAAACCTCAACAACTTGGCAAAACAAAACAAGGTCCTTGGCTTACCATCACTAGGTTTTGCAAAGACAAACCATGCTCGCTGTGAAAAGGTAAACACCACAGAGCATCATTCAAAACCAAACAAAATTTCTCCATCAAAGTCGCCTTCACCTCCCGCACATGGATCTATTTGGACCGTCATCCCCCGGATCAATCCAAAGATGAGAAGTATACACTTGTCATTGTAGATGAATTCTCAAGATACACTTGGGTATACTTTCTTTCAAAAAGAGTCAGTAAATGACACAATAATGTCATTTATCGTGAAGATTAAAACCGTAATGACATTATCGTTAAACAAATCAGATCGACAATGGTACCGAGTTCGTAAATCAAGAGCTTGAGAGTTTCGTGATGAAAAGGAATTTCTCAAAATTTCTCATCCCCATATACCCCGAACAAAATGGGGTTCTTTGAAGGAAAAGAACCCTCATTGAGGTCTGCTAGAACCATGTTAAATGGCTCACCCTCTCCAAGCATTTCGGTCAAGCAACAAACCGCTCTGTTACACTCAAAACAGGTAAATCATTGTCAAAAGACATAATAAAACCCCATATGAGATCTTCAAAGGTAGACTTCCTAACATTAGCTATTTTCATGTGTTTGGATGTCCTGTGTTCATTCATAATCACAAGGATCATCTAGGCAAGTTTGATGCAAAAGCTAATGATGGATACTTCTTAGGCTACTCACTGATCTCCAAAGCCTTCAGGGTTTTTAACACAAGGAGACAACAAGTTGAGGAAACCTTTCATGTCACCTTTGATGAAAGTATTGAAAGCATCAGGTTCACCAACACCTCAGTGGAGGAAATAGAATTGATGACTCATCAAGATATCCTCCCGATGAGTACAACATCAATTCAATTCCTCATATCAAGTCGATCTTGACATCTCATATTATGTCTTACCTCACAACCTACCCCAACCAACCATCGGTGAGTTCATTGATAATCGTCGATCTCTGCTGGGTTAGGAAACACCGATTCAAATAATCGTGAACCACAGAACTCATGAATCTCAACTGAACTAGACATCTCTACGATGATCTAAATGATTACGCGACTCTTGCACCGAACTCACATCCGAACACCCAAGTGACATCATCAAGCTCGGATCCCGCACCACAAAGTAAGTGGACAAGAACTCGTGATATTGAGCTTGTAAACATCATTGGTGAACCCACCGAGGGCATGCTCACTAGAAGCATGGTCGCTAGTCTAACTCGCAGCCTCGCCAATGAATGTCTATATGCGATTACCTATCGAAATAGAACCCAAAATGTCACCGAGGCTCTAAAATACCCAAGCCGGGTTCGAGCTATGCAAGAAGAACTGCAACAGCTTGATAAAAACAAGGTCATGACCTTGATCAAATGTCCTCGGGATGTAGTAGTCATAGGAATGAAGTGGGTTTTCGAAACAAAACCGATGAAAACGGGCTCGCATTAAAAACAAAGCCGACTTGTAGCCAAAGGTTACACCAACAAGAAGGCATTGACTATGATGAGACATTTGCTCTGTTGCAAGAATGGAAGCCATCGGGATCTTCCTTGCATATGCAACATACATGAACTTCGTGGTCTACCAAATGGATGTTAAAAGTGCATTCTTAAATGGTGATCTCAAGGAAGATGTGTATGTTCAACAACCTCCGTGCATTGAGAGTAGTGAATTCCACGACTATGTCCGCAAGCTTGACAAAGCCCTTTATGGACTTAAACAAGCTCCCGTGGCATGGTATGAAACTCTCTCACCTTCCCGATACAAAACAAGTTTGTCGAGGAAAGATAGACAACACATCGCTTGTCTATAGAACTCAACAGATGTGATTCTAGTCCAAGTGTATGTTGATGATATCATTTTGGCTCAACAAACTATAAACTTTGCAAACAGTTTGAAAAGCGATGACAAAAAGTTTGAAATGAGCATGATGGGAGAACTCACATACTTTCTTGGACTACAAATCGTGCAAACCGATAAAGGAATATCCATCACCAAGAGAAATACACCGTAAATCTCTTGAAGAAATATGAGATATCCGATCGTGCCTCGTTGAAGACACCAATGGTCCCACCTAACAACCTTGGACCCGATCTCACCGCAAATCACCAATCAAACCCATTTCGGAGGGATTGTTGGCTCATCGATGTATCTAACCGCTACTAGACCGTATATACAATTTTCATCTGCTTAATAGCAAGATATCGGTCCAATCCCAAAGAATCTCACCTCACCGCAGCCAAAAGAATACTCGGTACACGAAAGGAACCCCAAACCTTGGACTCTATTATCCAAAATGCTCGTGGTTTGATCTCGAGGTTACTCGATTCGATTATGCCGGTCGCAACATGGATGTAAAAGTACCTCGTGGTCCCGTCAATTTCGGAGGAAAACCGGTTTGTTGGAGTGCAAAGAAGCAACAATCGGTGGCTATGTCCTCACCAAGTCGAATATGTAGTATGAGCAGGATGTTGTGCCAATGTATTATGGATGAAAAGTCAACTCGGTGACTATGACATCCATTACAAAATGGTGCCCATCTTCCGTGATAACACTAGTGCTATTGCAATCTCCAACAACCCCGTCCTCCACCAAAGAACCAAACACATTGATATCGATATCACTTCATCGTGATCACATAATGAAAGGAGAAATTGAACTACATTTCATCCCTCATCGAATATCAATCGGTTGATATCTTCACCAAACCCTTGGATGAACCTACCTTCAAGAGACCGAAAATCGAATTAGGAATGCTTGACATTGAAAGCCAAGTATCCGAAAACCAATCTCAATAAGCTCTCTCAAATGGTTCATTCTCCCCAACATCCAAAACCAACCTCTCACCGAATAAGTAAGACTCATTCGGGGTCCCTAACACTTGACAAAGAGCATTGAATGAGTAACTAAATGATCTAAGAATCGCTTACTTAAATGTCCTAGGTTGGTAACTATGCCAATTTAATAAAGAAATATATGTCTCTTTGTCTTCATCGTCATCCCACTTGGCATTTAATGCCTCTCAAAAAATATCAAATTGATATTTTATCTCGCAAAAGTGCACTTTTACCGCAATCGCAATCGCTCCTTAAAAAGCGGATTTTATCATGGTAATGGAGTGGTAGCATTAAATGTGGAAATTCAAACGCCTTTCAAAACCGACTTCTAATATTCCCATTTGTGCACAAAACACCCTCTTATCACTCTATAAATACCCTCTTCCAACACAAACAAACACACACAAATAATTTTCGCAACTAAACTCACAAAATTCTTTCTCAAATCCGTAAATATTTGTGTGTTCTCAATATCTTCAAAACCTCTTTTGAAAAACCCTTCTTGTAAACATTTACAAAGTTTTCATCACAAACTTGAAGAGATCTAAATACTTTGATTGTTCTAGTCAAAACATTTTTTAAACCCTAAAATCTTTGTTAATGGAAATGGCTAGAACACAATCTCTCCAGCTTGCTTCTCGATGGTAGGGATCTTACTAACGTTGAATTTAAAACAAATAATGTCATAGGAAATTTTGAATATCCCGAAAATGTCCCAACCTATAAAGACATTATAAATTTTTATTCAACCGCCCACTCAAACGACCTTTGTAAAATGTCCTCGGTGGTGTACCCAAACTACCTCGTGGAGTTTTGGGCTCTGACTAGAGCCTTTGACCCGACACCTTCTATCGATGAGAATAACTTTAGACCCCTGTGAGTATCTCATCGAGTTCGGTCTAAATGGGGAAACAATACACCTGGATTACAAAACGCTTTGCACTTCAACAGGTTAGATTATAACAAAGGTGCTTATGTCGCCCATCCCGAACCCTCCACGATGAAGGATGGGTTAAAACAAATCGCTTTAGATCCAACTTTTTGGACAAGACCCCATCACTAAAAGCTCATTCCCGTGGCTTGGAGGATCCTCTTCACTTTTGTGATTCGTGTCCTCGGCGGGAACCACTCATCCACCGAACAAGTTAACTCTATTCGCTTGATGATGGCATCTGCTTAATGAATGGGGTCACTGTCGACATAGGGAGATCATTTACGGTGATCTCGTAGAAGGTTACAGAGCAAAACTAGGACGGCACGCTTTCGTATCCTAGGTTTGTCTCCGTGCTTTGCAATCGTTCTCGGGTTCAAATTATACTTAGGATGAAAAATTTGGAAATTTACCGGCATCCCGAGCCCATCAAATTTTCAAAAGGACCCATCCTTGTCACTCCCATTGAATTGACGGCCCATATGGTTGTCAGAACAACTGTGAGGATCAATGTCTCCAAACCCCGCTCCTAAAAGAGGAAGGGAAGTCTCGACTTGGACTAAGACTAAACCCAAGTCCTGTGGCCCCGAGGCTTCGTGAACACGACCTAAAAGGCACAAAAGGCCCGAGACTAAAAGACACCCACCGATGACCGACAACATCCACCCGTGACAACGAAGGACACCGATACATCACGCCGGTGCCCTTGGTCACATCCACTACTCCCAAGATCCGTAGGAAACAAACAACCCACCGGTAGGGGAGCGCCCCACAACGCCCAAAGGATGACATTAGCAAATCCAAGCCTTTGTCCGAGGGCACACCGATCGATCCCAAAGACTCGTAGGAATCAAACAACCCACCGATAGGGATACAACTATCACTAACTCGCTAAAGGCATCGGAACGCCCACCAAGGTCTCGTGGGTCACTGGGGACAAAGACTCGGAGGAAAGGAACAACCCACCGATACGGAACCCACAACCAATCCGACTCCAATAAGGCACTGGAAATGCCCACCAAGGTCCGAGGGGTCAACGGGGACAAAGACTCGAGGAAACATACCACCACGATATGGAACCCATCCCCAACCCCAGTTAACTGCTGTCGATGTCACCGATATTATTCTCTCAAGATGAGCTTCTTGAGATCGATGATGAAATCTTATCGCCTAGAGAAGAGATGGACGCCGAGGTTCAATCGAACAAGAGCCTCACCGATCCAAAGGAGCATACCGAGTCACCATTTCATCCGTAAGATAATGACTCGACTCCTCATCATCCACTCAAAATTTAACCGCTTTGACAACATTCTTCCAACATCGAAAGACACCGGTTCAAGGATCACTAAAGCCTCAAGGAGACTGTACACTTGGGTTATTGAACAATTTTGGGATCAACACATCGAAGCGGAACCCCACTGCCGATCTTCGCTCGATGTGCTCACCTTCAATAAAAATGTTCATGAGCACGAGATCTCATGTACCAACACCTTATCGAATGGATGAAAACACGTTAAGTTTCTCAAGCATCTTCACCATGTGGAGTTACTATTGATGAAATCGGGGATGTTTGTTAAAGAGGACCCCGCAATCAATGCCAAAGCATTGAAGCCATTGAGGTGTATGTGAAAAATTCATCTCGACTAATCGAACCGAGTGAAATGCTCCAATCGCCAATGTTCGTGGTCTCCAATCTTCGCCCGGTCTCTTCGACCTCGGTGGACTCATTGAACACCTGTGTCGCTATGGCTCAGCCTCGCCTTCCATGGCACGGAATCTTGGTCCCTGGATGACCGCTTTAGAGCTTTCTCGGCTACCTTGGATACAAAGGTCACCGGTCTTCAAGCGATACTTGAGATTAAAGCTATGATCACCGAAATATATCAGCCTTCATGGTCAAGCGACTCCGTCCCCTCAAGATTAACTCCAACTCTTGCCCTCACTAAAGTTCCGAACAGCTTGAGGGGAGAATATTGTCAAGAAACTCCTTCTCACACCGGGGAGCCAACACCAACAAAGATCGATGGCTCAAATCTCATCATCCCCACCATTCTCAAGAACACCTATCTCATCAATCCCACCAACAACATCAACAAAAACAACACCGACAAGAATCACCCAATAACAACAACACCACCACCCCTAGTAGCAACTTCATCTTCCTCGGGCCAGACAAAGGAAAAGGCAAATGGCAACTTCGAGCACGAGAAGATTCCTATAAAATCGGCGACATCAATACCGCCACACCACAACAAATAAGTAAACATCTTGCTAAAGAAGAAAGAAGATTGAAACTAGGCGAGGAAGAGAAAAAACAGAGAAGCACCGCAAAGGTAGTCGTAGAAGAAGTCGAAAACATGAGATTAGATGCAAGCAAGCTCCAAAAGGGTCAGCAGGACAAAATTTCAAGGAAGCTCAGTCGCTTTCGATGAATGCAATGAAAAACAGTTGGAAGAAAAGAAGAAGAAAACCAAGCTCTCGTGCAAAGCGTAATTGAGGATTACAATCGACAATGACAAGTCAAGGCTTCCGAAAAGATCACGGATGTCGAATCATCCTAATACCAAACCTCCGCCATGAACGCTCTACAGAGGGATGATAAAAGGCACTTCAAGTTCATGATCCTCTCAAATTCACCGACTTGGGATCATCGAACTCGATGAACTTGGTCCAATTATTGAAAAGAAGAAAAATGCGGTGGTTAAGGACCCGATGAAAATGCTCAAGAAAAGATATAAAAGATCGAGAGATTGTCCACTCAACTGGAATTCACCCGCTTTAATCGCACCTCAAGGATCTCAATCACAATCATCCACCGGCAAAAGGAAGAGAGTTGAGTTCCAACCCGAGATTAAAGTGCACGGACCGGAGTGTAATAGGGAGTCTGCTGAAGGGTCAAATTTGTGAACTGTCTAGTGATTGAGAAGCACGAAGAGGGCTATTCCACATTGATGTCTATGGAAACCCTGCTTTCAAAGATGGAGTGACATTGATCGGTGGTGTGGCCGCAATGTCGAGCTACATACCGTGGCCTCTCAAATTCAAACCCCAAGAAACATCGAGGTTACGCCAAGACCGAATGCCAAGATAAGAGACCATCCCGACATAGAAACACTCATCACCAAAAAGGTCAAGCTTGAAGCATTGGGAATCCATCCGGGTGACATCATTTTGTTTTATCTTTTGTACTAGCGATAGGAACTATGTAATCGATCAATAAACGATGTATGTTTTAATCATTTACTCAATGTTCCTTATTGTATTCATTAGTACATTCGATGTAAGAAGAAGCCTCTTGCTCACTTACATCGATCAACCACTTAGGCTATTTGTATATCCAAATAGGGGAGACTGTTGGGTTCAAGAAATACCCAAACACCTTAATATAGGATTTGAATAGAAAATAGCCCAAGTGTTTTAATCCGTTAACACAAACAAGTCATTGAGTGCATAGTCTCTCGAGAAGTCATCTTCGGATACTCGGATGAGGCGAAGAAGAAGTCTCCACTCGATGGGCGGAACTTAAAGGGTGAAGACGAGTCAAGAAGAAGATGATGGATTCAATGAGTGATGACAATAACTCACCAATCCCTAAGATTCCTCTCCAACTTCTTACATCAAGACAAACCAAGTAGAAGATCAAGGATGTAAAGATCAAGAAAGAGCGGACAAGGCGGGAAAAGGTTGAATCGATAAGACGAAGTCCTTATCAACTAAAGTCAACTTTCCCTGAATGGCAAAATCGTGCTCAAGTGTCATCACCGAACTTAGGAAAGTAGTCTTGTCTCTTACCTAGAATAGTCTTTAGAATGAGACAAAATACATCAAGATTTTGTCTTCTCATGATGTCGGTTGTCACTTAGGAAAGAGTCAAATATCATACATGTATAAATAGCATAAGAGATGGAGTGAAAAGGTTAAGCTTGTGAATTGTAAAACACACATACACGAAGCCATCTTTTCACTTCTCCAATACAACTTAGTTCCCGAGATAGCTCGGTGAACTCTAAGAGTTGTGCTCGGACTTAGCCCGAGCTTAGAGAGAGTCACCCAACTTTGTCATTTCAATCCCAAGTACTATTCCGCAAGTACTTGGGTAACGTATTCTTTGTTGATTTATTTCTAATAAGAATATGATATTGAAAATTACTTAGTGTGCTTTTCTTATGTTAATTTCAGTCATAGTTCACTATTAACTTGTTTTATAAACTTAAACTGTTTTAAACGATAGTGAACGGGGAACAACACCTAAGCATTCTTCCCAAATGCTACTTGATGTGATTCTTCGGCATCCTTCACTAATGCCTTTGACACAACGCTTAGCACCCTTCACTAATGCCTTCGTCTTGACACCTTTAGCATTCTTCACTAATGCTTTGACTCGGACGATAAGCACCTTTCACTAATGCTTTCATCTTGACACTTTCGGAATTCTTCACTAATGCCTTCAAACCAACATCTATGAAGAAAGAAAGAACTATCAACAAGAGAACCTTAGTTATCTTGATGATGACGAAGCATAGCAACTCATGGACTTGAGCTTGCTCGTCTTCAAGAGGTGGTGATCTCGCCTTTAAGAGGAACCTATAAGATCACATAAAAACAAAAGACAAACTACATAGATCACTTGGATATGAGGTTAGAGGGTTATAATACTTGGGGAAGTATGTGTGTAAAGTTGTGTGTAGAAAGGAAGAAATGGCTCTCTATTTATAGAGAAAATTCTCTTATCTTCCCCGGATCCCGCGGATCCCTCCCACAAGGGATCCGGCTAGCACAAAGCCAGGGATTCGTGGAACGCTCCTCTTTACCCATGGGTATTTTTGGTTATGGGTCATGGGTCATGGGTTATGGGTTGATCCCTGGTTTTCTTTCTAGATACAATGTATCTCAAGGATACAATCAACTTGGTTAAGTGGTATATATAAAACTATGGGTTATGGGTCAATACCATTTGCTAGTTTTTACCCATTTGGTATATACTTGTTTTTACCCATTTTAGTATACTTAGTTTAAGTATATGTTAACCCTATATGTAAACACTAGTTGTTGTACATATGTATCTAAATCATAAAATCACTTATACTTGTTTTAGTGTTTTATGCGAAAACGTAAGTGTGTTAGGAAACTATTGACTCAAACTATTTACGTATTCTATTTGTTTCGTTAAAATGATTTTACGTTTGTTATCGACAAAACATTAGAAGATCGTAAAATATAAATAAACGTTTTACGGCTTATTTGTATTAACAATCTCTCCCTTTTTGTTGATGACAAAACATAAAATTATTTTAAGGAAAAGCTAAAATTCGTAAAAGTTTGAATTTGTAGTTTTTACTTTCTTCTCCCCCTTTTTGTCGAAACAAAAAGTGTTAAAAGAAACTAACACAATTTTTATAAGAAAAATATGTGAAAATGTAAAGAGAGCAAGTGACGGAAATGGTACTCGTCTTAACTCTCCTTTGACGAGTCCATCCCTTTGAGAGGGCGTCAAGTACATGACGTAAAATAAATTAATTGTGTTTGCAAATATGTTTGCAAATGGTTCGTCTAAGTGACGAAAATGTGCTCCCCCTAGAAGATTGCAAAGTTGCAATGGGGTGTCATGAAGTGTAATCCAAAATTGGATTAAGTTGCAAATGTTTTTGCAATATCGTTTGACACAAAGCTTCCCCTAGCTTTATGGTGTCAAAATCTTCATGCGTATTTTGAAAATCTACAAAGTAAAAGTTAGAAAACAAGAGTATAGTGCATAATTTCCTGCAAATAAAACTCAAGTTAGTAGAAATTTGTGCTTCTGTACCACGGATCCCACGATTCCCTTCTTGGAGGGATCCGTCTAGGCATTTTGGAGGGATCCGGATATCTGGTGACAGTTTCTTCAGTAGTGAAGATGTGTCAATCAATGCTAATCAAGAGATGATATATTTGTGAAATAACAAGCACAACGCACAAAATAATCATAGCATATAAATATTCATTCAATAAAACAAGAGATAACCAAACAAATCTCTAAAACTAAGAGAATGAACTAGCCATACAAGTGTTACTAATGCTAATGAGTTACCCAAACTCAAGATTCAACTAAAAGGTTAATGATGATCAAGGATGAGATAAGTTTCCTAAACGTTCTAAGTTTGAGCTTGTGACTAGTATGCTCATTGTAGTTTAGGCTTGTTGACCTCTTTGAAACGTTCGAGGAGGTGATAAAACATGAAACGTTGCTCTTCACGTAGTTCATGTATCAACCTTTCAACATGTTTACAATGATAGCAATCCTTGTCATGGTTTTGAATTTCTTGAAGTGGAAGTTCAAGTGAAGTGGGTTGAGGATCTTCAAATGAAGGAAGAATTGGTGGAGGCTCATTAAGTGATGGCTCTACAATGTTTGAAAGTGAAGGTAAAGAAGCATCAACTTCCATATGGTTGGGTGGTTGACTTTGATGTCTTCTCATAATCCAAAATAGACTATTGGAGGGAATTAAAGAGTTTGAAATTGGATCAAGTGTTGATTCAACACTTTGATTTTGTTGCCCAACCTTTTCAAGTGAGTTTGTTGGTAGTGGTGGAAGGTGAGATGGCCAAGGAGGTAAGTCTTCTCTATTGTGAGAATGTGGAGATGATTGTGAGGTGGCTCTAGGCACCAATGATGTTGGTTGAGTTGTGGAGGGTATGTTTGGTTTGGTAGAGTTTGGTGATGAAATCCTAGTGGGAACAATTTTCTTGGGAATTAGTTTGATTGGTTTCCTTGATGTAGGAGAAATCCTATCATTAGTGGACTTAACCGGAGATGATTCGGTTGAGGAAACTTCGTGTATGATCCTAGAAAGTTTCTTGGGTGGTTCTTGAGTGGATGAGTTAGCACTAGGAGCCTTTCTCATGATGAAATAACTAAGGAAAATGGTTGTAATTGCTGATAATTGTGTTTGTGTTTGATGACTAAAGTGTTCTTAGCAATATGGCTTATAAAGGGAAGAACTTGGCAAGTGCATTTAAGACTTAAGCCACTAAGATTCTTAGAGATGTGATGATTAACATGCACAAGGTTGAAGTTCAGAGTTTCACTGATCTAGAAACTCATTTAAGATGAGATGGAGTGTTTGAGTTAGGAAGATGAGTTGAAATGATTGTTTTAGCAAAGTTTGACATAATCAGTCACCCGGATCCCATGGTTCCCTCACTTGAGGGATCCGTCTAGGCTAATCCTAGGGATCCGGCTCTCAGCAGTTATGACAGGTTAGAAATCAAGTTTCTAAAAACTAGATCCTATATTATTTTAAGTGTTTCAGTCCTCCTAAGTTCCTAATATGAGAGCACACTTGAATGATCAAGGGTAATGAGTGTTGTAGCAAATGATTGCTTTTTATGGAAGGAAGATGGGACTAGATGACTACCAATGGATGTCCAAGGAAAACACTAAGGGTTTTAGTGGTTTCAAGTCATAATAAATGATCCTAGAGATCAGATTTTAGCTTGAGGTGAAGTTTGGAAAATCTTTAAAAATTACAAGAATTGAAAAACTAATTTTTGACCCACTTTGAGATAAAGGTGACTAGAAACAATTTTCTAAAATTGTTCAATATGTCCACTTAAATGTTTTGAAAGGTGAGAAACAATTTGTGAGCATTGAAGCGGAAATATGGTGAGTTTTGATGTGTTGATAAATCAAGAGACATTTTGACTAAGAACTTAAGTAAGCCATAAGTGAGTCTAAGCCTTTCTCATCCCTAAAGTGGACTTAGTTAGGTTCTAAAATCATATGTTTAGCTAATGTGATGTTATCTAGAAAGCTATCTTGATGTAAGGGATGTTGTATTGCTGATCTGATGTCACGGATCCCACGGTTCCCTTAAGGGAGGGATCCGGCTAGGCTAATCCTAGGGATCCGCATTTGCGGATCGTAATCTTCACGAATTCTTTGTCGCGATTTTTGCACACTAATAAATCTTTAAACAAAACAATAAGAACAAGCATGTCATCACAAAACACCACTTATAAAGACATGATAAAGTAACAATATCCAAATTACCATAAACCAAAGTGCTAAAACGTAATCATCCAAACATAAAATAAAAGAAAATAAGCACATTCCTATTATTGTCTCTTTCGTCAATCCTTTCTTTTCCTTTTTGGCGGCTTAGTGAGGTTGTAAGCGAGGTTTTGAATCATGCCCCTCAATTGTTTGAATTCCGCGGTCTCATTTGGAATGGTTGGAAGTTGTTCGTAGTAATCGAAGGGTTCCAATTCAATGTTGGCTATGGGGTCGACGTCTTCTTCTTCTTCACCTTCTTCTTCTTGACCAGCCGAGGAGTCCGAGAGAGCTTCAGGTTTCTTTCCATTGACCATGAACCGTTTAGGGGGTTGTTTGGTAAGAGGTACCATGACGTGATCAGAAAGGTAATGATCATCGTTGATAGGAGATGGTTGTAATGCACCAACATGCTTACAAAGTCGTGTTAGGAGCATACCATATGGAAGTACCATGTTGGAAGCTTTGAATACCCCAACCATTCTCCTTACCATGTAATAGGCAAGATTAAATGGCCTTTGGTGGATAAGACAATAGATCATTTGCACAAGACATGCGTTTGGATGATCTTTGTTTCCAACTAGGATAATGACGTTTTCCCTAAGGATTTCTTCCCATTTTCTAAACGTGGGATGCATTTCGAAAAGTTCCATTTGAAAGGGATCACGATGAATGAGCTTTTTGTTACGGTTGTAGCGGGATTGGTCGGTCCTAACTTTGAAGATAGTGTCTCGAATGGTTTCGGGATTGTCGAGAGGAGTGTTGTAGAGAGGCTTAGGATCAAGTGCAAGGTTTTGAGTGTTAATTGCCCAATCTTGAGAGTACATACAAATTCCTTCACAAGGAATGCCAAGAATTTGAGCAAAGGTGTTGAGAGGAAGAGTAAAGTTTTGTTTGTTGATGATGAAGGCGATTGAGATGCTATTGTCGGTGTTTCTAATGATCCTAAAGCTTTTGTAAAATTCAAAAATGAAAACCGGACAACTTTGTTCATCTATGTCAAGGAGACAATCAAAGTTGATTGTCGAGAAAACTTGACGAATGTCGGTATCTTCAAGGAAACATTCCTTGACTATACGACCTTCGTGGATAAGTCGTTTTACGAGGCTTTTGAATATTTTACGGTCGGTTTTGGTCAATCCCTTTTTACGATAGTAATGAGTAAGGTAATGGACGGTGTCATGATGATCTTGTTGAGTGGCTTTGGGCATGGTTGGTCCTGAAAATACAAATTTTCCAATTAGGTAAAATTAGTTGAAATGGGTTTATGGTTTTGATTTGTATTAACAATGTTTTGAACACAATGTGATTTTAATTATGTTAAAATCCCCTTTTCATGATTAATTTGAAAAACCATAATTAAATTAATTGATTAGAAATTAAGAAACCATAAACCCTAGGATGGGGATGGTGAAAATTAGAACAAGTTAATGTAATTACTTACAATGATGTTCTAGGAAGAAATACTTGAGAGTATGGAATCCAATGGGGATGAAATCAGTAGTTTAGTCGTTTTTGTGTTATGTGAATAGAGGGAAAAAGATCAGTGGTGGATTTTTGAAAGCGTATAGCTGAGTTCCGTTCCACGGTTCTCGCGGATCCCTTGTTCTTCCATTTAGTTAAGGACAAATTGCATAAAAAGGTACCTATCTTAAGTCCAATTTCAATTAAAGGTACTATTTTTTTTTCTCAATTTAAGGTACCCGATTTTTTTTTCCCGATTTAGGTTTTTTTTTCTAACTTCCGTTAACCATTTTGTTAGTAAATTACATGTTTGGTCTTTGAGTTTGTATAGGCATTTCATGTTTTTTCCGTTTTCATACGTTTGCATACGTTTTCGTCCGTTTTTATACGTTTTCATCCGTTTTTACACTTTTTTGTCCGTTTTTACACGTTTTCGTTCGTTTTCACGTTTTCGTCTGTTTTTGCACGTTTTCGTCTGTTTTTACACGTTTTCGTCCGTTTTTGCATGTTTCCGTATGTTTTGCACGTTTCGTATGTTTCTACACGTTTTCCATTTTACATGTTTCCGCCTGCATTTTACGTTTTCGTCCGCTTTTGCACGTTTTATCTGCTTTTACACGCCGTCCCTCTTTACACGCCGTCCGTTTTGCACGTTTGACCCGTTTTGCACGTTTCGACCCGTGTTTTCGTCCGTTTTTGCACGTTTCCATTCATTTTTACACGTTTTCGTTTGTTTTTCCACATTTCCGTATGTTTTTACATGTTTTCGTCCGTTTTTGCACGTTTTCGACGTTTCATCCGTTTTCACACGTTTTTATATACACGTTTTTATACACGAGTATAAAAAGTGTAAAAATGGAGGAAAACGAAACAGACGAAAACGTGCAAAAACGGACGAAAACGTGTAAAAAAGGATGGAAACGTGCAAAAACGAGTCACTGATTGCATTAGTCTTTTACTATCCATATTGAGAGTTAAGTGCCAAAAATGCAAACGCATAATAGCAAAAATGTAAGATCATATATATGTACAAATAAATTTGGTTTAATCATGCCATATACTCATCTATTAACAGATAGCTATCCTAGCATAGTAGCATTATATGACATTTGCTCTTAAAGTCCAACATCCCGTTTGATTCCATTAGCAAATTTTATTAGAGCATTAGGTGCCATGAAATATCCAATTTACTCATTCGAGACCCACGGGGTGCCACATTACTATAACAAACCTTCACAACTAACTCTCCTCATTCACAACTAACCGCAACTTACTCATTTGTGGCCCATCACTTACAACTTTATTTTTTTTATTCAAATTTCCAAATAAACTAAATTCATTTCATTGAAAATAAAAAATACAATACAACACAATAAAAAACATACGAAATGTAAAATAAATATACGGTAAAAGAACATACGCAACTTAAGAAATACATCAAATTATAACGAAACTAATTATTCCGATTCTGTTGTTGAAATTGTTCCCATTGATTTCGTTGTCAAACATGCTCGATGAGACGTTGTTGAAGCTTTGCGTGTTTGCGTTTATCATGTAGTTCTTTGGCTTTTCTTCTTTGCACTGCGCAACGGTCAATCCATGTATGTTGTAAATTTGATTGCGGAGAAATATACATTTCGCCAACTTCGGATATCGCAAATTTTTTATCTTTCAAAAACATGTTATGCATTATGATGCACGAGTACATGATTCTCCGTAGCTTGCCCACACTAAATGCACGCGCCGGTTGGGCAATGATATGCCAACGTCCTTGGAGGACACCAAAAGCTCTTTCGATATCTTTTCGAGCACTTTCTTGTTTAGCTTTGAATACAACATTTTTTGGGTATTTGCAACCGTAAATGATTTGACAAAAGATGCCCACTAGGTAAATTTCGTCAGCTAGATAATATCCATGGTTAAATGTACGCTCGTATACTTCAAACGGAACCTCAAGGGCGATGTCGTTAAGCAGGTCGTCGAATAACGAAAAATTATTTAAAACGGTAAGATCGTTATTCGCAACCACCACCCCAAAAATTGCATGCCAAATCCACAAATCGTATGACGCAACGACTTCAAGCATTATAGTTGGATACTTTTTATCACCTCTGTGAAATAGGCATTGCCATTCTTTCAGACAATTTTTCCATTCCTAGTGCATACAATCGATGCTTCCCAACATTTCTGGTATCTTATGAACCATGTTATGTGCGTGGTATAAGTTGTGAATGTCATTCTCATCTGGTTTTCTTAAAAACTCCTTTCCATACAAATGGATTATGCACATAGTAAAAAAAATCTATGCAATCGCGTGCACAGTGTTCACCTAATTGTAAATACTCATCTAATGCATCAACTGATATCCCGTAAGCCAATTGACGTAGGTCACATGTGCATTTCATAATCACACTAAAATTCATTACACCCGCACCATCGGGTCAGACTCTAAAGAAATCAAAATGCTCGGGAAGAGGATGATGAGTTTGAATATATGTTTCAATACCTTGTACTATTTCTAAAAATAGTTTACGGCTCATACGAAAGCGATGCCTAGAATTTTCTTCCGTATATTTTGGGTTGTCACCAAAATAGTCAGCCATTAGACGTTCTTCAGCAATTTTACGTTCACGGGGGATGTATCTACGGTGGAATGAAGGGCCAGCTTGTTGTTGTTGCAACGATTGCTCGAACTCAAACTCTTGGATAATCATCTCTAGCTCCGCTAGCTCTTCAATGTCACTTTCACCGAAATAAGATAATTCGCTCATGTTTATTGCTTATATATACAAGTGTTTTAAATTAAAAGTCGTGTAGATTTTGATTGAAATTTGTAATATTTATAGTGTTAAATATGTGTGTTTAAAAAAAAAGGTTAACGTTGCACAACGTTATAAACTGACAATCGTACAAGTTCAAACCCACGCCGTGCAGACGAAGAGGGTAACCATGGCGAGGCATAACAAGCTCAGTCGGTGTCATGGCGAGGCACGGTGAGCATGGTTACCTCGAGGTATAACGAAATCACACCGGGTGCTCTTATTGGTCATATTTGTTTCCTTAACAAGTAACTTGATAAACCCAACCCGACAACCAGCACCCCAACATACCCGATTCCTTATAGGGTCGACTTGCGGGTGAGTTTTTATTTTTCAAAAACCCGATAGACCCGACCCGATAAGCCTCAAACCCGACTCGATAACCTGATTCACACCTATAGTGGTGGTGGTGGACGGTGGTGGTGGAGGTGGGTGATGGTGGTGGATGTTACATGAAATGATTATATAAACTCAAGGACCAAACATGTAATTTATTAACGAAGTGGCTTAACGAAAGTTAGTAAAAGACTTAAATCGGCTGAAAAAATTTGTTGGGCGTCTTTTTGTGTAAGAAAAAAAAAAAGAATACCCTGATTGAAAAAGGAACTTAAATTTAGTGCCTTTTTATGTCATTTGCCCAAAATATAACTCCAACTAAACGAGTTTTTAAAATTCTCAACTTTTCTCTAGAGAATAATGATCATTCCCTTCTCAAGAAATTTAAAAACCGAAAAACAAGGAAATTTTTCTATAAATAAATAGCACCTTAGTTGCTAACAAAACTACCTTAATATTTTAAGCGTAATGGCCGTGTCTTTTATACTTTTATCTTTATCGTCATTATGTTATCTTTCTCATCATCATGTTTTTATTTTATCAAACGCCTTTTGTTACATTTATTATCGTAAAAAGCGATGGTTGAGTACCAATTAACTACATAATACCATCCACGTTCGTCATAAAAAACATATAATTAGAAAATATTAGTTGCCAAGAATTTTAATTACAGTGTATCTGCCGTCGTAACGCGCGAGTACCTTGCTATATATAAAAAAAGACTAACTCGTTTTATTTATACTCATCGAGGCAGTGATCGAGCTAAAAAATGAAAAACTGTTTCTACTAATAACTTTGTTCAACGCCAAAAATTTTATTAGGCTAGTCCCAGTCGTGACACAGGACGACACAGGTCATCCAACACCACGTCGCCTTTCTCTCAAATGACCGACATGACCGGATGCCCCATCGATGACCCAAAATTTTTATTTTATTTTATTTATTTAATTCAAACATACATTTTAAACAACAAATTTAAACAAATTTAGGCTAGTCCCAACAAACACTGGACGACGACAACTCACAACCTGCCGCCTTTCTCTCTCCAAAGAACTCGAGACAACCGGATGCCCCACGTCGGCGACCGAGGATTTTTTTTTTTTTTTTTTTTTTTTTCAAACATTTTAACATTAAATTTAAATTTCATTCAAATTAAAAAAAAACATTACATTCTGAAATTAAAAAAAAACATTACTTATGAAACTAAAAAAAAAAAAAAACATTACAATCTGAAATTTAAATAAGCACTAGAATACTTAAACTAATAATCTAAATTATAACGTTCTTTGATTCTTTTAACTTTCTCCAACTCTTCTAGTTGGCGGCGGTCAAATTTGGATCGATTGGGGTGTTGTAGAAGATGATATCGACTCCGCTTTGATGTCCTCATGAGCTCAAGTTTTACTGCTTTATCTCGAGCTATTTTCCTTAACCGTAACCAAGTATCTTCTAAACCCTCGCTTATTCTTATCTTTATCCTCTTTTGACGGCTTCTTGGTCCTTAAGAAATTTTTGGCCAACGATTGCATAAATGAGTCTGATGGAACATCACCATCACGAGAGGAGGAGGATGCTTTCTTCCTTCCTTTGTCACGACCAGACGGTCGTGATTCTCTAGTCGGTTCCTCAGCAGAATCATCAACGTCATAGACATCGAAAGGATCACGGGCTGCCGTTGAACCAGAGGTAGTGGTAGAACCCTTTGTTTTCTTCCGACTATTTGTTGATATAGCCGGCAACTCAACCTCCTTCCAAGCAGGATGACCCTTTAAAACCTCGTAGCACTCCTCCAAAGTGAAATCATGACCGTACGTCATACGGTATTCTTTAAGAGCTTTTGAGGTGTCGTCGATATCATTCTCACCGCTTCCATGGGTGTTCTTGATATTCTCCATGATAGCACAATAATTTCCAACCCTGTTACGAATCCTGCTCTTCCATTTGGTATTGATGGAGTCATAGGTTCGGTCTTTGCCGCTCTTTCTTAAAGTAGGCGATCACTTGCTCCCAAAACTTGAAGCGGTTCTGGGCGTTTCCTCTCGCCGCGTTTTCCGACACATAGACCCAAGCTTTACAAAGCACCACCTCTTCCTCCTTTGTCCATGGATCTGCTGCCTTCTTGTTTTTCCCCTTGCTTGTTTCCGGCATCTTGCCTTTGTCCTTGGCCTTTGAAGCACGTCTAGATGGCTGCCTTGGTTTGATGGGGGACATCTCTTGAAGCGGTTTTCTCATCATCGAAATCATCAGCGGAATGGAACAGTGGTGCGAACCGTGACCGAACCTTGTCCCATCGAAGCATCTTGACTTGGGTAGTTTTGACTTGGGCGGTTTGTGTCGGATACTCCCCATCCAATCTTCCAAATTCATGTCTAGATTAGTGCTTGAATAGGGAATAAGGTTGATACGGTTGAGAAGGATAAATGAAGTCCATGTTTGGATGGTAACCGGACCCACTAGGTTCTTGCCGTAATCTTGGTAAACGTTGCGGTGGGACAAAAGGACGGTTAAGATAAAAGCGTTTTGGTTTTGATTTGGTAGGGTAGTTGTGATTGATAATCAAAACTTTGCGACGAAAGACGAATAGGAGGCCGGTTTTGTTGTGGTGATATGCGGTTAACTCAAGTTGTTTTCGTGAGAAATTTAGATCCGGGCATTTGGGGTAGTCGTGATCGTCGGGTTTTGATTGTGGGGTATTTTTCTTTGACATTTTGAATTTGGAAAAGAATTAGATTGAGTTGAATATAGATGAAAATGGTAAGTTGTGAATTGTGTTTGAGGTAATGTGAGTATTTATAGAGTGGTAAAATGGGTTTGAATTTTTTTTTTTTTTTTTTTAATTAAATGACCAAACGGTCTAAATTTAAATTTTGTATTAATGTGGCGTTGGAAAGTGAAGCAAACAACATTTCACATCGGGTGGCTAAGCAACCGATGTTGCAAATTAAGGTCCTTCGACCGATCTCACGCCCGACCACCACACTCGATCCAACCGATCTCCACATCGGTTGTCCTTCGAATTTTTGCATGCCCAACCGACTTTTTTTACTCCACTGCGACAAGCCTTAGATGAGAAATGATGAGTGGTGAATTGTGTTTGAGGTGAAGTTGGTATTTATAGAGTCGTAAAATTGGTTTAAAAAGTTTTTTTTTTTTTTTTTTTTTTTTTTTTAATGACCAAGCGGCAAAATTTTAAAAGTATATTGATTTTAGCCCTAAACGGGCAAAATTGCATGCAATATGTGTCTTAAATGTCGGTCGAATTTCCAACTGATTTCGTTTTTTTGGACCACGCCCGATGTGACGACCTTGGACCACATCCGTGGTAACCGATCTAAACATCTGTTGAGGGAGCAAATTATCGGTGACCAACCGATGTTAAGAGCTCGAATGCGACTAGCCTAGCTAGATTAGTTTGGCTATTTGGTTAGTCATAAGCAAAATAGAATAATCTTAGTAATTGAAGGAGCCATTAGTATATTTTTCTTATTTTTATTTTTTTCTCATGTTTGGTTGTGATGTCATAATGGGATACATCATTTTGTTTGTTGAGTCACTTTATTTTGCTTACTCATAAATCCATACTTACTAAGGGATAAATTCTCATTATTCATATAGTTTGATCTAATGATAGAGATTAACCTAAAATTTAAAAGGTAAACCTAAGTCCATGTTTTTTTCTTATCTTTTTGTCTTTCTTTTTTATTCACATATTTTTTTTGACTTTTTTTAAATTCACGTTTTTTTTAATTCGTGATTTTTTCTTCGCTTTCAAACGTTTTCGTGATCACAAGTGATTTTCTGAATATCCTAATAAAATTTTCATTAGGATATTCACATTAGAAAAAATCGTGATCACAAGTGATTTTCATTTTCAATTAGCGATTTTTTTTAATCACTTGTAGTATTATGTAGCTGCTATTTAAATTATATATTTGTAATATTATGAATATCACTTGTGATTTTCTGGATATCACTTTGTGATATTCTGAATATCAATTGTGATTTTCATGTTACAAAACATTAGTTGAAAATCACTTGTGATATTTAGAATATCACAAGTTATATTATGAATATCACAGAATATCACTTGTGATCATCTGAATATCACAAAATATTACTTGTGATATTCATAAACGTATGAAAACGGCCGAAAACATTTAAAAACGGACGAAAACGTATGAATAATGAACGAAAACGTAAGAAAACGGACGAAAACGTATGAAAGCGAAGAAAAAAATGCGAATTAAAAAAAAAGAAAAAAAAAGACGTGAATTTAAAAAAAAAAACATGAATTAAAAGAAAACGACAAAAAAAAAAGAATAAAAGAGAAAGACAAAAAGACAAGGAAAAAACATGGACTTAGGTTTATCTAATAAATCTTAGTTTAATTCTCACTATTAGATTAAACTAGATGGATAGTGGTAATTTGTCCCTTGGTAAGCACCAAAATAAAGGTAAGTAAATGAAAATTCCTCTTTGTTTGTTATGTTTTGGAAATTGAAATGAAATCAATGAAATGCGGAAAAGTATCATTTCATGTAGGAATGTAATGAAAAATAATAACAATAATAAACCAGCTCACTTAGCTTAGTTAGCGATTTAAGTTTTTTAGAGTTTGGAAAGGGGTTTTACCCGAGTTCGAGTCTCGCAAGTGATAAAAAAAATCTGGATTTTCTTCTTAGTGCGAAGCTGTGAGTTTTAGGGTTTCTTTTGCCGGTCTTTCTTAATGGTTCGGGTCACGAGGCCTGCTCATTTGAATGGTTTAACTCGGAGGTCGGATTTCAAGTGTGGTGCTTAGTTTATAATAATAATAATAATAATAATAATAATAATAATAATAATAATAATAATAATAATAAGTTTATTAGTGGGGTGCATTTATTTTCATAGACTAAATTTTTGTATTTAGAAGGAGTGGGGCTAACTAGTGTGCCGAACTTTCCACCAATTTCTTGTAAATTTTTTTAGTTTTCTAATGAAGTGATGTTTTATAAAAATAATAAAAAAATTAAATAATAATAATATTAATAATAATAATAATTGAGAAGTCTAAAAATGTGACTAAATTATGTGTTTAAATAAATGTGACAAGAGATTATTAGATCTTAAAGAAATGAGTCCTTTTATTGTCGCTAAGAGGATAATGAGACACAAGCTAATGCATTTAATTTTAGAAATATCAGTTCGGCATGATAATCAATGCTCGAATTAAAAATAGGAGGTGGACATGCATTGAAAATGACGGTAAGTGTAAAAAATGATCGTTAGCTATGTAATACCTACAAGTTTGTAATAAGACCTAGTGTCGAATATAAATATGCAATAATACGAGTTTGCAGTAGGGTGTTTATTGGTTCAGTTTTGGTTTTGTGGGTTGTATGGTTAGGTTTTATCGGTTTGAAAAATTTTAAAGTCAAAATCAAAATTGAATCAAACCAATTATAGAACGATAAAATCAAACCATACACCAAATTGGAATTCGGTTTGATTTGGTTAAAACCAAAAAAATCGAATTCAAGTAAACTTTAAAATATAATCTATAAGTCACAAATAAAAACTTGAAAGTTCAAATAAAATTAACAAGTCTCGGTGCTCAAAGAAATCAACAAAACAAAAGTTTAGGAAACTAAAAAATTTCAAAACTTAACAAAATAAATGAAAGCGATAAAATGGTTTTCGACAAAAGTCTTCGAAAGTCTTATTAACTTGAATATTCTATCTTCAAGCATCTAAACCCAGTTGCAAATTTCACTCATCTTATCTGATGTTTGCATTTGATGTTGTTTTCATCTTTGAAAAAGCAATGAAATATAAATATGTGTCAAATGTATCTACCTATTTGGGTGGTGGCAATGGCTTCGGCAAAGGCTCGGTATGGCCTGATGCCGAGCGGCAACACCGCCGCTACGGCTGCGGCATGGTGTGGCATGGAGGGTTCTCGGCAAAGTTTGCCGATTTGGCATGAAGACTTGGTCCAAAAAACTAGCCGTTGAGCGGCTCTTTTCTAACCGTTAGACCCCAAAAAATAATAGTTACGCGAAGAGGTGAGAAGAAGCCAGGTGAATTAAGCAAGCCAGAAGGACTAAAAAGATTAGGAAACATAAACCCAGTTGGTGATTGTGATATAACTAAATCCATAGGCCTTTTATCCTTAAATCCCTTGATGATGGTCCTCCTGTGAATATGTTTTCAAATGATGATGTTTGTTGTTTTTGTGGTAGTGACAACATCGGTGGCGGTAGTGATGATACTCATTGTTGGAAATGGATGGTTTTTTTGTTTTTTATTTGTTGGTTGATATTTTATATTTATTGTATGTATCTATTTAGTTTGAGTAGTTAAATAACATGTACAAACAGCAGTTTACACTTTACAGCCAATGTTTTGTGTGTCTTTGCAACTTGATCTTATCCACTATTAAGCAAGTGTTGTTCCGAATGTACTACCGGAGTTACTCGACGAAAATATCTATCACCGCCTCCGATATGATCTTACAGGCGTGTAGACGCCAAGACTTACCTACCTCACGATGGTAGTGTTTTTTTAATAAGTATTATGTAATTTTCTTTTAAGTATTAATAAAATATTATGTTTTATTAAATTATTTAATATAATTATAAATAAAAAAAATTAGATGAAGTATGGGTTAGGCATGGTTGCCACTAAAAATCTATTGTTAGGTATGAGATGAGATGGAAGGATATTATTGGTGGGTGATTAGGTATGAGAAATTTATTGCCACCACCCTTATATAAAAAAGACACCCCAAAATACTATAGAGGTCTAAGAAAATGACACGTAAGCCATTATGAAGCTCTAAAAAAAATCCACGTAAGCGGTAACATTTGGCTAGTACGGAGTACTATTTGCTAAAGTAAAATAGGAGAAGTGTCTTTTTTTGCTTGCTATTTTGTCAAATCAAGCAAGCAAACACGCATGTTTCTTTAATGCTTGCCATATCTTTCAAAACTCACATTTTCTATCCATCAATTTCTCTCACATACTCTCTTCCTCTCTCATATATTAACATTAACATAGTTTCTTTTGTATTTTTGTATTTTTTAACATTTTGAAGATTTGAGTTTGTGGCTTTAGATATGTAGGTACACATGCATTTACAGTTACCTTTATAGATTTTCTTTAACTGTCGGATTTTTTAGAGATCTATGCATGTGCAGACTGCACTTGTACATTGTTCTTCATATGAGTTATTAATTGTATCTTTTTCTTCTTGATTTCATTTTGTAGGTATGGACAATGTCATTTGTTTTGCCTCAACAAAGCTTTTAAGGTAATTCTTATTTTCTTCATTTTGTTTACCATAACCTACCAAATCTATCTAGGGGCTTAGTGAAATGTTACTCTCATTTTGCATTTGCAGTTACAGATAGTCCGTTTATGGCGATGCAGATACAAATAGTGCTACTGCCCTAAGTAAGGCCATATTTGCTTCTCTCATGGTAGATAAATGTATATCATCTCCTTTGTTTTGTGAAGGTGCTCCATTTGTCTTCCCGAGATAAATGTTTATCATCTCTTTTGTTTTGTGAAGGTATGTACTCCCTTTGTCTTCCTACGTGGATGGAGATGCGAAAGATGATAGCAAAATGAAGTGATTTGAGTTTGTATTCATCAATTATATTAACTAGATAATAACAGATATCATTTCAAATAAATCTATATATTTTATATATGTGTTTATACAACACTTTTGTATGTTTAACTTTTAGATATGAGTTCATGATATTAAGTTTACTATACGGTGAACGTTTAGACATGGATCAATGACATTTGGGGTTAAATGTGTCTATATTTTCGATTACAAATCTATTTTAGAGGTTGGTCTATAAACATATGGAATCTTGGATTTTTATAGTTCACCAATTTGATTAAAGCTTACTATTATTTTGTGCACTTAAGGTGTTTAAGCAAGTTACAGTGTTATATAAAAATTACTACATTTCTTTTTTGATCGGCAAGAGAATATATATTAACAAACTAGCAACAAGCTAGAAGAAGTTACAAACAAAAGAATATATATAAAAATTACTACATATCAGTTTGTAATTTGAATATTGATTTTTTGGTTACTACTTGTAGTTGTTTAATCGCATATGATACTTCAAATGAAAAGTTTATCATGTATATTGATTTTTTGAAAATGGCATGTCATTTTGGTATAAAATATCAATAGTAATAAGCTTAAACATGATGGGGTTGTTGGTAACTTGATGGTATAAGTAATAGGGGCATGGGGGCGATATGATTGTCTTGTATACAGTAGTTTGGTAAGATTTGCTAAATCAACTTTTTTATTGTTGTTATGATGAAAATATAAACTAAGTCAAAAAGTAACAATAAAGTTACAGGTAGCCTAAAGTCTAAACACTCTAAGTATTGCTTGGCTTTGTTTATAGATAGGAGAGATGTTAAAGCGTATGAACATGGACGTTTTAAAACATGGACTCTTTAAAAGCGCTAGGTGCACTTGGTGTCGTGGGGTGGTGTCGTAGGCAAAAGTACGTGATGTCGTCTCAATACTTTTTGTCCACAACATCACTTTTGTCCATGACACCAAAACACCCCCTTACTGGTATAAAGTGATGTTAGGTCCACATATACCACACTAAAACACAAAAAAAATAAAATAAAAAATAAAGATTAACTTTGGCGTAAGTTGATGACCACGGCGCTAAATGAGCAAGATTATAGAAAGTAATGGTTTATAAATACTAATGTGCCACGGCGTGGTAGCGCCATAACCTGATGAAATTCATGACAGTGGAGGTATTGTGCAAAATTTGTCAAATTTATTATGTCCATTCCCCTTGCGTGTGATTGAAAGGTTTATTCATTTTCTAATATATTTTGTTATGTGATACCGAGTACTATCTTTTACCAACTCTGCTGAGAAAATTGCAAGCCTTGTGTAATACATATAGGACACATTATCATGCATTCATATTTGTTATGAACATATAGACCAATATGGCGATATGCGTATATTTGTGGCCGAGTAATGTTTCACAAATTCTTCACTAACGCTACCACATCATGGGTTTACTTTTTGACCTTTCTTCTTTAAGTTTTACCATCTAAAAATGTAAACGAATAAACAACCATTATAGATAACATGAAATATGAAAATGGCTATCGTTTACGAGATAAATTACAGATCTAGACATCACATTCCTAACAATACTAATTATCATATATTAAAATTGCCACTTAAGTGAAAGTAAAACTAATTTAAAGTAAAAGACTTGCAAAGACTTTAAAAACAAACTATACACCAAATAAATAATTAAATTAATAAATTTATTTTATCGTTTAATGTTAGGTTATAAACATTTACATGATGCTATTATATTACGATGAAATGAGCTATGATGATTTGACATTTATTTGACGAACTCTTTCAATCATATATCATAAATTTACCAAAATATGGTATTTGTTTTCGCAAACCTCTAACTAAATTACGAAACTTTAATTGTAAGCTATTGAATAAAATCCTGAGGCCGTGCTAAGCACGGCCTAAATTACTTCCTAGTATATAAGATACATAAATAAATAAAAGAATGGAAACAATAAGTTACCATCTTCAAAATTTTCTAGGTCATCATTGTATTCTTCGAGATTTACTGCAACATCACCTGAACGGACACAAATCTGTATATATATAATTAAAAAAAATTATGTGAATAAAGATATTCGGTTTTTTCAATTTGGTTTGGTTATATATTTGTCAAGCCCAAAACCAAACCAAACACTAATTAAATACTTCGATTCGACTTCAAACCAGACAATACATCAATTAAAAATTTCGCTCCGATTTTATTCGGTTTCGGTCCGATTTATTTTTCGGTTGTTCGGTGTCAAACCAAACACTGAACACCACTACTTTGCAGAAAGTATATGGTCGTTAATCTTGTAATATCACAAACAAACAGGAAAAGAAGGGATCCATGGATGGATACTACTTTGCTCATTGACAAGCGAGGTTGTGGGTGGTGTAGCGATTTGTCATACGATAACTAACCAGTTCCAGATTATAAATTTATTTTGAGCACAATTATGACCATGTGGTAACCAAAGAAAAGACATGCTCAAGCTAAAATATATGCGAGAACCGGGTCAAGTTATCTGCAATTCTTGTCTTTTCATGTTAGTTAGTTTGATTTCTATAATCTACGATATTCACTAATGGAGTTTCACCCTTGCCTATGATATTCACTAATGTTTTAAATCGTGTAACAATATTGTTTCACCTCGTATACCGCTGTTCTCTCTGCATAAGAAACCTAAAAGAACCTTCTTTAAAGAAGAAATAATATAAATTTGCTAAACGCGACTATAGTTAAGTAATCCAAGAACATAGTGATAGCTGGTGAACCAAAAGTTTGTATCATATAACCGAACCTTAAATTTGTATGTATGGATGGTGTCTATAATTCATGGGAATATCAGTTAAACGATACATTCAACATCATAACGTAAGCTTGACAGGGAACAAAAACCCCACCAGATAAACCATAACAAACATTTGCACCATATCTAATTTCAGCTTTTCATCTCAATCATCAAACGACTGCCACATGGAACATAGTCATTAATCAAAGCGCTTTTGGTTCAGCAGAACTGAAAACCTTAGCAATCTTTTCAGTGGGCACCAGTGGTAGATATGAAGAAACTGTAAATCCTATTGCTGCTGTTTGCTTCACGGTCTCGTTGTACTTTTCAGAATAGTAAGCTGCTTTAGGTACAACCACATTGGCCACCTTAGAAAAGTAAGGAAACTGGTTAAGAGACTGCCAAGCTGAAACAGCATATTGCTCTGCAACTGGCTCGTATTTTGTGTAGAGTACTTTGGCAGCTGGCTCATACTTTGTGTAAAGTTCTTTGGCCGTTGGTTCGTACTTTCTGTAAAGTCCTTTGGCAGTTGGCTCATACTTTGTGTAAATTCCTTTGGTAGTTGGTTCTAGCTTGGTATATGCAGCTACTGCGAGTTCCACCAAATCAGCATTCTTGACCTCAGAGGCAAAGGTAGACATGTTTTTGGTTTTAGTCGATAGCTGTTTCACAAAAGGAGCCACTTGGCTGTCCAATTTAGTAACAGTCTTGTCAACCTGAAATCATTTCACAAGAGAATCAACACCTATACCATATTCAGATAAGTATGTCTTCAACCGGATAAAAACTATAAATGCAAGATGGAGCAAATTGGGTAATGGTCAAACATAGTACGGGTGAATCATTAAGCCAGCTGTTTCCATTGTGTTTTGTTCTTTTTAAAAGAAGAAAATTGACAAGCTCATCAGCATCCTGATCTTCCTTTAGCTTTTATTTCCTCCACTTTTTCTATTCATATTTTTTAACATGGGCTTATAAAAGATTAAAATACAAAGAGATACAAAAAGAGCATGTGTCAAAGTACTTCTTCAGTGTATGAGGTGATGGGGGTAACACCTTTATGGTTTTATATACATGACGATGTACTATTCCCACCCTCCCTAGGGAGGGTTTGTACTTTTTATTCTCTTTGTCCCTCATTTGTTTCAAGATCTGTGCAGCTTTTTGTCGGTTTACATTATGTATTTTTGTGAGTTGTAGCGTTTGACTTATTAAACTTTATATTTCGCATTCGCGTTTTCGGGTTTATAGTTTTTTATATAAACAAAATTATAAAAATAAAAAAAAATGCAAAAAAGTAATAAGCAGAACCAAACATTATAAAGAAAAGAAAAAAAAAATAAAAACGAACCTCTGGTTGGTTAGTAACAGGAACATCGCTTTCAGCCATGATCAAGATATGTGTATGAGTTACGAAACAAATTAGGGTGTATAAAAAAGGGGTGATGGTTGATTAAATAAGAAAGTGTATATGTGTGTATGGATCAAGCAGTTATTTATTGACGTGTATTTATAATTTTATATAGTGGTGTTCTTTTTTGGATTGCGCGATTATCCACCGTGTTAAGGAAAGTGTTACGTGTAGTCGTGTGGGTTATCGACTTTTGAAACAGAATGGCATTTTGTACTTCGGCCCCTATAGATTCGGTGTTGCTAAAAGTAACCCATATATTTTTTCTAATAATCTACTATTGTTGATAGTAGGGCTGATCATCGGGCGAAAACCGGATCGGACCGAGAAAAACCGGACGGACCGGACCGAATCCGGCAAAAAACCTAGATCGAGACCTAGACCGAATGTGGTCGGTCCGGTCCGGTATCGGTCGGTCGGTTCGGTTCAACAAAGCTAAATATTCGGTTTGTGGTCCGGACCGGACCGAGACCGAATTTGCCAAAAATGGTAGACCGAGACCGGACCGCCGGTCCTTCGGTCCGGTCGGTTTTGTCGGTCGGTCCGGTCTATCCGGTCCGTTTGCTCACCCCTAGTTGATAGAGGTGTTAATCGGATCGGGTTGGTCGGGTTCGGGTTAAACGGGTCCGATTCAAGTCGGTCGAGGCTAAAATTAATATACCCGTACCAAACTCTATTTAAGGTCGGGTTAGTCGGGTTCGGGTCAATGCCATTTACCAAATCGCAAAATTTGATTTTTTAAACTTATTAGTTGGGGTCACATAATATGTTTGCTGCATATGAACCAAGCCAACGACAACCGTTGATATAAGCATATGCAAACCACCGCATGTAAACAATGATACCCCTATACCAACTGGTAAGTCTCTTTGAGGATTCAGCCTACGTTTAACAATTTTGCAACAAGAAAACAATCACCAGGGTCTGTGGGAAAAATGCAAATGAATAATACTATGCGGACCTGATTTGTTCACAATAGACATTAAACACTATATTAACATAATAAAATATGCAATTACTTTAACAGTCAAATGAGCAATATAGATTTGCGAGTAATATGAAAAAATAACAGATTGAAGCATGAATGCTTAGATTTTGAATTGAGGGCACGTTGTAGCATAAAACTAGTAGACTATTATAGAAATATGTATACATCAAACACAAAATAAAACCTGTCAAATACCTGTAGTAAAGTTAAAAAAAAAAAAAAAAAAAAAATTCCAAACTCTAGTTAGTCGGGTTTACCCGAACCCGAATAACAAAGTATTTTGAACCCGATACCCGACCCTAGTTCGTACTCGGGTTGACCAGATTGACCGAGTTAGATTTTTGACCCGAATAACCCGACCCGACTATCCTTAGTCGGGTTCGGGTCCGGGTCCGGGTCGGGATTATTGACACCCATAATTGTTGACCGGGCAAATTGATTTATCAAACTCAACCATCAATCCAAGTCTCAATTTTAACATTCACAAAATGGACCTTAAATAGTTTGTTTAAATTATATGTATATCTTTTAATTGTTATTGTCAAATTTAAAAAAAATGACATATTACATTTTACACAAAATACATCAATGTTCATTTTCAGCTTTTTTATTTTCTCCTAAAAATAAAGGGAAGATTTTTTATGATAAATTCATTTTCCTCTCAAATTATATTTCCTTTCTTAAAAAGAAAACTAAAAAAAAAATGAAATTAACTTTTTCCATTTCTCCTCATATTAACTAAAAAACAAAAAAACACGATGTTTAAAAAATCTAAAAAACTAACAAAAACTACTTTTTGCTAAATTCTTAATCACAATTACAACTTGCTTAATTCTTGATTTTTGCTAAACTTGTGTGAATGGTTAATCATTGAAAACACATAACAACCTGCTAATACGCGTGCCAAATGAGGAGGGAAAGACTTTCGCGGAAGGTAATCTAGTCACTCATAAAGGTAAACTTGTCTTTTTAACTAACTTTCATAACTTGGCACGGTTAGTCATCGCTAGTCATTACATTACGTGCAAGGACATTTTTCGTTAAGTCTTTTCATACAAGGTCCTTCTAGTTAAAAGATAGCTAGGAATTTAACATAAAGCAACTTTTACCTATTTAATATAACCGGAATCATTACCGTGCAAAATTGAGGTGTTACAACTCTCCCCCACTTATTTGGTTTGTATCCTCACAAACCATTCCTGGTGAAATGTTGGATAATATTTGATAAATTCTTCTTCTAGTTCCACGTGTACTCGGATCCTTTTATGTGTTGCCATTCAACATAGCTTAACTTTTCATTAATCACAATTTCTTCCAATGACACATATGTTGCTTGATCAACCAAGCATTTTCTTAGCTGTGACACATGGAAAGTGTTATAAATATTTTTTAGTTCTTCTGGTAACTCAAGTCTATATGCCACTTTCCCAACTCTGGCTAATATTGTGAATGGACCTATATATTGTGGTTCGAGCTTTCCACGCTTTCTGAAATGAATTACTCCCTTCCAAGGAGACAATTTCAACATCACTCTGTTTCTGACCTGGAAATCTATCGGTCTCCTTCTCTTATATGCATACGATTACGTCGATCCTCAGCCATCTTAGTTTTCTTTAATCTGATCGATTTTTTCATTTGTTCTCTGTATAACATCTGAACTGTCCAACTCTCTCTGTCCAATTTCACCCCAAAAAATAGGAGTACAAAATTTCCTTCCATAAAGCATTTCATACGATGGCATCTTTATACTGGAGTGATAGTTGTTGTTGTAATAAAATTATGCTAACGGCAGATACTTATCCCAACTGCTACCAAAATCAATGGCACATGCTCTAAGTATATCTTCTAGTGTCTGAATGGTTCTTTCAATCTATCCATCGGTTTAAGGATGATAAGCATTACTCAAATTTACACGAGTACTAAGATCCTCCTAAAATTCTGCCAAAATCTAGAAGTGAATTTGTTGTCTCTGTCTGATACTATAGAAACGGGCACTCCATGTCTAGCAACAATTTCACGAAGATATAACTTAGCAAGAGTCTTTAATGACATTGCCTCTTTATGATAGATAAAAATATTGCACTCTTGGTTAGACGATCAACAATTACCCATATAGCATCAAGCTGTCGAGGTGTGTTGGGTAGTCTAGTAATCAAGTCCATAGTGATCTTTTCCCATTTCTACATAGGAATCTCTAAAGGCTAAACTTTTTCAAACGATTTGTGATGTTCTGTCTTCACCTGCAGGAACTTAAGGCACTGTTTCATATATTTCAAAATGTCTCTTTTCATTTCTGGCCACTAATAATCTGACATAAGATTATAATACATTTTTGTGGCACCTGGATGGATATAATATTTTGACTTATGTGCTTCATCGAGTAATAATTTCTTGAGTTCTTTAGAGTTAGGAATCTAAATCCTGTCAAAATGTGTTCTGATTCCTCGCGAGTATTCAACTAAATTATGAACCTGACCTACGAGATGTTCTGTATTTACATCTATGTTTTTCCATGCTTCTTACTGAATTGACTTAATATACTCAAAGATATCAGGAGTGACTGCCATTTGAAGTGGTTTAACTGTTAACATATAATGCTTTGCTTTTCTGCTCAGCGCATCTGTCACGTCATTAGCTTTACCTAGGGGTGTGAACGATCAGAGCTTTTAACGAGCTACTCGAGCTCAAGCTCATTTAACCCGAGCTTAATACTCACGAGCTGGAGTCGATTTCGAACAAATATTATTGCTCTAGTAGTTTGATGAGCCGAGCTTTGAAAACTAATATCTGGTTCAGCTCATTCGAAAACTCGTTTATTTTCACGAGTCGAACGAGCTACTCGAGCTTAACAAGCCAACACTTAATCTATATAATTTTTTAGGCTTATTTTAAAATTTTAAATATATGGTTCTAATATGATCTAGATTCAAGTTGTAGCTTAATACTCCTAAGTTATATATTTAGTTGAATGTAAACATTACTCTTTTTTTTTTAAGGATATATATTTTTTTTCTTCTCTCTTTCTATGTGGGTTGTGTTTTCTTATATATTTTTTTAACATGTATTTTTACTTTCATCTTTTATATCTAATACACTACTTCTTTTTAGTTATTACAGTGGTCAATAAGCTCTCTTTTGGAAATCGAACATTTTACGTAAACCTATGAACTCACCAACCTCATGTTGATACTTTTAGCATGTATTTTCAGGTATGGAGGCGATAGTTTACTTTTGGAGGCGCTTGGGCAATGGCATGACATGGTCATAGACGACTCTGATAATTGTATTTGGGACTGCTTATTTATTATGGGCTTGTATTTCCGCATTAAATTTGACTGTAAACTATGAATTATATTGATACATGAGTTTTCTTAAGAAAAACCCGTTATTCTATACTTGTGTTGTGTGATACCAATTAATAGCACCCATGACACGTATGCTTCCATTGACCCGATTTATGGAGGTGTTACATTTCTAATGTACATATACTTGACACTATTACAAAGATTTGTGTCCATATCCTTCATGATCATATAGAAAGCCAAGTCCTAGCTTCTTGAAGCGGCTACACTCCACGCTCACATAGATGGTTCCTTTAGTCTTGCACCTACAATGAAATTCTTCAAAAGAACTATTAAGAAGATAAACTTCAACCTAACCCACTTGCAGTATGAACACATACCTTGGGATGATACGATGTGTTCTAATGTTAGCTTTCCGCATTGAATTCAGCTTTTAATGTTGTATTATAAGGGAATTGGGTGTCTCACAATTAGAGATTTATATGAAATTTAATCCTATCCCGATAGCCGACTTGTGCACTAAGTCTCTGGCTAATCTCTTAATCAAGTGATCTACCAAGTTTTGTTGAGAACGAACAAAATCCACGGAAATCACTATATTCGTAATTAACTCGTGAACCATGTTGTGTCTAACACCTAAGTGTCTAGACTTTCCATGGTAAATTTGGATATATGCTTTAGCCAAAGTGGCATCACTATCACAATGTATAGAAATAGGAGATATTGGTTTCGGCCACAAAGGTATCTCATAGATGAGGTTCCTTAACCATTCTGCCTCTTTTCCAGCAGCAGCTAAAGCTATAAATTCACTTTTCATTATCGAATCAGTAATGCAAGTTTGCTTCTTAGAAGCCCATGAAATGGCACCTCCACCTAGCAAGAATACCTAACCACTAGTAGAATTATGATCTTCACTATTGATTATCCAACTTGCATCAGAATAACCTTCAATAACCGAAGGAAAAACGAAATAAGATAAACCATAGTTCATTGTCTTCTTTAAGTACTTGAATACTCTAATTATTGCTTCCCAATGATGATTACTAGTAGATCTACTCAGTTTACCGACATCATAAGGAATATATAGCCTTGTGCTTGTGATAATATACATCAAGCATCCAATAGCCCTAGAATATTCAAGTTGATTCATAGGACCCCAACAAGGGGCTCTGCCCCTTGACCCTGCAAGGGGCGCTACCCCTTGACCCCGCTCTTTGTTCGTGGCGGCATGAAGCTAGCTAAAACGAGTGTGCACTCTGCACCTCCTAACTCGACTGTAAGCTAAACCTGATTAAGCCCTTGATCTCAAGTAAATCACAATTATATAAAATATAAGTGATGATACTAAAATCACCAACAGAAAAGAAACTAGCGCCTTGAAGTTGATCGAATAAGTCATCGGTTCTGGGTAAAGGATACCTATTCTGTTCTTGATAGTTACCTTATTAAGTTCCCGGTAATCGATACACATGTGCATACTACCAAATTTCTTCTTTACAAATAGAACTGGAACTCCCTAAAGGGAACTACTCGGGAGAATAAAACCCTTATCGAGAAGTTCTTGCAGTTGCTACATCAGTTCTTGCATACCTGATGGAGCGAATTTGTAGAGAGTCTTTGCAATAGGAGTACTCCCAGGTATTAGATCGATACGAAGTCTACTTTAGGAATCATTTCGCTAGGAACCAATGGTAGATTGGTAGATATGAAGAACCCATAGATCCTATTGCTGTTATTACCATGGGATTGTACTTCTTAGAATAGTAAGTTGATTTCAACACAGCTACATTAGCCACCTCATAACAGTATGGAAGCCAGTTAAGATACTGCCACCAACATACTGATCTGCAACTTGCTTGTATTTTGTGTATAGTTGATAGCTCTTTCACAAAATGAGGCACTTGACTGTCCAATTTGGTAAGAGACTCGTCAATGGCCTGAAATCGCTTCATAAGAGAATCATCTCCTATACCACTTGACATGTCTGGTTGGAGTTTTGGAGACCTGGAGTGGTTGTGTAGGTCTCTCAAATTTATGTTTAGCCTAATTTCAGACCTTTGGCTTTAAATTGCACTCTCTTAATCTTTTTTTTTTCTTTTGTAAAGTAACCGACGAAGGACTTTCCTATGTTGCTTTAGGTTGTCTAATGTTTTCTATTATCACCCTTTATAAATATTCCCAGTCACCGATTACGGATTTCAAATATTGACAAATTTTTTATATTTACAACACGTTAAAATTTCTTGCTGTTGGATGATAAGCAACTATGGAATCACTTCAATCAATCAAAACTGTCGTCCACTTGCAACACTTCGGATATCTGGGTGCTCTAAGATTCGTGATGAAAAGCTTCCAACGATCTTCTCTAACTTTGAGAAGCGCAGTCTTGTTGGCGACGATGATATAAAAATAATCTCAAAAGGTTGCCTACTGTTGCAAGAGTGGAACTTGTCAAATTGTTTAAGGATTACGATTTCAGGTTGGGAGTCTTAAGGATTGCATTATCAAAATTTGGAGATACTTCAAGTGAGCAACTGTTGAAGACTATGTCATAACGGACTACTAGCTTTGGGCCACGGTTGTATGCGATTATCCGTATTATACATGATAGGTTGCTATATTATCAAGCCATCTTGGATCCGCGTTTTTAAGACATGAAGACATGAAGTACAGATCAAAGACGATGAAGCATCTATGAAGGTCGTTAGCCCCCCAAATCAGACCTTTACAACATGATTCGAAGATGATCCAATACCATCCGTCCCAAAATAACTCACCAAACACATAAACAATTTAAGAAAAATACGCCAAATATTCATATTTACCATTTATGCTTTTGTTGAGTTTTGTAATAATAATTTCAATTAGGGGTAATATGCAAGGTTGCAAAAATCGTGAATCGGTAGTCGGGCAGTCGACCCTCTTGTAGCTTGTAATCGGTTTAGGCGGGATTAATCGGATTATCATTTCTGTTAAGTTTTGGGTATTTCTGGTGAGTTTTGGGTATTCCCAATAAAATTTTCCTTAAAAACATATATTCTAATAGATATAAAAAGCGACTATAACTGATTAAAATAAGTTTATGGCGATTTTTTGGAATTTTCGACAAGATTTGCAAGTTTCTGACAAGTTTGTCTACCGTTGACCGATTTGTTTGACTGATTTAAATCGGAAAGGTTGGTGGCTTAATAGCGTTTAGGAGGCGATTAATCGGCCTTGTAGGCTTTTTTTGCAACACTGGTAATATGTTAAACTTAGTTATACTTTTCTAGTGGATGTAATTGTAATTGGAGGCGATTAATCGGTCTGGTTCACCGTAATCCGGCGTAATTGGATGTAATTGTAATTTAATTACACTAGTTATAATACCTGTGCACGCACAGGGTTTTGACAAAAAAAATTATTCTGTATTAATATTGAATATTGTGTTTTTAAAGGTAATTGCATGTAATTATATAGTTATAAGTTTCGTGCACGCACGAAGTTTACACATAAAAATTTCTGTTAGGTAACTCAAGATTTAATTTTATTTTGCTGACAAAGATGTTGATATTGTTATTTAAATTTCAGTACTAATATTATGTTGTACACAGATGTAAGTTTAATAGCAAATAATGAGTGTTGATAAAGTTAAAGTATAATGTTTTTATAATGAGCGTATATTATGTTGATGTTTTATAAAAATGTTTTTTGTAGATAGCCTTATATAAATAAATAAGAATTACATGAATCATTGTTATAAGTAAAATCGCGTATATTTATTTTTATATTAAAGTAAACCGTGCTTACAATTTGATAGTTATATTCCCGTTTTCAGTAATTTAGCCGTATTTAAATTGTAAACTTGTGTCCACGTAGGTTATTTTAAAAGTGAAATAAATGAGTCCTTATTGAACGTATATAGTAAAAAAAATTGATACTCATAATCTTATGTATATTTATATGTTGTTATTTTAAAACAACATAAACATTGTATTTTTTAAGATATAAAGTTTAAAGTGTATAAAGTATAAGGGGTTATTTGTTTATAATCCAAAGTTAAAAAACATGGAGGTTTATAATATTACACTTAACTCTACATAATTTTTAAAAAATCAACCATTAAAGTTTTATTAATCACCTCCTCTTTTTTTAAGTTTTTGTTTTCACAAATTTGACACCTATATTTTTATGTGTTTTTTTATCAACCAAATTTCTCCACCAAATTTATTAAAGTTTGACAAAAATCAATTTAATTTTGACTTTTATTAACCAATCACATCACATGATTTTGCTTACCTGGCGAAATTGAACTCTCCTATTGGCCCATTTTTTTTTTCAATGAGAAGGGTTTTCCAAAAACACTCCGAAATGATGTAATTCTTTTATTATATAAAAGATTACGTAGGCTGTTTGGTTCCCAAAATGAAGGAAATTGTAATTCAGATTACATTACGTAGGCTGTTTGTTTTGTGTTGTAATTGTAATTCAGTCATTACAATTACATCAAAGGAGGGAATTTAGATTACATAGGATGTTGGATGGAAAGTTTTGAATTACGTTGTAATTCAGAATTTTATTATTATTATTATTATTATTATTATTATTATTATTATTATTATTATTATTATTATTATTATTATTATTATTATTATTATTATTATTATTATTATTATTATTATTATTATTATTATTATTATTATTATTATTATTTTTTTATTATTTTTATAACAACATCACTTCATTAGAAAATCATAGGAAATTACAAGAAATTAGTGGGAGCCGAGAAACTAACTGGCCCCACTCCTCTGAAGATAGCAAAACAAACCCTACTAAAATATAGTTAGCACCACGTGCGCCAATATCTTAGTTACCGAGAATTTTCGGATTCGCTCAAATAGGTCACCGCCTCCTTTCGAGTTCACCAAACAAAGAGAAGGAGAGGGATGAAACCATATCCAATATCGGTAGCATTTGGTTTCAGATTGACACGTTTGTCTTTGTCGCGGCTTCAACCACGACACGCCCGCCACAAAGTCGACCATACCGGTTTGTGTCAAGGCGATGACCGGTGAGATCAACACACACATCAAGGCCTCTCTCCGAGTACAAGAACAAGTCGGTAGGCGTGGGTGTTTGTCCTCTCCCAGAGCCGATATCAACTTCTTTGCGAGCCGAAACCCCATCCGGAGCGGATATCGGTGAGTGTCACGCACCACATTATGTCGATGTTTAATACCAATAATACTGCGCATGATACATCGTGATCCCCATAGATATCACCCTTAAAACCTTGGAACAAGCGAGCACGACATCCGAGTGGAGAAAAGGGAACACCTGAGCGATAGCATAAAACACACCGGTGGTTTTAGCATTTATAGTGCCTGACCCCATATCGGGACTACTACGAGTCGGTCAAGTATGGTCTTCCATTTGCGATCTCCATAGGGCCATCCGTCTAGTAGATAAATATTAAAATAATATTTATATAATAATAATAATAATAATAATAATATAAATATAAATTATTATATAAATTTTAAAATAATAATATTTAGATAATAATAATATCAATATTATATAATAATAATAATAATAAATATTTATAATAATAATAATAATAATAATAATAATAATAATAAAATAACAAAATATTATAATATTAATACTTATTAATATAATAATAATAAATAATTTTACAATAATATTTATATAATAATAATAATAATATAAAATAAAATAATAATAATATAATATAATAATAATAATAATAATAATAATAATAAATATTTAATATAAATATTAAATAATAATAATAATAAATATTCATATTATTATCTATTATTTATATTTATTATAATAATTATTATTTTATATTTATTATTTAATACTATTATTATTATTATCATCTATTATTTATTACTATTTATTACTATTATTATTATTATTATATAATTATATTATTATTATTATTATTATTATTATTATTATTTTCGAATTACATTACGTTGCAAGTCAATAAAACATAATGACAGAGTTCGTGTTTAGTTGTCCTACTGCTGAGGAAGTTTTGCTTCCCAACTCACTGCTTTAGGCTATGGCAAAGAGTTTGACCACGACAATCCTGACTTAACAGTTTCTACTGTCGTGCATCAGATCAGCCCTTCCGGACAGCCTTCTATGGTCATTGTTCCTCCTGGGCCGACCCGTCTGCTCCTCTCACAGGCTCAACCAGGGAAGAAGAGCCCCGTTTTGATGACATGTTTGACACCGGGGTGCTGGATGGGGCCGGTGATGCCTAGTTTATGTGTTCGCATCGGGTGGCATTTAGACTATGTAGGATCATACATATATGTTGTTTGATAATTCGGGTGGTCTAGGGAGATGATTAAACAAGTATGCCATTGTTAGAGAGTGAAAGAGATGAGAGGGAATTCTAGAGAGATAAACAAAAATGTGAAAGGTTAGATTAGAAGTTTCACCCCTTCCAAGGATGGAAGGGGTATTTATAGTTACAACTACTACGTCCTCCTGTCGGACTGTGGATCAGGCATACAGTGGGTAAAGACCCGTCCTTCCTCCACGGTGTTACACTAAACTAATCTACGCTAATAACTAACTAATTAACTACTAAATAATGTAACTAATGATATGTCTACGAGCTAACATATGCTAGACTATAATTGGGGTGACCGACACTTCCTTATGGAATTTCCAATTCCTAACAATCTCCCCCTAAGGGAGGTCACCCCATGATTTACATTTTAAATCCTAGCATGCAATTATGTCTTTAGTTCCGAGCTCGTAGACTTCAATTCTTCAATTTCACAATCTTTGTGCTTGAGCAGTGACTCTTCATAGTCCGATTATTTTGTACTTTCAGTGGAGGTCTTTGAACTGATCCACGTCTTGATGATCTTTGAGCTTTCTTTGAGATCATCAGCCACAGTTAATCTCTGGATCACCCTTTGTTGTGTTTCCTTCATGTGATGTTGTGACTTAAGGACCGACATGCTCACACTTTCTGGATCATGACATCTTTTCATCAGAGTAGCGGAAGCTTTTCTGGTTCATGATATTTGCAGCTATCAGAGCCAGATTATGTAGATAAGCACTTGTCTTGATTTCTTTAATTAAGTGTGGATGTTGTGAGCATGCGGCTTTGGATTGACTTCTTAATTCTGATCAGCTACAACCGTCCAAATGTACCTGCAAACAACAGTTAGCAATAAAACACACGAAAGTGTCTTTGATCACTTTCGTTGAATTGAGGTACACGGCCCACGGTTCTCCGTTGATCGATTACAAGTCTTGCTGTGATCGGTATAATTCGAAGAATCTCCTTGACGGGGTTTCGCAAATGTTCTAGTTGTTCTCAAACCGAACGTCTCAAAGAAGACAACACGGAGTGAGTGAACCGGTAATTGAGATTTCTTGATTGATGAAAAATTGATTTGAAAACAATCGTATTGCTTGAAGAAAGAGTTTTGCAATACGAACAAGGTTTTATGAGAAAGATCAATTTTCAATCAAAAATACTTTTGTATTTGAAAAGAATACACATTCGATGTGCTAGAGAAAGAAGAGATTTGCACATCGAAGGTTTTCCAAAAGTATTTTTCAATCGGAGATACTTTTGTGTTTGAAATATGAATACACATTCAATGTGCTAGAGAAAAGAAGATTTGCACATCGAGCGGTTTTGAAAAGTATTCGTCAATTCATTTCTGGACCAAGGTTGATTCACGGTGAATCGCCCCATCGTTCATCCGGTTGTCACAAGCTTGATCTTTTAGAAAGATCTCACATGTCACCCACCAAGAGCTTGTTTGATGTTGGCTCTAGAAGGATTTCCATCTTCATCGTGAATATTTACATATCACTCGGATGTTACGGCGTTACCACAAGGATAATCGTGGGACTCTCAATATATACTTACTATCCACATTGTGTGAAACAAGTCTTCATTAATTTTGTGTCCTAATGAGATATTGTGGATGATCTTTTGGCTCTAGACTCAATTGTGCACATTTGGTTTCCTATGCTGGGAGACTAGGAGAGGGTCTCCTTCTTCAATATCAACAATCTCTAAGAGAAAGTCGATAGATTATGTAGGTTCCCGTGAGAATGAATCAAGTCCTTTTAAGAGGAACTTGAGTAGCTTGGAAGTTAGGTGCGGTCGTCCTTTGGGTCCATGACGTCTTGTCTTCAATACCGGTGTTACCTTAGTAACCACCGGTAGTATATGTATTGAACCGGTTTACGCCCTAAGGTTGAATTATTGGAGGCTATTTCTTTTCACCCTTTCACATTCATTTCTTTTTATTCTTCAACCCTTCATTGCTTACCGAGACTTCATAACTAGAACCTTGTTGGGTTTATTCCAATTACTAGCTCATCTCGATCCGCACTCTTCCCGTATTCTCATTTTTCTCCTTTTTTCATCATACCTAAGGACTTCTACACTATCTAGTGGATTGTCCCTGGGTAGATCCCTCTGGTTCTGGCTGGATCGTGGGAAGTAATACCTAACATAACCATCCTTATAACACCAATCATAAAGTAGATTGGTCGGTCTTTTGGTATTGTTCTTTCCTTCTTGAAACCAATTGAAAAAATCAATCAAGGTACTTGTGATATAATATCAAAAGCATTTTGTACCTTAATTGTTTTTGATCATTTAGAAATGCTCCCCCTCAACATGTGCTCGTATGATTTTGAAATTGTTTAGCACATGGAGGCAAGAGTTCTTTGAAATAATTTCTTGATCACAATTTCCGTGGAAAAAGCCATTTGATTTTCTTGGTAAATTCTCCCCCTCAATATGTGCGTTGGTCGTTTGAAATCATTTAACACATAGAGGAAGGAGTTCTTTGAAGTACTTTCACGATCACACAAGCCATTAAGAAACCATTAGAAAATCAATCAAGGTACTTATGTTAGAAATCTTTGTACCTTGAAAGTTTATTTTCTTTTGAAATGCTCCCCCTCAGTATGTGCTTCGAGATTCGAACGCGTTTAGCACATATGGGAGAGCAGCCTACACAATTGAATCAAACGATCACCTTTTATCAGATTTCACAATTAAATCACAAATTCTCCCCCGATCAAAAGTATCAAACCCTTTGAGATTTTGGATCCCAAGTGATTTAATACGGTTTAGAAAACATGGGAGAACTTGTGCCTGGTTTAAATTTTCTTCTGGTTTTTGGTTAAATGCTCCTCCTCAATCATGTGCATTATGTATTTGAAATCGCATGGCACATGAAGGAAGGAGTGCTTTTGAAACAATCACCCTTTAAAACCGATTTGAGATTTAAATCACGATCTCTCCCTCGATCAAAAATTTCAAACCAATTGAGATTTGTGATCCCAATTGATTTAAATCATTTAGAAAAATTTGAGGAAAGACGTGGCAAGATTTAATTTTGAAAAATGACAGATATGGATCAATTTTAGACATTAAAGATTGTTAGTGTCAAGTATGATAGTTTTAAGAGATCTTTAAGTAAAATAAAACAATTTCACAATCAAACAAGAACTAAAAAAATTTCATTTTGTAAGATCTTTGAGTTTTAAAGAGAATCATACCATGACATAACAATAAATCTTTAGATCACCACTTATTATTGTACAAACCAGACTTTTATGAAGAAATATCGTTTGAAAATACTTAAGTTTGAAATCACTCCCCCCCTCAATCAATGACCCTAGTCGTTGATTGAGTGACTTATGTTTAAAATGAAGTCCGGTCGATTTTCAAAATTTGAGTTCAGTTTATTTTCAAAACAATATTTATCCATTTTCAAAATAATTTTATCAAATTTTTGAAAAATGGTATTATTCACTACTTGTCCTGCACAAAATGCGTTAGGTGGAGTAGAACACAAGTTGCTTCTGTTTTTGCTGATAGGATGAAAGAAAACCGTCTGCAGAAGCAGTGAGACCTCTGAAGTTGCATCTATCGTGCCAACTATCCATAGAGAGATCTAATTAAGCTCCGTTTCTTCTTTTGTCGACTTCAAGAAATAGTTACCCTTTCCTTTCGGCATCCAATCTTCTTCATTAGTGGGATCCGGATCGGGAACATTCTTATGAACCATGATATCTGCATACGTTAGTGGACATACAAACATATATATGGTGATCGACATCACCCAAACAACAATCGACTAATAAAAGTCAATTCAACATATCAATCAGATCATGTAAAGCATGGGAATAATGTGTGTATCAAACTCTAATCATTTAATCCTAACAATCATATCCTAGGCACCTAGTCCTTCAACGTAGGTTAACATGTTTTACATTTAAGTATATAGGATAATTAGATAAGCCCGTTAGATGATATAAATTTGAAAACATTCTCCCCCTCAATCAATGACTTATTTCATAAAAAGATTTAAATAAGCTGAAGTCATTGATTGGATTTTTCAAATTTATGAAAACTTGATTCTGATTGAATTTCAAGCGACTCAATTTCCACCATTTTTGAAAACAACAAATATTTTTTTGAAGAATATTAGACGGAAAAACATTTGTGTAGGAACAGCAGTCCTTCGACATACTTTCCTCATTTTGTTTTAGGATAAGTGCACGAAATTTTTGAAAATTGGTTTAGCGCAGCACTTTCCTTTCTTGAAGAGCGGGTTGCTATCTGAAATAATAGCAAACCATAGTTTAAGCACGGGTTACAGTCTGAAGTAACTGCAAGCCATTAATTTGTGACATGTATTGAAAAGAAATATTTACACCTTCTGCTCGAACTTCATCTATGGTCCCGTGCCATTGTTGAATGACATTTCTAAGACCGTAGATGTTATCGATACGGAAGACATGTCTTGAGATAACATATTTTGGTATTTTTCAGATTTTCTGATTTTTATGGGTTTTTGAAGGTTTTATATTTTTCTATTTTCTTTTTGTTGGTTTTATATTTTTGTATTTGGTTTTTTTATAATTATTTACAGATAGAGTAGATGATATAGTTTAAGAAGATGATGATACGAGTACCGAGATAAAGATATCGAGCAGCCCCGTTGTAGAAGATAGAAGTCATCATCTCTTAAACATTCACCACCAAAGCTTCCGAGGCTCTTGAAGAGAAGGAATTGAGCCTTTAAGAAAGCGAGATTTTGGCAGCTTCCCCCAAACCGAAAATCCTTTAGCTGAGCAGATTCAAAGCTTTCTTTCAAGCTTCCCTTAGCCATGTGCACAAAGAAGCACACCATTATCATCGATCTTGCTGCTCCTTTTAAGAATAATCTTTGTGATTATTCGTTCGGGGTTATATCATCAAGTAGAAGAACAACAACGTTTCATCCCACAATCTTCTCATATTTCTTTCCACTGAAGTCTGAAGCGAAGAAAACCATAAGTAGTCAAGAGACCAATTCCCCCAAGTAGTTGAATTGATGCAGTCAGCCTCTTGGAAAAAGCTCAAGAACCCGAATACAGATATACCCAAAGACAGAGAAACTTATAACATCGAAGTAGCAGATTAAGTCCGATATGCAAAGAATAACCCCAAAGTATACTTTTCTCTCCCCTGAAGAATGTGTATGAAGCTCAAGAACCCAAAGTACCCAAATGTCCAAAGAAAGAATAACCGATAACATTGAAGAAGCATGCTGAATCACTGATTATCTCTGCGGATGTCAACTCCGGCATAAGTGATTATCACAGAATCACTAGTTAAGCTCTCAAGTGAAACAACTGAGCATCCCCAATGTACCCAATCTCTCTCCCTTGATGATTGCGATAACATCGAAATCTTCACACACTTGTGTACCTAAACTAACTCTTCCATCTCTTCCCCCACATAGTTGGAATAAGGACACTAAACGCCATGAGTCAAACCTTGAGTTTCTCTGCGGTAATGACATTCGTCTTCCCGGGATATCTTCAATCACTTAGAAGTATTAAGAGCATCAAGTTTACTCGCGTTTAGATGCGTGTCTCCTTCCCCCTTGCTGGTTTTGATACTTCAGAATCAGCAACACATTCTAAGTCCATGTACTTGAAATCTTTTGAGAAGACCGTTTGAAGTCTTGTGAGAATCAACTTGCTGAAGTAGGATGTGAGCAAGTCTAATTGGGGATTAAATCTTACATTTCACTCTCCCCCAATTAGTGCTCTCCCTAAATCTGACAATCTTTCAAATAAATGCCCGAAATAGGAAGAAGTCTTTAGATCATTAAATGCAATTCGTCTTTTAGTCTTCTAACATGCAGCAGAAAATGTAGAACAGACTGTAGACTCGACCTTCTTCTAGATTGTCCATTTGGGGAATAGAAAGTTAACATCTTCATCTCACCAAAACGCCTCCCAATTAACTTACATCTTGCAAGTCCCCTTAACTAAAATCTCTCCCGATCAAACAAGAACAGAAAGATGTTCATCAAGGAAATCAGCAATCAGCCCGCAACGAACATACGAAATGGTAATACCAAACTACCAATCACATCAAACAAGAACAAAGAGATTGTTCAGAATCATCATGTTGATGTGTACGTGAAGCATTAACCGGAAGCACTTTGTTGATAAACTCATCAGTCCGTGAGAAGATGTCAACCGACGGCTCTTAGAAGAAACTCCATGTAAAGATGACCCGATAAGAAGAAGCTCGGTTCTTACATGAGTTTGGAGTCGTTTGACCATTTATTCTCATATATCAATTAACCATGCAGTAAAAACACACTTCTTCTCCCCCTCAAGAATTGCATACGGAGTTGCCATTCTTGATTGAATAAGTGAAAATCAACCAAATGTATTCTATTCACACTTCTCCCCCTCAAAGGTAGCATACGATGTCGCCATCATCATTATAATTGAGCAAGTGGAATAGGAAAACAATCAACGATAGTCCGGTTCACTTGATAATTGAAAGCGCATGGAAAAAGCATGAAGCATGTTGATGAGAATGGTCATAATTAAGAATATTTATCTTCTTCAGAAGATAAAGCGCACTGAAGCGTACACTTTTCTTTTCTTTAGGGAACGAGGCTTGAACTGTTGTGTTCAAATGTCATAAGCAAGAAGATTTCTCTTCTTTCGAAGATAATGTGCATTGAAGCGTCCACATTTCTTTTCTTTAGAGAACGAGGCTTGAACTGTTGTGTTCAAACGTCGTAATCTCTCTCTTTTCAACCTCTCTTGGCAAACTTGTAATCAACCCCATTATCATTCAGTAGGCTCTTTGTTGTGACAGCTGATGGAGAAACCCCAATATGATGAATTTGATCTTGAAGTAAACTAACCCGAACTCGTGACTTAAACTTGCACTTATGTAACAAAGAGCGGTGCCGAGAATTCATGCCCTTTTGAATCTCTAAGTACTCTATACTCTTCAACCAACCAACCATCAAGTATTAGACGTACATCACCTCTTGAAAATCCACAATTCAATGTGACCCTGAGCACTACAACGTAACTCCTTAAAGTGATAGTTATTTTGTGGTGGCAAGAGCCCAATTCCCCCAACTGGTAAAAGAAAAGGAAAAGATCACCCAAAAATAACTAGATTTCCAAGTCTTCATTTTTGAAAATATTAAAAGCTCAAACAAGGATCTCGAAGAATCTTCATCCAACCATCCGCGATACCTTCAGATACTAAGTACACTCGCCCGTGATATTTCACTTCAACCTCAAATAAATAATACTGAATTAACGCCGTTGTCACATCTTATGGTTAAAAGCTTAACTCTAGCCTCCTTTTACGTTTTAAGTGAACTATGATAATGGTTTCATCTCGACCATGGTTAAGAACACATAACCCCGTAAAACCTTGTAATAACAAAACTGCCATGAAGAATATCCAAACAATCACCCAATTCATGAAGTACACCCTTTTATCCATTCTTTGAAGTAGAAACCGTAGCACCAGCATCAAAAGATCCCGAAATACACTTTCCTTTCTCCAGGATGGTTCCATCATCACGGAATTTTACAATTCTATGGTTTAAACCGAGAAATAGTTTCTTCCGCGGGATTTTACAAAACCAAGAATGAACCGTAAGATAGATCCGTAAATGCACTTAACAATTACCATGATGTTTCCATTTTCACTGTATTTTACAAATCTATGATTTAAACCGAGAAATAGATCCTTTCACGGGATTTTACAAAATCAAGATTAAACCGTAAACAATGTCAGCTTGAATGTGTTATGACAACTTTGGTTTCAGTGAATGTCTGTTTTAGGGGAACATGCAGCGGTTCATCAACGGTTCATTCTCAATCATCAATAATAACATCAACAATTCTTTACCCATATGTAGATAACTTCACAAACCATACTAAGTCGAGTAGTATACACTACTTCCCCCTGAGGTTGACCGTAAGACATCAAAGTACATGATTCTCCCCCATGATGGTTTCGAACTTTAGGAAGTATCACTATCGTGTACGACCATCTGCACGAAAAGTTCTTGTCATAAAAAAACATCTTGAAAAATCATGACTGACGCTGAAGATTCTTGAAAGATTTTGCTTAGACTGTGAAGTGTCATTGATATTTAGAGGCATTGAATTTTCAATGGGAATTGCTGATCAACTCTCAACCATTCAAACCTTTGGTAAACACATCATTCAAGTATTCTGGCGGCTATTGTAGTGACCACATGGAGAAGTAAACCCGACATATCAAACTTGAACATGAAGTTGAATTCCCCAGATTTGTTACTTTAGCTTGTACTAATCCTTGTGAACAAAGAAATGGTGTACCCAATGTACAAAACCTCTTGACGTATTGATAACGCTACACGCGTCGTTCGGGGTCAAAGGAACTTCCTTTTCGTTGAGCAAGTTTTTCAACACCCTAGGCAGTGAACCTAATCGTTGTAGTGTAGTATTAGGGTAAGCCACGGGTATTGATATCGTTCTCTAGGGGAATAGGAATGCTAGTGAGAAGTTACTACGCTAAGGTTGGGGTTGAGGAAGATTATTTTTTATCTTTTTATATTTTTTTAGGAAAGGAAAGGTACGAATCTCGGGGTTTGGATTTGGGGGTTGGTATTGCTACCGATTACTCTACTTATCTAATTATCTAATCTAAGGTGTATGTAGTCTATGTCTAATTATTGTGTGCTCGTATGATAGTTTAAAGATGTGTTTACTTAGGTTTTACTACTCCTTAATTATCTCCTATTGGTGGTTGAATTGTCACGTCCTTATTCTTAGTTGCGTTGTGTGTCTAAGGTTGTAGGGTATGCGTTTCTCCCTAACTCTTTGAACTTACCAAAGGGTCTTGTCTACAAAACCCACTAGGGATAATAAACTCTTACTCTAAGGCACTCTTTGGATGGTTTAGCTTACAACTACTCAAGGAGTTATATTTTAAGGTTCACAAAGATTTAATCAAGCATTAAGTACACAACGAATGACCTATCGCATTACTAGATCATTAATCAACTAAGATAAGAGACAACCAATCAATATTCAATAATTAAGTTTCATATTCCCTAAGCAAACACACAAGTAAATTAGCCAGACATGAAGAACATGCAAGCATACACACAAATAATCAAAGACATAATTGTATTAATGAAGTAAAACACTTATCTTGGTGTAAGATAGGGTTTCGAACCCTAAAATCTTGTACAAGACAACCTTGGTTCGGTTTAGGTTTTACTCCAAAAGACTACACACAAATCTTGAAAAATTCGGATTCTATATATAAGATTACATACTGCGACGGCGTCACCTTATGTTTTGTGGCGCCGTCGTGTCGCCGTCATTAGGGTTTTGTCTTGGCCACGTTAGACTTGCGACGGCGTCACCTTATGCTTGTGGCCGTCTCGGATTGCATCTAGGCCGTCGAGTTGCGACGGCCTACTCTTTATAACTTGACGTCGTCACTTGAAAATAGGTGTTTTGGCTTCGTCCCGCCACAAAATCCTCCGACGGCGTCGCAGTTAAGCGATGGCGCCATCACCTTATGTTTTCAAATCTTTGAGTATCTCGATTACGACTTTGGCCATTTTCTTCAGATATTCGCGCCTTTTCGTCCAAATAAGTGCCATTCTAGCATTTTGCCTTCAAGAGACCTAAAAGTGAAAAGGAGCGATATTAAGCAATAACGGATACAAAAGTGATCAAATAAGGGCTTAAACGACCCTCAAAAGGTACCTTTTAAAACCTTATCAAATATCCCTACACTTGGTATTTGATTGTCCTCAAGAAAATGTGCTTTTAGCCAATTAATTTATAAGTTAAGGGTCATGAAGCATTGGTTTAAAACAGTCCACAACACATATAAGCCCATAAAAGTCATAACAAGCACGGAATTACATACTAGCACCTCACATGGGGTGTTTGGATACTCATCTCTCTCGGTGTATATGAAATATAACAAATTGGAAATGGAAGATAAACACTCATTAACCGGTCCTAGTACATAGATTACCATAGGCTTGAGAATAGATCAAACCTCCATCGCTTTGGCGTAAGCACCTAGGAAAGACTATCAAAGTGATCTTTAAAGGGTTGTAACGTTAGGCTTACGGTAGGGAAACAAAGGGTTTGGTGGGATAGGCTATTTAGTGGTGGCAAGTCAAAAATCTCTATGTTAAATGCATACGAAGAATGGCGTTGCTAAGCCAAGACTCGACACTCTAGACTCTAAATAACTGAAACAAATAAACATAAATTTAAAAGATAGATGTAGGATGGTAGCCCGTATTTTTTTTTTCACTCTATATATATATTTTTTTTCTTTTCTCTTTTTCTCTTTTTTTTTCGATTTTTTTTCATACACTTTTACTCAACCATCCTCTACGGTAACATCAAAATGATAGGGATTTATAGGCACATCCCTACACTTGAGTTTTTATTACTCTAACACTAATTTGACCCGAATTGAAAAGATCAAAACACTTGGGGTATGCTATTACGCAAGTTAGGGAATTTAACGTTCCCTTCTAATCATTTTATAAACTTTAACTTTTTCCCATGAGTCCCAATCGTCCCAAAGCGTGTACAAAGGATATGACTCGACTTAGCAACTCATGCAAGCAATCAGATAATTGAACTAAGGGTTTAGGGTGATAACAATAAAGCACTAAAAGTGAGTGCATATAGGGTAGGCTAAGGCGATTTGGGTGTATATTTGGGGTGGGGTGTAAACAATGCTCTTCATTGATATTCGGAAAAACCAAACATCACGAGAACCGCGAAAAGGATAGGCTCGAGGGTTAACTAGGGTATCGTGTACTAAAGATGAGTACAACGCAAAAGGTGTGGGGAATTACTCAACCAAAGTGGAAGAAGTAATTATATTACGAATATCAAACAAGGGTTATCCTAATGCCTCTTATCATTTAGTTATTCCTAACTACACAAGTGCGATCTTACTAGCGATCTCGGGATGCATCACAAAACAGGTTCTAGAATCTATTATACTACCGGTTCACACACTAAGCATTAAAGATGAATGCTTTAATTCCTACTAATCTAAGGCGATCCTCACATTTTGGGTGGAATTTAGGTGGTAAAGGGTTTTGTGCTAGTCATGCAACTTCCTATCCGTGAGGCGCTTTTGTTAAGACTAATGGCCCACTCCTATATGTCATGAAAAATTTTAAATTTGGTGCCAAAATTACCCTAACCGACATTTTCTCATGGTTTATTACACAAATACAATTGGACAAAGCAAATAATCAAGGATAAGCATAGTTTCAAAGTTCCGTTTATTTTCCTCCTACACTTAAACCGAACATTGTCCCCAATGTTCCCAAAGTATCAAAGTTATGATAATGGAAGGTAATTAAAAGCGAAAGAAACTAGCACTCCTGATTAGCTCGGTAGGATCCGTGTGTGAAGTAGTGGTTAAATCCTTTCCAAGAAGAATTTATGCGTGAAAAGCTCCTTCCAATCTTATGTAACTTCTTCTTGATAAATTAAACTGCACACTTGAAGAAAACAAACGAAACCTTCGTAAAATCGGTGGTAATAATATATATAAGACTCGATTTAAACTAGGATATAATGCTTGTGGAATGGATGTTTACAATTTCTTAAAAATTAAGACCGCAAAATTCCAAAATTTATAAGTAGCTCGAAAACGAGAAAAAAGTAATGTTGTTTTACTCCTTCCCGACGCCGTCAGTTGCGATCTGACGCGTCGGTTATCCCGACAAAAGCGGTCTGCGATTTTACGGAAAAATTCGGAAAATTGACATCTTTAGAATCGGAAAATTTACGCAAAACACCCATTATGACTCGATACAAGCATTTGACTTGAACAAACACACATATATATCTTTTAGTTAATTGTTATTCTCATGTTTACGTTTCTTTTGAAAACGTGTGTAATCCTCCCTACACTTATCCCTTATGTAAAATACCTTTATATGCAATTAAGGCGAGGTTAAAACAAAATAAAGCATTTTACAAATTTAAACATGAGAATAAACAATCAATAAAAGACATATGACACTAACAAGCAAACAATTAAGCATGGGTTGCCTCCAGGCGCTTTTCTTTATTTAAGAGTCTTGTAGCTAGACTCGTAGTCGTGCTCTCACGTGACTTCATTACCGCCACCTTCTTCCTTCGCTTTCCTTCGTCGAAAGGGTGTAGACATTGTATGCTTACCGTGGATTCCTTGCCAACGTTGTCTATTATGGTGACGGTTTTATCTTTTAAATTGGTTTCCTTCATCAGTGAAAGGTCCAAACCATCTTGGTTTGTTTCTACCTCGTAATGCCCTTATCCGTGATTTGTATAAAAGTACTTTTCTCCTTTTAGAAATTCCTTAGGGTTCCTTTGTGCCTTTGGTATCGAAGTGGGATTATTTCCTAACTTCTTATCGGGTTTCCACAACGTTGCATACAATCCTTGAACCATAAAGTCCCTAAGCCCTTTTTCCCAGTCATTCATCTTCTTCTTAACACTATTGCTAGGGGCTTTTTGATTTCCACCCGTAATCATTTCCATGATCTTAAGAGGATACCTTGGGATGATGGGTATCCTAGCGTACCCCTTCCCGCTTTTGAGTATCATGATTCCCTCTCCGCATTTGATGGTTGCCTTAGCGGTGGCCAGAAATGATGTCCCAAGAATGAGGGGCACGTTTTTATCTTCCTCAACATCAATGATCACGAAATCCACCGGATAAACGATATTAGCCACCTCAATTAGAACATCCTGGGATAGAAGTTGCTGGTGTGTATGTTTACAATCTTTGAATTTTCCTATGAATATTTTTTTAAGATCAAATAGTGCTTATTAAAAAATCCATAATCAAATTTCTTCTTACAATTCCACCTTATTCTACATACTATTGTTATGATAATCTAAGGAAATGAGTATTATTTCCCTCTTGGTTAGTTCTCGAAGACGTCCTGAGTGATCGAATGCAGATCCAGTGACACGATAGTGATATTGACTATTGGTATCCTAACACTTCTCAGAAGATAAATTTACCTGTTGGATCGGTACCCTAATACATCACGCTAATGGAAACGGAACGATAACTTGGTATCCATCATAAAAGCAATTTTAGGAACTTGTTTGATGCATTATTGTGTGTTGGATATTCATTGAGTTGATTATTTATACAATATTGGTTCACATTTTGGTCATTGAGAAAACAGCACTTGATAAGTTTTGTTAATCATAAACTTCCAAAAACTTTAGGTAATTTGTACATACTAGTCATCGCGAAGTTATAAGAACAGCATCCCATTATAAGATATAATGTTAAAACACACATCATACTAAAGTATTTAGCCTTTTCTTCATGTATTTTGTTAATTTATCAGACCCATAATTATACGAGTCTTAGAATTGCAAAGTTTATTCAATCCCCTAGAGAACGTTTTATCTTTTCAATGCGTTTAACGCCTAAGTGATTACCATGTTAACTATTATTGATGGATAATAGTGCTCCGATCAACAATTGGAATGTGTTTGACCGACACTTTGGATGAAACAATAGCTTCACTTTTAAGGTGAATCATCAGTAATAAATTTATGTAAAAGAAACATATCCAATTGGTAAAAACCAATTAATGCCCATGAAACAATTGTTGAAAAGAGTTACTTCATAGCGGTTCAAAAAAAGAGTTACCAACAACCACCAAAGTTGTAATGATGATTGCGTGGTTTCTGTTAATAATTGATGTATGACGAGAATGTGAGGTTGAGGGTGATTCTTTTTTTAGCTTTTTATATTTTTTAGAAAACAAGTAAAATCTCGGGGTATAGGAGTGGGGGGTGTTACTAAAAGGTTGGTGTTCATAGAGGGGTTTGGAGTGATCATGTATAGTTTATGACAAAATTCCAACTATTTCGATGTTTTGCAATTTGGATGTAGAGGATACCATAAACTTTATCATATTTGCATACTGGTATATACATGATTGTCAAGTTAGAATGTAAAAGCTCTGTATTAGTGTTTTCTACTGTAATAAGAACATCGACACTTATTGCAATCTTATTCGTATAGAGATTAAATCAGTAAATACTTCTGTTATTTGAACTTTGATCCTATATTTTATCATTTAATCATAGTTGTATGTGGTTCATATAAAAGGGTAATTTTCGATAACTCCCAAAATTTATATGTTTATGTCGATGCATGTGGCTCACTTAGATCTAGCTTATCCAAGGGTAATATTAGATATAGACACCAGACCGTACATGTTTTTCATTTATATTTGTTATTTGAACTATACAATTGGATAACAACTCTTAGATTAAAGTTGAGCATTACAAGGAGTAAATAATTGAATCTGAGGTTAAATGAGATTTTCTAGTATTTAGGCATGTTGATATGGAGTGTCTACTCTTAGGTTGATAAAAAAAGTTTGATACAAGATATAATGATATTTCTTGTATCCCTCAAACTTGATAGAAAGGCCATATAGTTTTATGTGACAATGTTAGTCATGACAATAATTAAATTGATAGACTTTTTCGATTCCCATACTTGATTAAGAAATTCACAGATTCAATATCTTCCAAATCTAACCTATCCGTGCACTTTTATCCTAATCACTTTTTTTTGAATAATGGTAACCTCACAGTAGTGTAAACAAAACCCTTATTTGGGGATGAATAACTTGTAATTGCCGTGGGTACTCTGATCACTACAGGTGCAAAATTGATTGGTCGACCATAATATTAATTCATATTCTATCATAATAAGAATGGTGGGTGGTTATCACCTTCCATGATGAAAAGTGATGTGATTACGAACAAAGGTAACGAAGAAGGGGGATAGACTATGAGAAAGCTAAAAAATGAGAAAAATTTACTTGATAGGAATCAAGCAAAGGAAACCTAAACGAGGTGGACTACTAACTAGCTATTCTATTCCCCGGCAGCGGCGCCAAAAACTTGATAACGCTACACTCATCGTTCGGGGTCAAAGGAACTTCCTTTTCGTCGAGCAAGTTTTTCAACACCCTAGGCAGTGAACCTAATCGTTGTAGTGTAGTGTTAGGGTAAGCCACGGGTATTGATATCGTTCTCTAGGGGAATAGGAATGCTAGTGAGAAGTTACTACCCTAAGGTTCGGGTTGAGGAAGATTATTTTTTTATCTTTTTATATTTTTTTAGGAAAGGAAAGGTATGAATCTCGGGGTTTGGATTTGGAGGGTTGGTATTGCTACCGATTACTCTACTTATCTAATTATCTAATCTAAGGTGTATGTAGTCTATGTCTAATTATTGTGTGCTCGTATGATAGTTTAAAGATGTGTTTACTTAGGTTTTACTACTCCTTAATTATCTCCTATTAGTGGTTGAATTGTCACGTCCTTATTCTTAGTTGCGTTGTGTGTCTAAGGTTGTAGGGTATGCGTTTCTCCTTAACTCTTTGAACTTACCAAAGGGTCTCGTCTACAAAACCCACTAGGGATAATAAACTCTTACTCTAAGGCACTATTTGGATGGTTTAGCTTACAACTACTCAAGGAGTTATATTCTAAGGTTCACAAAGATTTAATCAAGCATTAAGTATACAACGAATGACCTATCGCATTACTAGATCATTAATCAACTAAGATAAGAGACAACCAATCAATATTCAATAATTAAGTTTCATATTCCTAAGCAAACACACAAGTAAATTAGCGGACATGAAGAACATGCAAGCATACACACAAATAATCAAAGACATAATTGTATTATCAGTAAAACACTTATCTTGGTGTAAGATAGGGTTTGGAACCCTAAAATCTTGTACAAGACAGCCTTGGTTCGGTTTAGGTTTTACTCCAAAAGACTACACACAAATCTTGAAAAATTCGGATTCTATATATAAGATTACATCTGCGACGGCGTCACATTATGTTTTGTGGCGCCGTCGTGTCGCCGTCATTAGGGTTTCGTCTTGGCCACGTTAGACTTGCGACGGCGTCACCTTATTCTTGTGACGCCGTCCTCTTGACCGGCGCGTCTGGATTGCATCTAGGCCGTGCGAGTTGCGACGACCTACTCTTTTATAACTTGCGTCGTCACGAAAATAGGAGTTTTGGCTCTTGTCCGTCACAAAATCCTCCGACGGCTTCGCGATTAAGCGATGGCGCGTCACCTTATGTTTTCGACTTTGAGTATCTCGATTCGACTTTGGCTATTTTCTTCAGATATTCGCGCCTTTTCGTCCAAATAAGTGCCATTCCACATTTTGCCTTCAAGAGACCTAAAAGTGAAAAGGAGCGATATTAAGCAATAACGGATACAAAAGTGATCAAATAAGGGCTTAAACGACCCCTCAAAAAGGTACCTTTTAAAACCTTATCACGTATCCTCAACAGCGTGAGACACCGAAACTAAATAGCAAAGTCTTTATCACACTCAATAAACGCCCAAACAAGTCATCTTCGCGGAAGGGTAGAAAGAAAGAAGACGAAATAAGTAAACGAGCCTGAAAAACTTCTCTTCAAAACCAAATAAGAAATACCGAACAACAACCCTGTAGTCAACCGTGTTCAACTTTTGGTTCAAGCCGTAACATAAAATATTCCGTGAAAGTGTATAAACCAATGTATCAAACCATATAGCAACAAGTCACATCAGTTCATCAACTCTCATCTAAGTCAAATCTGATATCTGTTTCTCAAACAAATTAGATCTAATAACAAATTATTGACCCCATTCCATATAATCACCCAATACCACATGAACCCTTAAGAAACCCATCATTCAAATCAAAGATTTTATCTCATAGACATTTCTTCTTCCATGAATCAGACATCATAAATCCATATTCACGAGTATGTATCAAACTCCAACGGACGCCCGGTCCATAAATATATCCACTTTATAAAAAATAATGCCCGATTATCACACCACATAGGTTCGGCCCATCCATATCAAATTCAATTGAAGCCCATTATCCAATTTAACATCACCTTTAATGAACTTGGATCCGAAACCCAAATATTCAGCCCATGTGATCAAAATAATACACGCCCAATAAAATGTGATCAAATATTCAGCCCATGTGATCAAAATAATATTCAGCCCATGAAGGCCCATTGCAAACCTGAACGAATATCACATATGCCCTAATTTTCGAATGTATTTAACACTTACATCTCACATAATACCAGACCTTAAAAAACTGTTTCATCCGCCTCTTGAATAACAAACCCTAATTACCTTTATCAAATCCCTAAATCCTCTCATAACAGTACTCCGCCCCCATCCTTAATACTTCTCACAATCCGAATGCAGACATACACTCTACAAATCTCACCTCAACCTTTGATAAATAAAGGCGCTTCATCATTTATACAACAATCAGGTTGGTTGCTCTTTCTTGGTCACCTCACTCGCCACAAGGATGGCTTGAGTGAGTTATGTGACAACTACAGGGATGGTATGATTCCAACATTAACGCCACAGGGATGGTAGAGGGTTTTAGACATGGCTTTAATAACACACAGACGAATTCAGGTAGGTTTTAATTACTTTGATTTCATTTTTGTAATTAACGAATGAAAGTTTGGATGAAACCTTTTGGTTCAGTTCACACTTTAATATTCGAACATAAGAATGAGGTGCAAACTTCTCACTTGGATCAATGATGAGCTCTTTTGGTGAATGACCTCCGTTGTCATCTATCTTAGAATAATCCACCAAAGAGGGCTGAGATCGGACCCCTTTTATTTTTCAAATTAGAGCAGTTTAGAAGAGATCTCGTGATGTTATCGTTAATTTAAAAAACTTTGAGAGATCTTTTCTGCAATGAAATCAAAACCGTACATATTCTTTTGATATGTTAACGAAACATGAAAGAGGTTTTAACATTCTTGTTAATAATCCTTTTATACTTAGTTTCAGAAATTAAATAAGAAGCCCAAATCTTCAAATGAGATTGATGATGATATTCTATCTCGTGAGACATGACACTTGAAGTCAGATTAGTGTTGGAACCACAAGAAAAGAATAAACTGAGATCGCTAGAAATAATCATTTAAGATCGATAGTCTTGAAGTTTCTCAAGTCATGATGTGGGTTTGGTTTAAGATGAGAACTTCTTGTTGTTAGGATTACAAATCAAGATCTGTTGTTGTTACACGAGTCATATTGATGTTTGTTTGAGATAGTGGTATTTGTGATTTTTGAATGAATATGTGATTCTTGTGATACAATCTGTTGTGATTATGCTGATGTTTTTAGTCTTGGTTGATGTCTTTTGATGTTCATTGAATGTTGTATGTGGCTTGTAGAAACTAAGAATAGATGATTAGTGTTTGTATGAATTTGGTATAAAGATTGAGATCAACACTTCTTCTTCATCTCCATTTGGGTTCAATTAGTAGCAGTTTTCCAAAATGATTTTCCACAATGTTTTCTAGGTTCAAACCGCTTAAAACATCAAAATGCATTTGACCTTTCAACCAAATCTCACAAGTTCTTTTATGTGACAAAGCGCTTTTGACTTTTATTCAAATCATAGTTGACCAATATCAAACCGCATGTTTCTACCAAACCGCAGTTGACTTTTATCAAATCGCAGTTGACCAAGAGTCAAACCGCATACCATGTAAAAGCACAAATCGTACCTGATTCTTGTATACACAAACCGCATTTGACTTTTTGACCTCATATAGACAAACCGCAGTTGACTCAAAAGTCAAACCGCATAAAAGACAAACCGCATCATCAACATTTACTCAAATCGCATAGACATTTTGTGACAAACCGCATCCAGTACGTCGAATCTGGACATAAGTTAGACAAACCCCATACAAGAAAACTGGACTATTTTACAAAAACCGCATTGACGAAACTTTTATACAAACTGCATCAGAACAAGATTAATAACACCAGCAGATTCGATATATATGACGATGGCGGTTTACAACGAGCAACAAACCGCGGTTTACCCCATCGAACCACAAAGCGATGGCGGTTTTACAAAAACAGTTTTAACATCACAATTAAAAACCAGTAAGCTTGTTTGTTTAAAACCAATTTCAACTATTAACACCAGATTCAATCAGCAGTGAAAAACCTCAAACATCACACCATTTCAAACCAAATATAAAATGTTAATCAACCAACAAGACTCAAACCGCATCCAAGCAAGACCGCACAAACCGCATCTTAAAAATCGAACAAACCGCATTCAAAACCATACGAATTATCAAAACAACATAACCTTGGCTCTGGTCCATTTGTAGGATCATACATATATGTTGTTTGATGATTCGGGTGGTCTAGGGAGATGATTAAACAAGTATGTCATTGTTAGAGAGTGAAAGAGACGAGAGGGAATTCTAGAGAGATAAACAAAAATGTGAAAGGTTAAATTAGAAGTTCCACCCCTTCCAAGGATGGAAGGGGTATTTATAGTTACAACTACTGCGTCCTCCTGTCGGACTGTGGATCAGGCATACAGTGGGTAAAGACCCGTCCTTCCTCCACGGTGTTACACTGAACTAATCTACGCTAATAACTAACTAATTAACTACTAAATAACGTAACTAATGATACGTCTACGAGCTAACATATGCTAGACTATAATTGGGGTGACCGACACTTCCTTATGGAATTTCCAATTCCTAACAGACTATGCCGCCCTTACAATCTTTGTGAAGCTTTTACCTATGTTCTCTCTACCCGGGGGTATGCCCCCATTGTATTTTGTAGTAGATGTGATAGGATCGGGTCCGGGGCTATGATCCCGCTAGACTAGTTTTGTAATCTGGGGGTATGCCCCCGTGTATTTGTACAGGTTTTTTAACTTAATGATATTTCATATGTTTTATACTTGGATCGTATTCATATGTTTGGTTGGTTGCCGCGGTCCAATAGTCCGGGCTTTGCTTAATACCCTTATATTTATGTATTTTGTATTTCGGGGGTAATATGTGTTGGTCAATGGGTTTGCAATACCTCTTATATGCATGAGTCAATTATGAGGTTGCTCATCCTTGTGTTGGGTTTGCGACACCTCTTACACACGTGTCGTGGATATGCAATGAAATTACTAAAGACGTAAATAAACTTGTGTTTTGGGAAAATTTGTGAAGCGGGCTAGGCTCCACGTTTCATTAATGATTGAAGACAATACTAGAAAATAAAAACTTAGACATAAATTTAAACTACTTTCCCCGTTGTCCGGATCTTGTCCGCGATCAACTACAAAAGATGGGGCAATAGGCTTGCACTTACACATAACATTTTTTCAAGTTGCGAATGTTCCACGTCCGCGAAAGCATTTCTTCGTCCGGTCCTCTGAGTTTGTATGCTTCGTTCCCTAGTGCTTCCATTATCTCATATGGTCCTTCCCACTTCGGACCCAGCTTGCCCTTGTCTTCTACCTAACTAGCTTCATTACTGCAGTAGACGAATTCTCCGGGTCTGAATGCCGTACCACGGACTTTGGCGTTGTAGTACTTCTCCATCCTGGCTTTACTACTCGCCTCCTCAATTGCGGCGGCTTCTCTCTTTTCTTCCAAGAGGTCGAGGTTCAGACGGAGATTCTGGTTATTGGAGACCCGATTTACGGCTATGCACTGGATGCTTGGCATGCCAATTTCTACCGGGATGAACGCTTCTGTGCCGTATGTGAGGGAAAATGGGGTTTCCCCGTTACTAGTCTTGATCATCGTTCTGTGAGCCCATAGCACGTGCGGCACTTCCTCTATCCAGTCTTTGCTGCCTCTTTTTAACCTTGCTTTTATACCGTCTCCTAAGCTCTTGTTTTCACTTTCCACGAATCCGTTCGCCTGTGGATGTTTTACAGGCGCGAAAATTTGCTTGATATTGAGATTTTCACACCATTCCTTAAACGGGTTATCACGGAACTGTTTCCCATTGTCCGACACTATCTCGCCCGAAAGCCTAAATCGACATACGATGTTGTCCCAAACGAAATTCTTAACTTGTCTACCCGTGATGGTTGCCAGAGGTTTTGCCTCAATCCACTTGGTGAAATAATTGATTCCCACTATCATGTACTTGACCTTGTCCGGCGCTTCTGGGAAAGGGCCGCAGATGTCCAGAACCCATTTGTAAAAGGGCCATGGAGAGGTTATCGGGGTCAAGTTATGTTGCGGGTTCTTTGGCACCAGGCGGTGAACCTGGCAATCTTTGCATTTTCGTATAAGTTCACGAGCGTCCTTGTGCATTGTCGGCCAATAGTACCCAGAACGGATTTCTTTGTCCACGACTGCTCTTGGTCCCTAGTGCATGCTACACGATCCCTCATGGATCTCACGCATCACATGGTTGGCTTGGACGAGACCCATACATCTGAGCCATGGTTCAAGGAAGGATCTCCGGAACAGGACGCCGTCTCTTAGCGCTTACTGCCGCGCCTTGATCCTCAATTTTCTAGCTTCCTTGGCGTGTGTTGGCAATGTCTCTTCCCTGAGATAGTCAATCAGTGGGGTCATCCACGTGTCTCCTTCCTCTTCAACCAAAGCTAAGATTTCCCTTTCCTCGATTGATTTTTCCTTCAGGATTTCCATGAGTACTTGTTTTGTTAAGTGGGCAAAGCTAGTAGAAGTTATTTTGCTCAATGCGTCCGCCTGCTTGTTCTGGCTCCGCGGGATCTGTTTGATAGAGAATGTCTAGAAGCCTTCGATCAGAGCTTTGGCTTTAGCTAGGTAATGCATCATGCTTTCTTCCTTTGCCTCATATGAGCCATTGATTTGGTTTGCCACCAGTCTAGAGTCTACATTTCCATAGAGATCTTGCACATTCATTTGCTCTGCAATTCGCAGGCCCACTATCAGCGCCTCGTACTCAGCCTCGTTATTGGATGCCTTGAATTCAAAGCGCAGGTCATATGTGAACTCTTTCCCGTCCGTACTTGTCATGATTAAGCCCGCTCCGGACCCTTCCTGGCATGCAGACCCGTCCGTGAATAGATTCCATGGTTCTGAGTATGGCTGCTTGTATGTTGGCTTATCGGGGAATCCTTCCTCCGGGACTTTAGCGATAAAATCTACTAACACTTGTCCTTTGATAGCCGTCCTAGGTCTGAAGCTAATGTCATGCTCATCCAGCACTATCACCCATCCGGCCATTCTTCCACTCTTCTTTGTTTTGGTTAACACTTGCTTTAAGGGCTAATATGTGATAACTGCCACCGGATGTGCTTGGAAATTCCATCGCAGTCTGCGGAATGCGTATATCAATGCTAGTACTAGCTTCTCGATTGGCTGTAATTCATCTCCGGTCCTTTCAAGGCGCGGCTGACAAAATAGACTGGCTCTTGTAGCGACTCCCGTTGCGCTAACAAGACCGCGCTTACTGCTTCATGTGCTGCGACTAGGTACATGACCAAATCCTCCTTTGGACGTGGTGTCGTTACCATTGGCAAGTTGGCTATGTGTTGCTTTGTTTCTTTGAATGCTTCTTCCGCCTCTGTCATCCAATGAAAGTCGCTTTTCTTGATGCACTTCTTTAACGTTTTAAAAAATGGTAGAGACTTTTCTACGGACTTTGACATGAAGCGGCTAAGGCTTCCTAGCTTCCCCGTTCAGACTTTGTACTTCTTTCTTGGTCGTTGGGGATTGGAGTGTGGCTACGGCCTTAGACTTCTCCGGGAAAGCTCTGATGCCTTCCTTACTTATGACATGCCCCAGGAACGTTCCCTGCTCCGCCTCAAACGTGCATTTTTTAGGGTTTATAAGGAAAACTAGAAGGGGGGGTTGAATAGTTTTGCCCATTTTAAGTTAGTTTCAAAAACTTTTAGATTCGATGTTATGTGAAATCGTATGAATAAGGAGATAGTATAGATCTATGAGTAATGCAAGTAAAGTAAAGGATATAAATGATACAACCGATTTATAGTGGTTCGGCTACAAGGACACCTTCCTTGCCCTACTCCACTCCCCGAGTCACCTACTCGATATTTCAAGCACTATGTCAACAAACTCCTTCAACTTGGCGGAGAAGCCTTCACAACGTTGCTTACACCTTTTTCCGGTACAAAGCTAAATACCGAGTCCGTAACACGGAGGACCAAACCAACACTACTATAACACAACAAATATGTGAAATATGAAATACAAGATCTTTGCTACAGAAATCTTGGGGTGGAACAAATCAATAAAGGACCCCTTGCTTGGATGACTTATAGAATGCTCGTGATCTCGCCTTAGAGAAGGAACTATATGAGAATCACAATAGAAGAAAGAAGAACAACTCTCTAAATCAAGTGATCTTTTGTTAGAAGAGTGTAAGAATATATGAGAGAGTTAGTAAGAAGAGGGGTGAGTAAAAATGAAGAAATGACTCTCTATTTATAGGCAAATTCTTGCCACTGTTGCACGGATCCCACAGATCCCTTGCTTGAAGGATCCGTCTAGTATAACTCCAAGGATCCGTGTGACGCTCCTCTTTGCCCATGGGTTTTTGGGTTATGGGTCATGGGTCATGGGTTATGGTTTGAACCATGGGTATCTAAGTAGATACAATGTATCTAATAGATGCGATGCATCTAGTCAAATGGGTATGGGTTAACTCCATGGGTTATGGATATGCTCCATGGGTATGGGTCATGGGTTGTGGATTTTACCCATCCTAATAAACTATTACAACAAATGAATTATTATAATAACTTGTATTAAATGACTATATGTAGATGCTTTACAAAAATAACATGTATCCTTATAGTTTTACTTATGATAACATTATATTTGTTATCAACAAAACACAAAGAGATCGCTAAATATTAATAAACGTTTTTACGGTTTATTTGTATTAACAGTTTAGCTTCATGTTGATCCTTCTTAAAGTTTCGAAGGTTTCTTCCATGTCTCTAAGTACCTCCGCCTCTGAGTGACTCTTGTTTGTCAAAAGCTTTATCCACCAACCTTTGGTATGTGGCTCAGGCATTTTTTAGTCCGAAGGGCATCTATGTATAGCAGAAGATGCCTTGGTTCGTGTGGAATGCCGTCTTATCTTCATCCCCGGCGGCCATCTGTATTTGGTGGTATCCTTGGTAGGCGTCCAAGAAGCACTTAAAGGAATAGCCGCAGAGGGATTCGACTTTCCAGTCGATCTCCGGAAGGGGATAACAGTATTTTAGACAAGCTTTGTTCAAATCCTTGAAATCCACACACATTCTCCAGCCCCCGTTACCCTTTTTGACTAGGACCGGATTAGACAACCAATCATGGTAATGGACTTCCTTCATGATTCCTGCCGCGACCAGCTTGGTGACATCTTCGTTGATAGCCTTGTTTCTTTCCGGGGCTTGCCCCCTTTTCTTTTGTCTCACTGGGTTGTAACCCTCTCTGATTTTCAGCTTGTGTTCAGTGATAAGAATTTAAAAGGTACCTTTTTGAGGGGTCATTTAAGCCCTTAATTGATCACTTTTGTATCCGTTATTACTTAATTTCATTCCTTTTCACTTTTTAGGTCTCTTGAAGGCAAATTGCTGGAATGACACTTATTCGGACAAAAAGGCGCAAATATACGAAGAAAATAGCCAAAGTCAAGAATCGAGACACTCAAGCTGCTGGACTTGAAGGGGACGGTGTCACGCTTTAATTGCGATGCCGTCGCGACACACCTTGAGACGACTCAGACAGCATATTGCTATTTTGCACTTGACGGCATCAGGTTTAAAAGAGTAGGGCGTCACAACTCAGACGAACTAGATTTGGATCCCGACGGTGTCAGAAGATGAAGCCGACGGCGTCACAACCATAAGGTGGCCGTCACAAGTCGCAACTTGTCTTGTGAAGTAAACGATCTTGTTTTGGCCATAACTTTTGCATACGAACTCGGTTTAAGTTATTCAAAATCTCACGCGACCAGAACGAGAAAATCTACAGTTTGGTGAAAAAGTCATTGTGACACCATCATTATTTAGGTGTGATGCCGTCACTCTTTGCCGACAGAAAATCTGCCTATAAATATAACATTATAACTTCACTTTTTGTAAGCCCCAAACCCTAAGTCCGATTCTAGGGTTTAGGTAGGTGTTTTTCCAGCAACTTAAAGGGTTTCAAACACTCTATAAAATCGTGTAATGGTTTGTTTGTTAATCCAATCCTATGGTATGTCTTCAATTATCATAATTGTTGCTTGCTCTTAATTAATTATGCTTGGCTAATTCACCTAGTGTTTGCTTATGATTGTATGAAACTTGTATATAATTAATTAGATCTTATTGATTTCTTAGTGATGCTTGTGTCTATCTTCATCATTAGGGGTGTGACAATTTCAATGAGTCTAATTGGTTTAGTTTATAATTCTTGCATCCTACTGTCTCTTGTTTAATTGGTTGTCGCACTAGGTTAAGGAAAACTTGCTTCAATCGTCGAGTTGTGAGATTGAACGTATTAAATAGTGATCTAAATAGTACTAGAGTACACTAGTTGGCTTTCGTTGTATTTAATGCGTGAGTTTATGCTCATAGAATTAGGGACCACCGGCACCGCCCTATGAATAAAACATGGAATACACACACCAATTAAAACAAGGACGTGACAATTCAGTAGGTAGAATTGGATAGCTAGGAAGGAGTAATACATCATAAGTAGATACGCTTCACGTTCCTGGTAGACCCTTAATTTAGTTAGTACCTTTTGGGATAGTTGACTAGCAACTAATTCCACCTTCCCCTTCAAAACCGAGATATCTTAATTCATAAAATATAAAAATACAAAATAATCATCCTCACCTTTAGACTTAAATCGACATACACTTGACCTAACGACGCTATTCCCTGAGAGCGATATCAATACCGTGGCTTACCCTAATACCACTACAACGATTAGGTTCATTTGCCTAGGGTGTTGAAAAACTTGCTCGACGAAAGGAAGTTCCTTTGACCCCGAACGCGTTGTGTAAGCGTATCAAGTTTTTGGCGCCACTGCCGGGGAATAGTTATTGCTTATGCTTGATTTCTATCTCGTTTAGGTCTACTCACAAGATTCCTATCAAGTGAGATTTTTTTTTTCTTTTTATTAGCTTCCTTGTAGTCTATCCCTCTTCTTTGTGCCTTTGTTCGTAAAACTTGTCGATTGACTCTTCCGTTCACCATTATGGAGAACGCGAATCCACTATATCCGCGATTAAGTTTTTTCATAAGAAATTATGATATTACTAAAGCGGATTATTCAAGATAGTGGGAAGAAAGTAACCAAGTTCATAAACCTTTTGAGGGTTTCACCATTCCATCAAGCCCACAAAATACCTCATCTAGTGAAACCTATGCTTCATATGAGCCTTCACCTAGGATAGACTTTCGTGAACAACCTCCATGTTTAGAAACTATTTTTAGTGAGGCCCTTAGGAGAACTGACCAAATCTATGAAAATATTATGGTAAGTAACCAAGCATTAAACCATAAGTTGGATCAATTACTAGGTTTGGTTTTATCACGACCTAAGGAAATAATACATGACAAGCATATAGATGATGTAGATGTGATTGAGGATAATGTGAAAAGTCTAGACCCACAAGGTACCCCATAAGTCCCACCATCATTTAAGGCATACACACCGCACGTGACTTACCCGGAAGTAGTAGAAGAGACTTTAGGAATCCCGATGGAGGTAGAACATTTAAACCAAACGCAACTAGAGAATATAGGTTTGAATACTTGTAGTCTCAGTCTTACTCTTAGTTCTAGGGGATTTCCTAGTGTTGATGAACCGGAACCTCAATCTTTACATTTTCCATCCTTAGATATACATCTAGGACACAAAAGAGGAACCGACCCACCCATCAACCAATTTAGTCCTGGTAGTTTTAGGATGAAGGAAGCCATTCACACACCCCCTTCACCTCACGTGGAATATCGTCACCCTAAGGGTGTGTATCGCTACTATCACCCGCACTTAAACTTAAGTGTAGGGAAAACTTCCCCTTTATCCATTAAATAAGGGTAGAGTCAGGCTCGTGACTCGAACAAAAACAAGCGCTTCTTGGGAGGCAACCCATGTGTATTTGTTTTTCATTTTTATTTGTGTGTCGTATATCTTTTATTGATTGTTTATTCTCATGTTTGAATTTGTAAAAATGATTTATTTTGTCTTTAACCTCGTCTTAATTACATATAAAGGTATTTTAAAAAAGGGATAAGTGTAGGGAGGATTACACACGTTTTCAAAAAGAACGTGAACATGAGAATTGCGATTATTTGAAAGATATACATGTGTGTTTGTTCGAGTCAAATGCTTGTATCGAGTCATAATAGAGGTTTTGCAGGAAATTTTTCCAGATTTTAAAGATAAAATTTTCCGAAAATCGCACCATTTTACGGCATGATAACTGACGGCGTCGGTCGCAACTGACGGCGTCGGGAGGAGTAAACAGATTCTAACTTTTCTCGTTTTACGTGCTACTTATAATTTTGGAATTTTCGGTCTTAATTTTCGGAAAATCGCAAACATCCATTCCATAAGCATTATATCTTATTTAAGTGCGGAATTACATCTTGCTGTGATTTTTCTTTGTTCGGTTTGATGCTTTGGGTTGTCTGCTTTCTTAAAGTGTGCAGGTTTTATTTATCAAGAAAAAGAAACATAAGATTGGAAGGAGCTTTTCACGCATACATTCTTCTTGGGAAAGATTTAACCACTACTTCACACGGATTCTACCGAGCTAATCAAGGGAGTATTAGTTTATTTCGTTTTTAATTACCTTCTATTATCATAACTTTGATACTTTCGGGGAACATTGGGGACAATGTTCAGTTTAAGTGTAGGGAGGGAAAATAAAACGGGAACTTTGAAACTATGCTTATGCTTGACTATTTGCCTTGTCCAATTTCATTTGTGTAATAAACCATGAGAAATATCGGTTAGGGTAATTTTGACACCAAATTTAAAGTTTTTCATGACATGTAGGAGTGGGCCATTAGTCTTAATAAAGCGTCTCATGGATAGGAAATTATATGACTAGCACAAAAACCCTTTACCACTTAAATTCCACCCAAAATGTGAGGATCGCCCTTAGATTAGTAGGAATTAAAACATTCATCTTTAATGCTTAGAGTGTGAACCGGTAGTATAATAGATTCTAGAACTTGTTTTGTGATGCATTCCGAGATCGCTAGTAAGACTACACTTGTGTAGTTAGGAATAACTAAATGATAATAGGCATTAGGATAACCCTTGTTTGATACTTGTAATATAATTACTTCTTCCACATCGGTTGAGTAATTCCCCCACACCCTTGCGTTGTACTCATCTTTAGTACACGATACCCCTAGTTAACCCCTTAGAGCCTATCCTTTTCGCGGTTCTCGTGATGTTTCGGTTTTTCGGAATATCAATGAAGAGCATTGTTTACAATCCACCCCCAAATGTACACCCTAATCGCCTCAGCCTACCTTGTATGCACTTACTTTTAGTGCATTATTGTTATCACACTAAACCCTTAGTTCAATTATCTAGTTGCTTGCATAAGTTGCTAAGTCGAGTCATATCCTTTGTACACAGTTTTGAGACGATTGGGACTCATGGGAAAAGTTAAATTTTAAGAAATGACGGGAAGGGCACGTTAAATTCAAATTTCCTTTATTTGCGTAATAATGTACTACAAGTGTTTTGATCTATTCAATTCGGGTCAAATTAGTGTTAGAATAATAAAAAAACTCAAGTGTAGGGATGTGCCTATAAATCCATATCATTTTGATGTTATCGTATAGGATGGTAGAGTAAAAGTGTATGAAAAAAAAAATGAAAAAACATACGGGCTACCATCCTACATCTATCTTTAAATTTATGTTTGTTTATTTTAATTTATCTAGAGTTTAGAGTGTCGAGTCTTGGCTTAGCAACGCCATTCTTCGCATGCTTGTAACATATAGATTTTTGACTTGCCACCACTAAATCGCCTATCCCACCAAACCCTTTGTTTCCCTACCGTAAGCCTAACGTTACAACCCTTTAAAAGACCTCTTGGATAGTCTTTCCTAGGTTCTTACGCCAAAGCGATGGAGGTTTGATCTAGTCTCAAGCCTATGGTAATCTATGTACTAGGACCGGTTAATGAGTGTTTATCTTCCATTTCCAATTTGTTTTATTTCATATACACCTGAGAGATGTGAGTATCCAAACACCCCATGTGAGGTGCTAGTATGTAATTTTCGTGCTTGTTATGACTTTTGCGGGGCTTATATGTGTTGTGAATCGTTCTAAACTAATGCTTCATGACATATAACTTATAAATCAATTGGCTAAAAGCACATTTGCTTGAGGACAAGCAAATACCAAGTGTAGGGATATTTGATAAGGATTTAAAAGGTACCTTTTTGAGCGGTCATTTAAGCCCTTAATTGATCACTTTTGTTCCGTTATTACTTAATTTCGTTCCTTTTCACTTTTTAGGTCTCTTGAAGGCAAATTGCTGGAATGACACTTATTCGGACGAAAAGGCACGAATATACGAAGAAAATGGCCAAAGTCAAGAATCGAGACACTCAAGTCTTTGGACTTGAAGGGGACGGTGTCGCTTTAATGCGGCGCCGTCGCGACACACCTTGAGACGACTCATAGAGCAAATTACTATTTTACATAGCGGCATCGGGTTTAAAAGAGTAGGGCGTCACAACTCGACGGCCTAGATTTGGATCCCGGCGTCGGAAGATGAAGCCGACGGCGTCACAACCATAAGGTGGCGCCGTCACTAGCCGCAACTGTCTTGTGAAGTAAACGTCTTGTTTTGGCCATAACTTTTGCATACGAACTCGGATTTAAGTGATTCAAAAGCCCACGCGACCGGAACGAGAAAATATACAGTTTGGTGAAAAAGTCGTCGTGACGCCGTCACTATTTGCAGACAGAAAATCTGCCTATAAATATAACATTATAACTTCACTTTTTGTAAGCCCCAAACCCTAAGTCCGATTCTAGGGTTTAGGTAGGTGTTTTTCCAGCAACTTAAAGGGTTTCAAACACTCTATAAACATCATGTAATGGTTTGTTTATTAATCCAATCCTATGGTATGTCTTCAATTATCATAATTGTTGCTTGCTCTTCATTAATTATGCTTGGCTAATTCACCTATTGTTTGCTTATGATTGTATGAAACTTGTATATAATTAATAAAATCTTTTGATTTCTTAGTGATGCTTGTGTCTATCTTCATCATTAGGGGTGTGACAATTTCAATGAGTCTAATTGGTTTAGTTTATAATTCTTGCATCCTACTGTCTCTTTTTTAATTGGTTGTCGCACTAGATTAAGGAAAACTTGCTTCAATCGTCGAGTTGTGAGCTTGAACGTCTTAAATAGTGATCTAAATAGTTCTAGAGTGCACTAGTTGGCTTTCGTTGTATTTAATGCGTGAGTTTGTGCTCATAGAATTAGGGACCACCGGCACCGCCTTATGAATAAAACATGGAATACACGCACCAATTAAAACAAGGATGTGACAATTTAGTAGGTAGAATTGGATAGCTAGCAAGGAGTAATACATCATAAGTAGATACGCTTCACGTTCCTGGTAGACCCTTAATTTAGTTAGTACCTTTTGGGATAGTTGACTAGCAACTAATTCCACCCTCCCCTTCAAAACCGAGATATCTTAATTCATAAAATATAAAAATACAAAATAATCATCCTCACCTTTAGACTTAAATCGACATACACTTGACTAACGACGCTATTCCCTGAAACGATATCAATACCGTGGCTTACCCTAATACTACACTACAACGATTAGGTTCACTGCCTAGGGTGTTGAAAAACTTGCTCGACGAAAAGGAAGTTCCTTTCACCCCGAATGCGCCGTGTAAGCGTATCATTCAACTATTACTCTTGGGACCCCAGTCATGTCAGAGGGCTGCCAAGCGAAGATGTCCAAGTTCCTTTTGAGTAAGCTGCAGAGATTTCTATTACCCTCATCGCTTAAACTCCCTCCGATAGTAATCGTTTGGTCTGGAAACTCGAGATGAATAGCCACCTTGACCCCCTCTTTTGCCGGCATCTCCTTGGCGTCTTGGTGCGGCTGCGGCTCGGAAACCATCCGACATTCAACTAGGATTACTTTGTCGCTATGCAAAGTTACTATTCCACCGTGTGTGGGGAATTTTAGCATTCCATGAGCCGTAGATGGGACTATTTTCAACAGCCTTATGCCTGGCCTTCCGATGATTCCGTTATACTGGGACGACGATCTGACTACCATGAAGTTCATCCAGGCACTGGCCGCCTTGCTGCCGTCCCCAAACGTTACTTCCAGAAGGATTTGCCCTAGCGGCCATGAAAGTTCTCAGCTGAACCCTAATAGTGGGGATGAAGCGGGCACCAAGCATTTTCGGACCTCAGGGCTTAGCTTGTTAAAGCAGTGCTCATACAAGACTTCTGAGGCACTTCCGTTGTCCACGTACATCCTATGGACTTTGCATCCCTCAACGTCTGCTTTTATTACCAACAGATGGTCATCCCAATCATCTTCGGATATGGGAGGGAATGAGATTTCCATGTGATGAGCCATAACCGCAGACATTCTAGGCCTAACTGTCCGCTGCCAGGTTCGGACCATGAATATGGCGTGGACCTTATCTTTGGCGGCGGTGTCCTTTTTTCCACCTTTGGGACCCCCATTCTTCTAGGTGCCATTCTTAATTTCCTTTACTAGGTGTGCTAGTTGTCCGAACCTGACCGCCTCTTCTATTTGCTTTTTTAGCTGATAGAATTTGTCCGTATTGTGCCCCTTCTCCCTATGGAAGTCGCAATACTTGTCCTTGTTTCGGGACTCAGCTGGGCTGGACATAGGAGGAGGGGCTGTGAACTTGACAGAGTCCATGGCCAAAATCTCCTTTGGAGTTTTCGTGAGGGGGGTGAACCTGTCGCCCCGCTTTCTATCCGGCTTGGACGCCCCTTGAACTCTGTTTTTCTTTCAAACACTTGTATGCTCTTCTGTCCACCTTCGTGGTTTTTCCAGTGTGAGTGCCTCTTCTTTGTTTGGTTTGCTGCGGCTAACTCCCTTCGGAGGAATGTTGTGGTTACTTTCCACATCTAATCCACCGTTTTGGGTATGTTGTCGTTAAGTCTTTTGATCAGCTCGTAATTTGTTATCCCTTGCATGAAACCCGGCACCCGCATGCACTCTGGGGAACCTTTCACATGCATACTCTCTGCCTTGAATCGTTCCACAAATGCCTTCGTAGATTCTCCTTCCCACTGCTTTATGTGGTGCAGCTCTATGGGGTCCTTTGTGTATTTCTTTTGTTGAAGGAAGTATGAGAGAAAGCTTGTCCTTAGTTCTTCGAAACTGTCAATGCTTTCTGGACGGAGCTCATCAAACAAGACGCGGGCGTGCCCCATTAGGGTAGAATTGAACATGTGGCACCACGTTGGCATGGGCCAGCGCTCCACTTTGGCCGCGGTCTGGATGTTTTTGAGGTGATCCCCTGGATCTCCCGTTCCGTCATACGTCCTGACATGAACTGGCATCCTCGTTCTCTTTGGGAATTCAAAGTTTCATATCCTTTGGGTGAAAGGATCTACATCAGCAATGTGTAGGGACAGTACAATTCGTGAGCTTCATCTCCTGACTTGTCTTTTGGGGTGGACTTCCAGTGTCCTCCTGTGCTTTCCTCACTTTCCGGGGGAGACATCTCCTTAGACCTGCTGGGGTATGAGCGATTGCTCTCGTCCCTGCTGTATCTTGAGTGAGAAGCACTTTCGCGGGCCGATCTCTGACTTTTCTGATGCCTTTCGGCCGAGTGCCTTGCCGACGCGTTTTCTTTCTTAAGATTTTCGGCTTCCTTTCTCCGTTGCTGGCGGGAGGACGCTTTTGACCGGAGTCTGGAGAACACGTCCGGCTTTTTGTTCCCCAGTCGTGTAGTCACGTGCAGACGTTCTCTTTCCAACCTGGAGAATACGTCTGGCCGCGACCTCCGTTTCGGGGTTGGACCGGTTCTTCTGCGCGTGTCCGGGGGTACCGCACACGATCACCAACACATTACAATTTTAACACATTCCAATTCTTTGAATTACGATTCATTCAAATTACAATTCCTTCAAAAACATTCTGCGAACCAAACGCACCCTTATTTTCTAACGATGGAAAATGAAAAGGTGGACAATTTAAAAAGTGGGATGGTTGGAATATACATTGCTATGTTTATGTTACTTAATTTCAAGACTTGGGAGACTTTTTAATCTTGGTCTGCGGTATGGCGATTAGACTCGACAATTAAATGTTGTGTTTGGTTGATGTATGCTTATTGAAATTTTAACTTTGCTATCATTCACCTTGTTCTCTTTCGTTTGACTTTAGCCTTGTTTCTGCTTCTAGATGGCATGGATATAATCTGGTATTGTTTTATGTATCAATCCTACTGTTCGCATTGATAAAGTCATAAAGGTGTTTTTACTTGGTTGATGTGTTATAATGTGCTAAATGGAATCTGGTACACATGATGTCTGCATGTCTCTCGGCTTCATCTAGTGTACCACTTTAGTGCTTTAGCCTATGTATAACCAACAAAACGAATTGAACCTTCTTCAAAGAAGAAATACTACATATTTGCTAGATTCAGCCATAGTTAAATGATTTAACTTAAATCAGAAAAGAGCATAGCAAAACCAAATAATTGTATCATATAAGCTACCTTATCCTGTACATATATGAATAGGTTCTATATTTTTATAGTTAAACTGGATCAAATGATACATTTAACATTACAATAAACAGAATGACAGGGAACAAAACGCACCACTAAATAACAATAACAAACATTTGCACGATAGCTAATTTAATATTTTCATCATAATAATCATCTAATAACTACCCCGCAGGCGTAGACATTAATCAAAGTGGTTGTGGCTCAGCACAGTTGAACACTTTAGCAATCCTTTCAGTGAGCACCAACGGTAGATACGAAGAAACCTTGTATCCTTTCTCTGCTGTTTGTTGCACGGTCTGGTTGTACTTTTCAGAGAAGTAAGCCGCTTTTGGTACAACTACATTAGCCACCTTAGGAAAGTATGGGAGCTGGTTTAGAGAATGCCAAGCTGAAGCAGCATATTGCTCCGCAACTGGCTCATACTTTGTGTATAGCCCTTTAGCAGTTGGCTCGTACTTTGAGTAGAGTCCTTTCGCAGTTGGTTCGTACTTTGAGTAGAGTCCTTTCGCAGTTGGTTCGTACTTTGCGTAAAGTCCTTTGGCAGTTGGCTCTAATTTGGTGTAGGCAGTTTTTGTGAGCCCAGAGGCGGTTTCCACCACACCAGCATTCTTGACTTCAGAGACCATTGTAGAAAGATTTTTGGTTTTAGCAGAAACCTGCTCCACTAAGGGTGACACTCGGCTGTCCAACTTGGTAACAGACTCGTCAACCTGAAATCATGTCACACGAAAATCAGTACTTACACCATGTTCAGTTAAGTCTACTCAATTGGATAAAATCTAGAGGTGCCAAGATAGATGGTTGTGTAATCGCCAAGAGTATGTGTAACACTTTAAAATTTCTTATACAGTGTTAATACCTTAGCTATGATTATCGATTAGACTATTAATAAAACAATTTAAGAGGTTGTGTACATGTATGTGTTTAAAATTCACTAGAAAAAGCCAAAAAAAAATAAAAAATAAAAAATTATAAAGAATATACTGAAGAGTCTCATTTGCACCTTGAATGGATGGAAGAGTGCGCACTTTTAAAACAGAACAAATATATGTTTTAAAGACGCTGTTTATAGTAAGAAAAACCTTGGTATGCAAATTGTGGAAACTAAAGCACAAGGGATGAACCTAGATTAGCTGTCAATCACTATGGGTCCAACATCCAATATAACAAGAATTCTTATGTTCGATTCCTTCTAGGTGATATCTTTACAAAGCCACACACTCTAAACTTGCACTCGCCAAGCAAAGGGACATTTTGCATAAACCATGTAATTATGGTGACCAGGAATAAAAAACATAGATGAAAGAGGATGGGCAAAGAAGCAAACCTTACGATCAACAAACTTGAGGACATCGACAGGAACGTCATGGAACTTATGATAAGCAGGGCCAACAACAGTCTTGAGAGTGCCCTCTATTGTCTCCACACCTGGTTTGAGCGAGCCAGACTTTTCCTTAGCAATATCATAGACCTTTGACGCATAAATGACTGCGTGGAGTGCGGCCACTTGCACAAATTCCAGGTACTTCAACCTCTCTTGTTCAATCTCAACCTTTTGTAAACAAAAGAAAAGAAACAAATACAAAATCAATTCACAACTCATCTGTATAAGTCTTCTACTTGAGAAAATCAATGCACAAATTCCACAAGGTCGACCACCCATTACGGGTGGGATTTTGTATAAAAAGACTTTAATACACTCATCATTTGATAGTTACACATTTTATGTTCACGCACTTTGTCAGTTTACTTCATTATTTATAATAAGCTAATCCAAACAATTGTGTGGGCTTATGAGGTTATTATTTATACTTTATAAGCATAAGCCGCTTATGAAATATAAGCCTACGCCCAAAACATAAGCTTAGACAAACACCCCCTTGAGGCGTTTGTCTAAAACACATAAGATTATTTGATTTTGGCGTACATTTCAAAATAAACACATAAGATGATTTAATTTCGGCGTACATTTCAAAAGCTCAAAATTTTGGGCTTATTTTGAGTGTTATGAAACTTATAGAAGCCAGTAAGTTTCAAAATAGGGGAAATCTTACCTACATTATAATGTAGGTAAGTTACCTACATTTCGGGGAAATCATACCTACATTACAATGTAGGCAATTCCCTAGAGTCCCTGCGGTAACTCCCTGATACATGTTTTCCCCCTGTCCCTACCCTTTTTATCAAAGGAAATGTAGGGAATTGCCTACATTGTAATGTAGGTATAAAGCAAAATCACATAAGCTCGCAAGCTAAAAGTTTTTCTCTTTTCAAATTTCTCATAATTTTGTCAACAAATTACATCTTCATACCAACAAATCAATAAAATAAAAAAAAGAATAGAATTATTATCTACAACCATAATAGAAAATAAAAACTAAAAGCAATTAAAGATTAGAAAAAAGACGAACCTCTGGGTGGTTTGTAACAGGAACATTAATCTCAGCCATGATCAGGCTATTCGAAGGACTCAGAATAGAAAATGATCGAATGGTATTTTGTAATATAAAAGCTTATAGTTGATTGAAATTCAAATTGTAATAAGTGTTTGTGTTCATCAATCGAACACTTAATTTTTATTTATACAAGTGTGTTTGGGTTGTGCGGTGATCGACCGTGTTAAGGAAAGTATGTTCTAGAAGAACTGGCTGCAAAATGAAATGTTGCATTTCGGTCTCTATATTTGTTTATGTTGCTAAACGAAACCCACATACTTTTTAAATTTAATGCTTGAGAAATTAACTAGTTGCAACCACGGTTGTCACGATCGGAATCTTACTTAGGATCGTTTTCGGCTTTACATGATCGTAATCATAGGATCGAATCGGGATTGTAAGATCCTATGAAAATGTATTTATTTTTGTATAGGGGTTGTAGTTTTATATTTCATATGATAAACGAATCTAAATAGATGATAAAAGAAAAAGTCATATGTTCAAGTACCGTAGTAGTAGAATATTAGATATATTGTCATGGATACTTGCACAAAGTTACTACATACGTGGACCTACTTCTTGTTTTAATATTTTTTATTATAGGTTTTTCGTGATAATATTTAGAATAAGGCAAAAATATAGTGTTAATTTATTGGTACGTGATTCTGTGATTTTTTTGTTACAATATATAGATTAATGCAGAAAGATAAATGGATTGTATTTGAAAATAAAACGACATAATTTATACTAAAGGGTAACACAATATTTTTTCCTTGGTGACCAAATAATTAAATTAGGATATTCTGATAATCTTACTGAAAATTTTTAACATATAGTCATACTTTTATATGTAACATAAAATAAATTATGAACAAAATTGGGTCAAATAGTTAGATGGTTTACTTCAAAAACAAGATTTTGACATGTTACAAAGCACGAAATTGTTTTACATAATAACCCCAAAAATACATATTTAAACTATTACTAAATAGTCCATAAAAACATAATGATTTGACACTCATTAATCTTGTAAAAGACAATCAATTAACAGACACCAAAATAATAATTTTAATGAAGAATTCTAGTCATTGGGATTTAAGACACGGGTTTATGTTTAAAAATTCATAAAGCAAAAAAAAAAAATAATAATAGGCGATCGTACTTGAGTTACGATCTTGTTAACATCCTGATCGTTTTTCTGTGTAGGATCGTACAATCCTACGATCAAGATCGTGATTTTGACAACTATGGTTGCGACTTTCAATTTTGGAGAGAAAATAGTGATTGCAAGGCCCTAATTCGAATGGAGTTGACGATCTTTTTTTTTTTTTTTTTTTTTTAATGGAAAAGTTTTATAACATATAACATCTATCTTACAAATTCTATTTCACATGTCTTTAACGAGACTTAAACCCACAACCTCTAGATTAATGGATCACTCACATACCGCTAGGCTAAGAGGCCTTTGATGAGTCGTCAGTCACTTGACGTGTTAAACGAGGTCACAAATCCTTTGTCCATGGAAGATCGCCAAAAGCTCCTCAAGCTAAAATATCGGTCGAAAAAAAAAGTTGGTTCTGTATGGCAAGCGCAACTTCTCGCCTATAGATCAAGATATTTGGGGGAAAAAAAAAGATCTTGAAGCAACCTCTTCTATGAAAAGTTGAAGCATGATGGAGCCAAATACCTACAATCCATTCAAGAACGTCGGTTCATTAGAGTTCGGTATAGAGATTAATTACATTTTGAATGCCAAGTTAGAAATCTATATCGGTCGTACAAAAATTCGTTATATATTATGTGTATATTGAATGAAACAACCGCAAGGTTAATTACACATTAGTATTTTATATGTGTGACATGATACACGAAATGAGTTGATTTCTCTTTGATGGGTTAAAACTACTTTGGTAAACCATTTGTGTAAATTATTGAAAAATTAAAATCACGTTCATAGTGCTGTCTTTTTTAAGGTTTAAAGTTACTAATTTCATTTCTATGGTGAATTCACCGGAAATTTCAATTGGTGTCTTTTCTTGTAAGATAAAGTATGAATATACGTAACAAAACAAACTTTCTGAAATTAACCGATATACGTAACATACTTATTTTATTTACAAGATACGTAATATACTTTAAAATACTTACCAATGTACGTAACATTGACGATTACCATTTTAAAAAGTTACAGTTTTGGTCCCTGTTGTGTGCATTGACTTTCATCGTGAGTCATTTGACATTTTTTAAAAAAAAAGTTAAAGTAATGGTCTCTTGACATTGCGTTAACTTTCACCGTTAGTCCTTTGACATTTTTTCATCCGTTTTAACTTACGTTTTCATCCGTTTTTATACGTTTTCGTCCGTTTTTCTTACGTTTTCATCCGTTTTTACCTGTTTTTATACGTTTTCATAAGTTTTCATCCGTTTTCATCCGTCTTTATACGTTTTTATCCGTTTTCATCCGTTTTATACGTTTTCCTCCATTTTAATCCGTTTTTATCCATTTTTATCCGTCTTTATACGTTTTCGTCCATTTTCATTACGTTTTCATCTGTTCTCATTCGTTTTTATATATTTTCATCCATTTTTATACGGATAAAAATAAATGAAAACGTATAGAAACGTATAGAAACGGATGAAAACGTGTAAAAACGGATGAAAACGTATAAAAACGGATGAAAACGTAAAAGGAATGGACGAAAGCGTATAAAAACGAATGAAAACGGATAAAAATAAATGAAAACGTATGAAAACGTATAAAACGGATGAAAACGTAAAAAAAACGAAAGAAAGCATATAACAACGGATGAAATCATATAAAAACGTACGAAAACGTATAAAAACGGATGAAAACGTAAGAAAAACGGACGAAAGCGTATAAAAACGGATGATAACTGTTAATACAAATAAACCATAAAAACGTTTATTTATATTTTACGATCTTCTAATGTTTTGTCGATAACAAACGTAAAATCATTCTAACAAAACAAATAAAATAATAAAAAAGGTTTGAGCCAATAGTTTACTAACACACTTATACTAAACATATTAAACATATCAAAACATGTTAGTAAATAAGTTATATAAAACCAAAGACATTTTTATATAAACACTAAACAAGTGATATTTACATCTTATAGAAATGCATATGTATAACAACTAGTGTTTACATAATATAGAAATATACATATATATTTTGTATATATTGTAATGGGTAAAAACCAAAGTCCATGACCCATGATCCATGATCCATTAACTAGGTACAATGAATGTTGTTAGGTAAAAACCAAAGTCAATAACCCATACCCATGGAGCATGATCCATAACCCATGACCCATTTCATGACATCATGCATGAAGTCATGTTGGGTATTATCCATGATCCATGACCCAAAGTCCATTACCCATGACCCAAGATCCATAACCCAATGTCTATGTACATTGCATCTTGTTGGGTATCCATAATCCATTACCATAACCCACGGTTCATAACCCATAACCCGGTTTGCAACCCGAAATCCAGACTAAACTGACCTAGTAGCCGGATCTATAGGTTTGTACTAGCCGGATCTCTCTGGGGAGGGAACCGTGGGACAGTAGACAAATTTGTCTATAAATAGTGAGCCATTTCTCTCTTGCTCACCACCACTTTTACACATACTTTCTCTCAGTATTGTAACATCTCTAACCTCTGATCCAAAGGATCATTCTATGTAGTTTTATTGTTAGGTCACTAGTTTTACAAACACAAGTAATATAGAAGAGGTAGAGGCGGTTGAACAACACACAAACACACACACACACACGTAAAAGTAAAGGAAGGTTTAGGCGTAGAGTGTATGTGAAAGAGTAACTTGAACAACCAACCCTCAAATGAGGGTTTACAAGAGTATTTATAGGAGGGAAGCTAGGGCAACACTCCTAGTTCCCATCCTTTCTTATATGGGCTTGGGCCTAAGCTTATGGGCCTTCTACATAAGCTAGACCTTAAACAAACATAAAGGCCATAATAAAGCTACCTATTACATATGAAATATAAATACTTGAAATACTATTTAGGGTGATTCCAACAATCTCCCTCAGTATATATGAATGTAAGCGGTGAAGGTGTTGATGTAATAGTAGCTCGGCGTCTTCGACATTCTTCTTTCTTGTGAGAGGAATTACCTTGATTCGAACAATCTCCCGGTGTAGAGATAGTTATCTTTGAGCAGTTATGCTTGACGTCATCTTTAACTTTGTTCTTTGATCATTGTTCTTTGTGGTGAAAGTGATAGTATGTTGTTATGCATGTCGATGCGCCTCGGTGCCTTGTTGCTCCGGTGTCTCCACGTCATTCTTCAACATGCTCACACGCTCTTTGGCGTTGGAATTCAATACTAATGAAGTTCTTTAAGTCTTTAACTTTGTAGATTCTTTGGCTTGACGAAGAATCATTACAGCGATTGTGTTGCTTTTGGATAGAACTTCCATTAGTGATGATGTTGGTGTGAGCATGAGAAGAATCAACGATCATTCCACTCGGAGCTTCCATAAGAAGAAAACATGTCAAGCGGTTAGTAATAAGCGGTTTCCGGCACTTACAAGTTTGAACTTGAGTGTTATGACATTGTGTGAAAACACAACTCTAATTCTTACAAAGGCCGTTCTGAACTGGAGTCCCACAAGTGAGATAACGCGATGTACCAAGTACATCTGATTCGGATAGTCATTGAGGTACACGAAGCATCACCTCACGACGTAGACCGTTTGAGACACACTCCGCGTAATCCACGGGAGTTACAGTGACCTGCTTGTCGAGGTTGTTTGATGTTGACCACGGCGAGTTTCCATTCAATCGCGAGGATCACGGATGTGAACCTCTCATAAATGTTCTCGACAGTTGCTAAGATCGTGAAGGACTCGATATGAACCACGATAATCTTATTTGTTGATCATCAGTGATTAAATGTCAAGTGTTCCTAAGAGATCTTTTGATGAATCTCGTGGCTCTAGACTCAATAGTGCGTTTTGGTTTTCCTAGGCGGAGACTAGGGAGAGGTCTCCTTCTTCAATACCGGCGATCTCTAAGAGAAGCCAATAGTTTACGTAGGGTTCCACGAGAGATGAAACAAGCTTCTTTTGAGAGAAACTTGAGTGGCTAAGAAGGTTTAGTGCGTGCGTCCTTTGGGTCCATGGCGACTTTTAATCTTCAATACAGTGTCACTAAGTGACAATCGGTAGTATATGAATTGAACCCGGTGTACGCCTAAGTTGAATAATCTGGAGGGCTGTTTCTTTTCACCCTTTACTTTACATTTCTTTTTGATTCTTCAACTCCTTCTTTCTCCGATTCTCATTTCTCCTTTTACAATCATTCCTAAGGACTTCTAACACTAACTAATGGTAGTGTCCTTGGGTAGATCCCTCAAACTCTGGCGGATCATAGGACAGTTATTCCTAACTTTAGTCACCTTATAACTCCATGACTAACCTATGTTTGCCATTAAAACCATTGTGTGAAAATATCTCTCAAAGGGTTTGTAAATGAAAACATGTTTGAACCATTGTGAGAGATAAGATTTTGCATAAATACTCCCCTCCACATGTGCTTAATAGTTTTAATGGTTAAATGCACGGTGAGGAAAGAGCGCACTTTTAGAATTGATCCATCAAGATAGACAATTCCCATGAACACGGTTCGTAGCATAGTTAAAGAGTTACATTGTCGACTTTTAGGTGACAACTAGTTCTAATAACTACCTTGAAGGTGTAGACAAACCTCGAAGGTTGTCATACCGTCGAGTTCATGTCTATCAAGAGTTTCTCGAATGGTACTTTCTACTTGGACAAGTCCTTTGCGAGACACGTTTACATTACTAGCGAACTAGCTTGAAATTATTACCGTCCGGGACAAGTCTTTTCGAGTTACAAGCAGTTTAGTCTGTCGATTCGTTGGTTAATTCGAGTACACAGATTCATTTGCATTTTGCACAACATATTTCTTATCACACAATTTTCTCCCCTCAAAATGGCATATAAAATGTTATTTTTGAGCGGTTGAAATAAATATGACCATTTAAGTGTTGCGGAAGATGACCACTATGAATAATTTGTGAACAAAGTTTTAATTCAAATACTCCCCTCGACTAGTGATATAAGCGGTTGAGGTTTTAAAAATCATCGGGAAGTACTTGTCTTTTGAGCAAAACCTTGAAAAGTGAAAGGTTTGATAGGTTTTACTCAAAATAAGAAGCTTTAACTTCTTTTATAAGGATTGTGGCATCGAGGTGTACCACATGGTCCTTTCTTGACAATTTCGGGTTGTACCTTTGTTATGTGTGCACAAGCCATAGACATATATCATCATACTTCCAAAATTTTTAATGAAAGAACCAAATCAAGGAGTACCGAAGTGCGGTGATGTTCCCGGAGTCTGAGCAGGCGTTGATAGCGGTGATGTTGATCTGGGTCGACCACCAACAAAACTTTCCAGCGTTACGAGGCGATCCCTTCGAATAATCGTTCATCAATCATGGTGATGATCCTTCTCACATCCCTCCTTTCACGAGAATTCCGGTAGCTTAGGAGACCCAACTTTCGGTATATCCTTCAACACAGTCGCCAATCCATCCCTAACCGACTACAAGGTATGATCCCGAATTTACGAAGTTCACTACACGCCATTAGCGGTTTCTTTGAAGTTCACTGCGGTAAACAACTCGAATGGTTTGGCGATGGCGTATATTGAGTTAGGCGATTGATGTCGGGAAGATCAAGCGTTGGAGGAGTGAGGTTGACACGTTCGATATGATTCAGCGGCAAGTCAAGATCTTCAACACGTTCTTTGATGACTATGCGTCGATGAAGATGAGCGATGACTTGATGAATTCACGTTGTACTTGATTGAAATTATCTCATGCGACCTTGAACTTTGGCAAGGTACATGTCTTCAATATCGTTGATGTTCAAATTCTCAAAGTCGACCGAGAGAATGCATAGTCCCTTCGTCTTGTCTTTTGACCACAATCTTCTTGAGAAAAGTGTAGTCCCATTTAGGCGATGACCAACATGTTGAATGGCCACGATACTTTTAATCTTGAACACCGCATGTTGAGACTTACGGACCAAGCGACACGTAGTAGATTCTTGACGTTCCGCCAATGGTGAATCCCATACATTGCATCTTGGTCATATGCTACCACTTTGTCGGAGAACATGTGGGTGGCGATGAGTGTGTAAATACTCATCATTTTTATACAAAATAAGCGCAAATTCATCCGAAAACACTCGAAACACATCTAAATGATCAAAATATCACAAATCGGTGTTTTATGTGTTTCAAATTCAAAAATATCAAAATCGGATGAAAAACATATCAATTTTGCAAAATTGCGGTTTGATCCCCAGTTTCAAGAATTGTCAAAAATAGTCCACGAGCCCAAATTTCAAAGAAAAGTCACCAAAGGTCCTTTTAAATCAAAAGTTATCAAATTTAGTCCTTTGGTGGAAAATATCAAAAGTTTGAGAAATTACAAGTTTAGTCCTTGAGTTTGAATTTTGGCAAAATGGCCCTGGAAAATGGCAATTTGGCAAATTTGGTCCTTGTACTTTTGAAAGTGTCATTTTCAGTCCTTGGAATAACTTTTCGATTTGGCGACATTGGTCCTTGCATTTTCGATTTGTCAAGAAAGGTCCTTGGTATTTAAAACCTTTAAACCATTATGACCTTGTCAAAACACTTTGGCCCCATCAAAAACAAATTGAACCCCTTTTTATAATATCATCCAAGTCAAACCAATCAACCCACCTTCTCCCCCGTTTTCCCTCTTCCTTGTCTGCCCACCATGTCCGGCCACCAAAACACCACCCACCAGCCTCCTTCTCACTCTCCCATGTCCCCCCCTCCTAAACTAACCTCCAAGAATCATTTAATGCCCTTTCACCCACTATATCAACCCCAATTGGCAGTTAAGAATTTTGGCGCCAAAAAAGTGTTTAAGCGGTGGAGATCAATTTTGAGCAATCCAATGGTCGGGATTGTTGGGAAAGATTCGAGAGAGAGAGAATGGCTTGGGATTATAAAAAGAAGCAAAGGAAGCCAAGAAAAGGGTCTTCTAGTTTTTAGTCATTTTCTTATGTCGTTTTTTATGTAAAAATGTTATTTCAGTGTTAAACTTGTAATCTTTTGTCATTTTGTATCAAGTTAAAGCTTTTAAGTGTATTGAAACTCAATTTAAGTATTAATACCAGTTTGTGTTTAACATTCTCAGTTTATGTCCACTGTTGCAATTTTATAAGTCTAAGTCTTGTGTACAATCTTCAAAAGCTCATTTTTCCAGTTCTACTAAGCATATAAAGTTTATAATAGCTTTTACAAGCTTAAATTCAAATTTAAGCACATTTGAAGCCGGTCAAAGAAAGTCAAACAGGTCAAATTTGGCAATGGAATTGGTCAATGGGTGATGCGATATTGGAGTTGGGTTATTTACGAGCTAATGGGTTGATATTAAATAGGTTAGAGGTTCTTGGTTCATGGATTCAAGCCATTGTGGCTATTGGACCTATTGTAAGTGATTTCTAAGCTTATTGTAAAACTTGGTAGTTATGGTTTAAAAGTGGTTGCATTCATTCATTAAAAGATGTACTTAGGCAAATCAAACTTAGTTAGATTGTTAAGAAAGGTTGGTTCAGTGTTTGCTCAATTAAAATTTCATATCAGCCTAGTAAAGGGGTGTTTGGTTTATCATTTAAACCTGTTTTAGAGGTTTGTTTGTGAGTTAGCTTCTGGTTGTTCATGCTTGTTTGATCAAATTAAGTACAAATCTGTCTTACTTTTGTGTTCAATAGCTCAAAAGTCAACATTGAACTCAAATCATCTCATGATCCTTGTTGAGATTTTTAAAAGAGCAAGTCATTGATTTTGTGTTAAAGTCATTAACCAAGGTTGTAAAAGTTTCATTACATCATAACATACCATAATCAATCATTAAATTGGATTAAAACCTCAAAAAGTCAACTGTGTCTTTTTCAAAAGTCAAAAATGGTGAAAAGTTGTTTTGTGCGGATATTGCGGATGTTGCATGAGGTTTCATTAAAGGGTTTTAGGTTCTAATTTTGGGATACAAGTAGTCTAATAGGTTGTTTCTAGGTCCTCATATCTGTTTTGCCTTAAGCTTTGTGGATAAGCTTGTGCAAGGGCTTAAAGTGAACCTCGGTGCCTGCGCTAAAACTCGATGTTAGTGAGTCTTTGCTCGACTTTTGTGCGACTTGCAGGATTCATTCAGCTTGTTAGAAGCTGGTATTTTGGTTACAAGTAGTCACTCAGCTCTAGTTAAGATTGCAATAATTGGATTTTAGTTTTGTGCTTATTTGGTTGCTTATTTCTAGCACAAAAGTAATACCATTTTCATTTTAGCTTATAACATCAAACATCAAATCTGTTATTTTGAGCTATTCAGTAGTTAGAGCTTGTTGATTTCTGTTCCATTTTGGTCAAAATAGCTTATTAGAACCTCTGTTAACAATTGGTAGCTTATCTTAAGCTTTTGGCTTATTTTAGTGCTTATTTATAAGCACTTGTGAGATCAGTTGCTTATTTCTCTACACAAGTGCCTGTTTTTCTAATTTTCATAGGTTCTTAATATTATTTTAGAATTTTCCTGAAATTTTCAGATTTTTCTCTGCTGTTTTGCTATTTTTCTTGATTTTTATTAGTTTTTAATACTTTTTAAATAGCATTTAATACAAAAAATTAGAAAAAGGTTCAAAAAAATAAATTTTCAATTTTCTTAGACTTAGATAAATATAAAAAGTAAAAAAAGTAATTTTCCATATTTTTCTTAGTTCATTTGGTAATTTTTAGTAATTAAATTAGTTTTTAATAGTTTAAAATTCCTAGAAAATAGATAAATAGTCACAAAAATATAAAAATAGTTTTAAAAAGTCTATTTTGATATTTTAGACTTTTCCATTTCATAATTTTATTTTTCTAGCTTAATTTCCTATTTTCTTGCATTTTAGGTAATTAATTAATAATTAAAAATAGTTTTTAATTAGATAATTAGTTTTAAAAAATAATTTTATTTTTCTAAATATTTTCTTATATCATTAGGTTTATAAAAACATCATTTTCATATTTTTAGGGTTAATACTGATTTAGTTTCACTTTTTATTTTGTACGTCGCGTAGTTTTTGATTTTAAACGTACGTTTTAGGTTTTAAACGTTCATCACTTTAAATATAGTGATAGCGTTTATTTAATAGGTTTTATCTTTTTTATTTTCTTTAATTTGCATTTAAGGCGTTTTTAATTTGTTGGCTTTTCTCGTAGTTGTAATATCATTCATAATCCTTTTTCTGTTCAAACTTCTCGATCACTAGACGTTGATTTATCCATTGCATAGCTCGCTGGGACATAACGACCCGGGGAGACTCTATCCTCCTCTGATCTTAATTGCATCAGTGTTTGAGCGGTTTTAGTCTTTTAGACTTGTTGTTTAGCACCGATCAAATTTTGGCGCATTCTTGGTGTGTCTTTGATTTATCTCCGTTTTAGCAGTTAGTTGTTTGAATCCTCACTCATTGTTTATATAATCCATCTCTATATATATATATCCATATTTTCTTCTAAAAATCCAAAACCCAAAAACATCCAAAACGTATAAAACACAAAAATATTTTCTCTTTTGTTTCTATATGTATCAAAAATAAAAATACAAAAGAATCGTCGTTTTCTCTAATAATTAACAACTTAAAAGATTACCACGAAAACCAAGGCGGTGCACTACCTAGCGGGGTGCGACCATAATAAGTTCGAACTAAAGATATAAAACTTGCCTTTGTGTCCATTGTGATTGGTGTACCTTTTCAAAGAAGCCATTCATCTTGGATTATTGGTTAAGTTCATTTGTTGTTTTGCCTCGATCTTGTGTTAATTGATTTTGTTGTGATATCGACGTTTGAACCGTAAAACCCATAAAGATTCTTCTCACCCGATTTTTACAAAACGTCTTCATAATTCTCATTCTCATGTGAAAGATTTTCATAATTCCATTTCTCTCCTTAACTCGAGTTTCCTTAGAGTTAACTCTTATATCTTTTCGCTCTTCTAGATCTGTGAGCCCATTTCGTGAGCTTGTCAAGATTCCAAGAAGGCGTGTTCGTGACTTTCTGCTCCATCGATCGGATCGAGATCCGGACTGTTCACACTACTCCGCTGTCATGGCGGATGAGATTCCTATGTGTGAGCTTCTCCGGCACCCATCGGCGGGTATGGAGATGCTATCGTTATGCCGACCATCGTGGTGAAAATTTTGAACTCAAGACCGGGTTCTTGAATCTTGTAACTTCAAATCGGTTCTACGGTTTTGAGCGGGATGATCCTCATGCTCATATAAGATGGTTTAACAAGATTGCATCTACCATCAAGTATAAGAATGTCCCTACCGAGGTTTGTTAAGCTTCTTACATTCCCGTTTTCTCTTGAGGGCAAGCCGGTTGGCTTGAAAACAACCCCTAAATCAATAGAGACATGGGAAGATCGGTGAAGAAATTTGTGAATGAATTCTATCCACCTTCCAAGACCACGGTCTTAAAATGAAATCATCAAGTTCACTCGAAGTTTGATGAATCCTTGATGAATCGTGGGATCGTTTCAAGGAATTGCTTCGCAAATGTCCTCACCACGGTTTCTCGAGTTGATGCAACTCGACACTTTCTACAATGGGTGAGTCAATCGATCAGATTCTCTTAATTCCTCCGCGGGAGGAAATTTCCTAAACAAAGCTGTCAAAGAAGCTTTGGCGATAATCGAAAACAAGTCCAAGGTCCGCCTTGCACGAAGCAAGCGGTTGTTTCCCAAGTCGGTGTCGGTCCTTCTTCTTCTTCATCGCCTGTGAGTCGGTCTAGCACCGATGCTAAGATTGATAAACTCACGGAAGCTATTCAAGCTTTGGTTCTCTCAATCAAAAGAAAGTCTCTTTTCACAAACTTCACCTCTGCTGAAGTTAAGAAAGTGGAAGTCGTGTTACTGTGGTGGCCCCATGCTTATTACAAGCTGTATGGCCACCGATGGTAACCCTTTGAAGCTAATCTTTGTGGGCGGGATGTCTAATCAAGGAGGCAATCAATATCGTGCTCTGTGGACCAACCACCGTCCTAACCACTACTCGGACCTCCGGTTTCAATCAAATCAAAACCGTAACCAAAATCGAATAGACCAAACCAAGGTTTCCAAAACCAAGGTCAATTCAATCAAAACAACGGTTTTCAAAATCGAATCAAAATTTCCAACATCAAGGAAATTACAATAGAAACCAGTGGAAATTTCAACCACGGTATTTTCATGGAAACAATCAAGGGAATTTTCGAATCAAGGCCTAATCCTAACAATAGAGGCGAAATTTCCTGTGCAAACTCAAGCCATTGTTCCAACGGACCATCATCGATGAGTTGTTGAAACAATTCATGAAATCCCAAGAGAAATGAATCGGTTGTTGGTCGGTAAATTTCGACATCAAGAAGTCTTTAAATGATCGACCCTCGGGCTCGGTACTCTACCTAGCAACACGATCGCTAATCCGAGAGGCGATGCAAAGCGATCACAACCAGTGGTGCTTCATATCTTTGGACCCATTGTTCCTACTACCCTTCTTCCTCTCTCCCAAAGGTAGTGGAAAGCGAACCTCCGACACACAATGGACCTCGACTCCTATGCCCCTCCTCCTCCTGGCATTTAGTCAAGTTACCAAGGAAACAACGGACAAAGTGCATTATTCAAGCCCACAGTACAGACACGTCCAACCTTGGTAGTCCAACCTCAAGTGGTCCGGAACCCAAGTCAAATCAAGGAGTTGTTTTGAACCTCCTGTAGCTCTGTTGAAAGCAATCCAAATCTTCTCTTCCTTACCCATCGCGGTTACATGAGCAAAAACTCATGAGAAAGCTAGTCATCGGATGGAAAAATTCTTTCATTTTCCAAGAACTTCACTTTGACATAAGCTTCGGATGCCATCATGTTAATGCCAAAGTTTGCATCTACTCAAAACATATCTTTGAGCAACAAAGAAAAGCTATTTGAAATGGCTAAAACTCCTTTGAATGAGAATTGCTCGGCGGTCTTGTTAAAAAGCTTCCGAGAAGCTAGGAGATCCGGAAAATTTCTTCTTCCTTGTGTTTTCACGGGATGATTGAATGCTTTGCCACTTGCGATCTTGGTGCAAGCATCAATCGATGCCGTATTCGATGTGGAAGCAATTGTCTCTTAGGAACTTATTCCTACTGCATGACTCTCGAGCTTGCGGATCGTTCTATCTCGCGTCCTCTCGGCATTGCCGAGATGTATTCGTGAAAGTAGGAAAGTTCCACTTCGGTGACTTTGTGGTCGTTGATTTCGATCTTGATCCTCGAGTTCCTCTCATTGTTGGGCGGGGATTTTGAGGACGGGCCGTGCTCTTATCGATGTATTTGAGCAAGAGATCACTCTCCGTGTGGGTAATGAAGTGTTACCTTTAACCTCGATCGGACTTGAGGTACTCCTCAAACTATGATCTTGAATCAATTAATCGAGTCGATTTAATTGACATTGCTTCGAGGAGTACTCTCAAGAGTTTCTTGGTTATCTTCATAATTACGTGAGTGGGAATTCCAATTCCACCACATCTTCTCGACCTATCATTGCCGACTCTTCCCTCTCTCACTCCGTTTGAGGAGGTGACTTCCTTCGGAAGAGATCGATGAATTTACAGCTCTTGATGAATCAATTCCGCTGGAATTGATGGTGTGTATGATTCGGAGGATATTCTCTATCTTGAGCAATTGCTAAATGAAGATCCATTACCTTCACTCCTCAGAAGGAAATCACGATGAGAAATCAAATCGGTTCAATCATCTCTTGAAGAATTTCCGAGGTTGAACTTAGGACCTACCTCCTCATCTCGAGTATGCATTTTGGAGGGTGATGATAAATTACCCGTCATTATTGCTAAGGACTTAACCGAGGAGGAGAAACGCTCTCATAAAGGTCTTGAAGTCACACAAGCAAGCAATTGCTTGGAAACTCTCCGATATTAAGGGTATCAACCACGAGTTTTGTACTCACAAAATCTTAATGGAGGATGACTTCAAACCAAAGTCAAAGTCGAGAGAAGGGTGAATCCTAAGATTCACGAGGTTATCAAACAAGAGGTTCTCAAACTTCTTGATGCCGGTCTGATTACCCGATCTCGATAGTCCTTGGGTTAGCCCATTCATTGCGTTCCAAAAAGGGTAGCATTCTTGTTGTCACGAATGAAGAAAGCGAGTTGATTCCAACTCGATTGGTTCTGGGTTGGCGTGTGTGTATTGACTATCGAAAGTTAAATGGCGCCACCGTAAAGACCATTTTCCTCTACCCTTCATGGACGGATGCTTGAGAGATTAGCGGGGCGCAGTACTATTGTTTCCTTGATGGTTTCTCGGGATACTTCGATCCCCATTGATCCGTGGATCAAGAGAAACCACATTCACACGCCCATACGGGACGTTTGCCTACAGACGTATGCCTTTTGGCTTATGCAATGCTCGAGCACGTTCCAACGTTGTATGATGGCCATTTTCCACGACATGATCGGAAACTATGGAGGTGTTTATGGATGACTTCTCGGTCATTGGGGACTCATTTCGGACTTGTCTCTCCCACTTGGACAAAATGCTTAAAGGTGTGAAGACACCAATCTATGTCTAAAGCGGGAGAAGAGCCACTTTATGGTCAAAGAGGGCATAGTCCTCGGCCATAAGATTTCAAAGAATGGGATTGAGGTAGATAGAGCAAAGTTGATGTCATTGCTAAACTACCTCCCTACTACCGTCAAAGGTGTTAGGAGTTTTCTAGGTCATGCGGGTTTTATCGTAGATTCATTCAAGATTTCTCTAAAATCGCTCGACCTATGACCCATCTTCTTGAAAAGATGCTCCTTTCATCTTCTCTCGAGTGCATCGAGCTTTTGAAACACTTAAGAAAAAGCTACGGAAGCACCCATTCTAGTTGCCCATTGGGACTTACCCTTGAGCTCATGTGCGATGCAAGTGATTTTGCAATCGGTGCGGTCTTGGGGCAGCATAAAACCAAACATTTCCGCCAATCCACTACGCGAGCAAAACGATGGTGAAGCTCGGACCCATTACACCACTACGGAAAAATTATTAGTTGTGGTGTATGCGTTTGAAAATTTCGCCATACCTTATCTTGACAAAATCGTGGTGTATACGGATCACTCGGCACTCAAATATCTCTTTGCAAAACAAGATGCAAAGCGAGATTGCTCCGTTGGGTTCTCCTCCTACAAGAATTTGATATCATCATTCGTGATAAAAAGGAGCCGAGAACACAGTGCGATCATCTCTCCGATTAGAGAACCCTCACCAAAATGTGTTTGAGAAAAAGGAAATCAATGAAACATTTCCTCTCGAAACACTCAATATGGTTTCTTTTAGTGGAGACTCGTCTACCCCATGGTTTGCCGACTTTGCAAATTACCATGCGGGTAACTTTGTTAATGAAAGGGATGTCGTCCCAACGGAAAAATAAATTCTTTAAAGATGTGAAACATTATTTCGGGACGACCCTACTTGTTTAAAATCATGCGGATCAAGTCATCCGGCGATGTGTGTATGGTCGGGAGCCGTTGACATTCTCAAGGCTTGCCATTACGGACCTCTTGGGGACATCATAGCCCCACTACACCGCCAAGAAGGTGTTTGATTCGGGATTCTATTGGCCCACAATCTATAAGGATGCCCATGAATTCGTCAAAACACGTGGCGCTTGTCAGCGTCACGGAATATCTCACAAAGGAATGAAATGCCGCAAAACGCCATTCAAGTGTGTGAGATCTTTGACATCTGGGGCATTGACTTTATGGGGCCATTTCCTTCTTCTCACGGAAATAAGTACATACTCGTGGCCGTTGACTACTTGTCAAAATGGGTTGAAGCCAAAGCTTTACCCACCAATGATGCCCGAGTTGTTGTGAAATTCTTGAAATCCTTATTTGCTAGGTTTGGAACTCCACGAGCCATCATCAGTGATCGTGGTACGCATTTCTGCAATGACCAATTTGCAAGAGTCATGCAAAAGTATGGTGTAACTCACCGTACCTCTACTGCGTACCACCCACAAACAAGTGGGCAAGTGGAAGTTTCTAACCGGGATTAAAGAATCTTGGAGAGGACGGTTGGTGAAAACCGTGCCTCTTGGTCGGATAAGCTAGATGATGCACTCACGGGCCTTCCGTGCGACTTACAAAACACCCATCGGTGCACTCCATCTGGTGGTGTGCGGGAAGGCATGTCATCTTCGGTTGAGCTCGAGCACAAGGCATCTTGGGCCTTGAAGCATGCTAACTTTGATATTCAGACATCGGGTGATCATCGGAAAGTTCAAATGAATGAATTAAATGAACTCCGTGATCAAGCTTACGAGAACTCTTTGATCTACAAGCAAAAGACAAAGAAGATTCATGACTCCAAGATCAAGAACCGCGTTTTCAACGTTGGTGATCGAGTCCTTCTTTTCAATTCAAGATTGAAGATTTTCTCGGGAAAGCTCAAGTCCCGTTGGTCTGGCCCATTCACTATCGCTAAGGTTTATCCTTATGGTACCGTTGAGTTATCTCAACCCGATGGTCCTAATTTCAAAGTGAATGGTCATCGAGTGAAGCATTACTTTGGAGAGGACATTCCATCCATGGTTGTCCCGGATCTTCAAACTTTCCCCATGAACCAATGAATGCGGGGATCGAGTCAAGCTAGCGACTCGGTAATCAAAAACGATAGCATGCCATATGGGTTTTCACCCGTATTTACATCTTCTCACCTCTTTCTACCACCCTAGTGTGGGGGTTGCCATGTTTCAAAAAAAAAAAAAAAAAAAAAAAAAAAAAAAAATCACCTTTCTAAATAATGGCCGTAGTATTTCCTTTTCGTTCTTTGTTTCGGCATAACCGCGGTACTTTGAATATTGAGGGCAATATTCATTTCTAAGTGTGGGGAATTCTCACGAATTTCATATATTATCTACCCGATTCCCGTTTTGGCCAAAATTTTTTGGAGTAAGTGTTCTACACTTTCTCATCAGTTATCGATCCGCCATATACGCAAGACAAAAGGATTAGCTAATCCAGAGCAAGCGGCTCTTGGTAAAGATATATCAAATCCGTTTATATGGCTTGCAATTTGCCCAAAATTGTATGGTTCTCACTCACCATATCCTAAAAAGTGAAGAGTTGGCTAGCCCGCAAGATTATGGCTTGTGGTAAAGGCGATGGAAAACCATAATTGGTATTGACTCACCAAAGATAATGTTGATAATTTATCTAAGAGTTGGCTAGTCCGGAAAGTGCGGCTTGGTAAAGACAAAATCAAATCCGTTGAAAGGCGGTGGTTTGCTCAAAATCACATGGTTATCGGTGTACCATGGTTCTTACTTGAACTAAAACATTTGGCTACTCGAAGTAATGGCTTTTGGTAAAGAGTTTAAAATCCATTATGTTTTCTCAAATCATTGCTAGGGACTAGCAATATCTCGATGTGGGGATTGATGAGTGTGTAAATACTCATCATTTTATCTAAAATAAAGCGCAAATTCATCGAAAACACTCGAAACACATCTAAATGATCAAAATATCACAAATCGGTGTTTTATGTGTTTCAAATTCAAAAATATCAAAATCGGATGAAAAACATATCAATTTTGCAAAATTGCGGTTTGATCCCCAGTTTCAAGAATTGTCAAAAATAGTCCACGAGCCCAAATTTCAAAGAAAAGTCACCAAAGGTCCTTTTAAAATCAAAAGTTATCAAATTTAGTCCTTTGGTGGAAAATATCAAAAGTTTGAGAAATTACAAGTTTAGTCCTTGAAGTTTGAATTTTGGCAAAATGGCCCTGGAAAATGGCAATTTGGCAAATTTGGTCCTTGTACTTTTTGAAAGTGTCATTTTGGTCCTTGGAATAACTTTTACGATTTGGCGACATTGGTCCTTGCATTTTCGAGAAATTGTCAAGAAAGGTCCTTGGTATTTAAAACCTTTTAAACCATTATGACCCTTGTCAAAACACTTTGGCCCCCTGTCAAAAACAAATTGAACCCCTTTTTATAATATCTATCCAGTCAAACGATCAACCCACCTCTTCCCGTTTTCCTCTTCCTTGTCATGCGCACCATGTCCAGCCACCAAAACACCACCCACCAGCCTCCTTCTCACTCTCCCATGTCCCCCCCTCCTAAACTAACCTCCAAGAATCATTTAATGCCCTTTCACCCACTATATCAACCCCAATTGGCAGTTAAGAATTTTGGCGCCAAAAAAGTGTTTAAACGGTGGAGATCAATTTTGAGCAATCCAATGGTCAGGATTGTTGGGAAAGATTCAGAGGAGAGAGGAATGGCTTGTGGATTATAAAAAGAAGCAAAAGGAAGCCAAGAAAAGGGTCTTCTAGTTTTTAGTCATTTTCTTATGTCGTTTTTTATGTAAAAATGTTATTTCAGTGTTAAACTTGTAATCTTTTGTCATTTTGTATCAAGTTAAAGCTTTTAAGTGTATTGAAACTCAATTTAAGTATTAATACCAGTTTGTGTTTAACATTCTCAGTTTATGTCCCTTTGTTGCAATTTTATAAGTCTAAGTCTTGTGTACAATCTTCAAAAGCTCATTTATCAGTTCTACTAAGCATATAAAAGTTTATAATAGCTTTTACAAGCTTAAATTCAAATTTAAGCACATTTGAAGCTGGTCAAAGAAAGTCAAGCGGGTCAAATTTGGCAATGGAATTGGTCAATGGGTGATGCGATATTGGAGTTGGGTTATTTACGAGCTAATGGGTTGATATTAAATAGGTTAGAGGTTCTTGGTTCATGGATTCAAGCCATTGTGGCTATTGGACCTATTGTAAGTGATTTCTAAGCTTATTGTAAAACTTGGTAGTTATGGTTTAAAAGTGGTTGCATTACATTCATTAAAATTTGTACTTAGGCAAATCAAACTTAGTTAGATTGTTAAGAAAGGTTGGTTCGATGTTTGCTCAATTAAAATTTCATATCGACCTAGTAAAGGGGTGTTTGGTTTATCATTTAAACTGTTTTAGAGGTTTGTTTGTGAGTTAACTTTTGTTGTTCATGCTTGTTTGATCAAATTAAGTACAAATCATCTTACTTTTGTGTTCAATAGCTCAAAAGTCAACATTGAACTCAAATCATCTCATGATCCTTGTTGAGATTTTTAAAAGAGCAAGTCATTGATTTTGTGTTAAAGTCATTAACCAAGGTTGTAAAAGTTTCATTACATCATAACATACCATAATCGGTCATTAAATTGGATTAAAACCTCAAAAAGTCAAGCTGTGTTTCTTTTTCAAAAAGTCAAAAATGGTGAAAAGTTGTTTTGTGCGAGATATTGCGGATGTTGCATAGTTTCATTAAAGGGTTTTAGGTTCTAATTTTGGGATACAAGTAGTCTAATAGGTTGTTTCTAGGTCCTCATATCTGTTTTGCCTTAAGCTTTGTGGATAAGCTTGTGCAAGGGCTTAAAGTGAACCTCATTGCCTGCTTAAAACTCGATGTTAGTGAGTCTTTGCTCGACTTTTATGCGACTTGCGGGATTCATTCGGCTTGTTAGAAGCTGGTATTTTGGTTACAAGTAGTCACTCAGCTCTAGTTAAGATTGCAATAATTGGATTTTAGTTTTGTGCTTATTTGGTTGCTTATTTCTAGCCTGCAAAGTAATACCATTTTCTGTTTTTAGCTTATAACATCAAACATCAAATCTGTTATTTTGAGCTATTCAGTAGTTAGAGCTTGTTGATTTCTGTTCCATTTTGGTCAAAATAGCTTATTAGAACCTCTGTTAACAATTGGTAGCTTATCTTAAGCTTTTGGCTTATTTTAGTGCTTATTTATAAGCACTTGTGAGATCAGTTGCTTATTTCTCTACACAAGTGCCTGTTTTCTAATTTTCATAGGTTCTTAATATTATTTTAGAATTTTCACGAAATTTTGATTTTTCTCTTTGTTTTGCTATTTTTCTTGATTTTATTAGTTTTTAATACTTTTTAAATAGCTGTTGGAATCACTCCTAAGCAGTATTTCAAGTATTTATATTTCATATGTAATAGGTAGCTTTATTATGGCCTTTATGTTTGTTTAAGGTCCGACTTATGTAGAAGGCCCATAAGCAGGCCCAAGCCCAATAAGGAATAGGGAAGGAGAGGAGTGTTGCCTAGCTCCTTGCCTATATAAACTATTGTAAACCCTCATTTGAGGGTTGGTTGTTCAAGTTATTCTTTCACTCACTCTCTTTGCCTAACCGTTTACATATATTGTGTGTGTGTGTTTGATACTTGTTCATCGCCTTCATCTCTTCTCTTATAAGCTTGTGTTGTAAAACTAGTGACCTAACGATGGTATCAATCGCCAAATAGTTGGGTGTACTCGTTTGTTTTGAAGTTTTGGTTTTGGGTCTTCGGCGTAAAGATAACACAATCTTTGGTTATCTTAAAACTAATTTTTACACTTTTGAATCCAAGATTCTTGTACTTTCAACGTTATTAGGTGTTAAACTATTGGTTTTGGCAAAAGTTTGGAACTTTACGTGTTTTCCTTGTTTTAAGCTTGTTTTTGTTCATGTGGGTGTTATCCTACGCGTAACTTGTTTTAAGTGCTTTGGATCATCAAGTTTCACACTTTTGTGTTATTTTGGTGTTATTGAAGCTATTTCAACACACAAAAGCGGTTTAGAAACACATTTGGATAGAATCAAAGTTACGAGTAATCTTCGGCGTAACAAAACCCTAAAATTACGTAAGACTTTCCTTGGTTTGATCTTCAATTTTACGGTTTATTCCGTGTTTTCTTACTTGGATAAGTGCGAAAATCGTCGACTTTGGATATCTTTTGCCTTTGTGAAGTGTAAAGATCACTTGAGATAAAACCACAATCTTACGGCAAGCATAAAGCTTCGCGTGAAAATCTTACGCTTAAGATTCATCTTACGCGTAGACCTAGTCCTCGCATAAGGTAATCCTCGCCTAACTTTCTCGCCTAACTTCATTTTTACGCATAACTTTAGTCTTTTTCACCTTCGCGCGTAAGCTAAATCCTCTGGCGTAACTATTCTTGTTACGCGTAACTTTTGGTGTTTTTACGCATAAGTGCTACTTGGTTCTTGTCATTTCTCGCCTAAGGATACTTCATCAACAAAGGTTCATTCGACTACAAAGATCCATTCTTACCACACAAGTTTATCATCATGTCTCAACCACCATACTCTAACTATTTCCTCACACTTATAATCAACAACAACAACAATTAACTCCACAACATCAACAATGGAATCAACAACAAGCCATTTATCAACAACAATTTAATCGACAACATACTCCACAACTTGGTGCAATTCCACAACCACAAATGGTTCAACCACAACCAAGCATTCAAGTTCAACCCTACACAACCGATTTCAATCAACATCCATCACGGACCACTATGAAGGAACCCACTTGGTTTGCTAAGATGTGTGAAGCTTTAAGCGACCAACAATCAATTCATGAAGTGGATCACTTGATAGACCTCCAATGCTCACTCCGAAACTACGATCAATGGGTGATAAGGTTCTTTAGGTTACGTGATCGAAGAAGCCACATGGAAAGTTCTTAAAGAAGGTTATCTTGGAAGGTCCATTTGAGATGCCTCACATCATTGTGCAGGAGATCAGCTGCTTTGTTCCACCAAGAGATGAACAAACCAACATTGCTCTTTTGCGATTTAAATCCTCTGAACTTCTACACTATGAAGGCGATGAACTTGCAATGGAATACATCCTCTTAGGATTACCAAACCCAATTCTTCGTAGTGTTGATGCTCAAAAGCGCACAAAAATGTGGGATCATATTAGTCTTCTTATGGAAGGATCATACTCAATCGGGAGGATTTGGAATCCAAAATTTACTTGGCTTATGAACACTTCATGATTGAACACGGAGAGACACTAGAGTCATATCATCATCGATTTTCGGACATCATCAATGATTTGGATAAACACAACATCATCATGCCAAGAATTGCGGTGAATACTAAGTTCTGAGTAGTCTTGGTCGAGAATGGGAGAAGTATGTCATTTTCTCCGTCAAGCGAAGAATATGCATCATTCTACTTATGGATTGTTGTACGATTACTTGAAGCCTCATGAAAAGGAAGTTGATCGGGAAAGGATTCTCCGTGCTCAAATTGCTAAGCGATCACAACGGACAATCAACAACTTGCCTTGTATGCTCAGCGAATTATCCTCTCGACCGACAACTCAACCAAGCTGCTTCCAACACACCTTCACGGCAACAACCTCAACCTCAACAAAATCAATTGGTTCCATACGGCAACAATGCTCAAGCATATGTCGGTGAAGCTCTTGAGGAAATCGATCCGTTCGAAGCATTGCAACAAGGATTTGTGATGATTGCTAATGCTTTTGGCGTTACACCAACAAATCCAACAATCGTATTCGTTCCTCATCTAACACACGGACTCAAGTTGTTGTGAACAATGGGCGTGTTGAAGTTGAAATCGTGATTATGGTGCGTCGGATGGGCGGTGGTCAAGGGTTTAATCTTGTGGGTAGGAATAACAACGAGCTCAAGTGGTGGAGCAGGAAATGCTCGAAATCGGTTAAATGGTCTTAGATGCTACAAGCGCAATGAGAAGGGACACACGGCTAATGCATGCCCAAAGCCAAGGACTAGGGGCGGTGCTTATTTCAAAGAGGCCTTACTTTTGGCTCTTAAGGATGAAGTGGTGGATCTCTCACAAACAAAACGAGCTTTATGGCGGATCTGAGACTCGGATGATGATATGGAGGACTTGCGGTGAATCATTTGTTATGTTGATGGCTAATATGCATGAGCTGCACATGGTGATCTGAGCCCGGTGTATGACAACGATGGCTTGTCTCGGTGCCGAACAAACCATCATCATATCGAACTAATATCTCCGCCAATATCGAATCCGCGCGGATCGGGCTATTCAAAATAGTCTTCTATCTTCTTCGATGATTTTCAAGTTAACCACAGTAGTTACATTTGGCGATCAAGATGACCTTATGGTCCCCTTTGATAATCAAATTGACTCGTGGTCGTGCTTGAGGATCTAAAGAATGATCATGTTGAGACTCACGTTGAACAAGATGATCTGTTGCCTCATCCGGATTTTGCTCGGTTAATTCAAGACCATAAAATCAAAATGGAGGAATGTTATGCATTAAATCAATCCTTAAAAAGTAAAAATGCCTTTGTTAACCAAGGATTTTGAATGTTTACAAATGCAACTCAACTTTTCAAAACTCAAAAAACCGTGAAAAAGGTTTTGAAGCCGCTTTGCAAAATCTCATCAAAGCGAAAAATATTTAGAGACGGATCGTGATCTAGCCGCCTCGAAGAATGCTTTGTTGTCCGAATTAGAACAAGCTGAAACATGAACATAAAAAGCAAATTAACGCTCTCACCTTGGAAAATCAAAATGCTAAAGGTGAGTTGTTAAATTGTCAAAAGCAGTTCTCCGCATACAAAAAGCATTCAACGAATCGGGTAGATGACCTTCTTGCGAAATTCTCGGTTTGCAAAACAAACTTAAAGAGTTTAAAGCATTGTTTACAAACATGGTGAATCGATATGACTATTGAAAAGTTTACCTTAAAACCTAATCCAAATGGATATGGAAAAATCTAGGCGATTACAAACCAAAGCTTTCACTAAAACATTCAAACCAACTCACGAAGTTTCGGTGCACAATACAAAATTGATAATCTTGTCATGAGTGTTGTTGAATACCATCGTCAAGAGGAATTAGATCACGAAGGCGAGTCGATCAAAATTAAAAATGTTGTTTACAACAAACCTTTTAATTATAAAAGCGGTCACTTCGTCACACCAGCGGATTCTTCTAACACACCAAGGGTTATCATCAAAACACACGAGTCTTCTATTGTTAATCCCAAAGCAGTCTTTGCACAAACTTATGGTCCTTTACCTTCCATTAGCGAAGTAAACTCACAACACGAAAATCGAAAAATTCTTGATATTTTGACATTTTCATGGTGACCTCAAAATTTTACAACATGAGATAGAATATCGATCGAAATCAAAGTTGAACATTTTCAATCGCCTCTGCGCGAGAACAAAGAGACATTTTTGGAAAAATCTTTTACCTAATGTTAAAAACTTGAAAAGTTGTGCAATTGCACAGGAAAAGGATTTTCATAAGGAACTTGGGGTAATGAAAAGCGTTTTCGAGAAAGCGAAACATCTATTACTAACACAAAGCGGAAAAAGCGTTGAGAAAAGATGTTGATCGACTCTTGGAAGATGTTATCGTCTTGATATCCATAATGTTGTGCTATTCTATTCGTTGCCATATGCATCGATCATATCTCTGCGATATTGTTGAAGCTGTTATTCTTGTTGAGAACACCGATAATGTGCTTGGATCGAGTCTTTAAAAGCGAAAAATAAGCGATTACACGGAAATTTACAATGCAAAGCGTCGTCTTCATTGGTGTGAAAAGATATTCACAACCATCAACTTAGTTTTCAAAGAAAATCGCTCAATTGAGTGCAAAATCTTGATCCTAAAATTGAGCAAGCGGATGATCAAAGCGTGTCTTTGAAAAGTCAAATCTCAAAATATGAACAAGAACTTTTAAAAGTTAAGCAGAATATGGTGTCATATTTGATTTACTCAAAAGACTCGAGATGAAGCATCTAATGAACTTGATCACTATCTTGCTCACACTAGAGATGTCATGAATTTTCTTTGGTAATATTAGTTACGAAAATCAAGATCGATTCACACCATCTCTAAGTTACGGAAATGTTAGGAAAGTATGAACAACTCCGCCTCTTGTGATTAAGAGATTAGCACCGGTCACACTTAGTAATCGTGAACCTAGAATTCCCACTGCCAAATCACAAGTTGCTAATGTGTTTCCCTCTCTTGAAGCAGGAATAGTTGCATCTTTTCCAAGCGTCCGCACTTCGACCTAGGAGCACTCAAGCGAAGAATAGGAAGTTGCGACCTAAGAAAAGATCAATAAGGAATGCTAAAGTAGAAGAACACCCTAGGAATCGAATAAAACTCATGTTACTTCCACTATAGATGTTGCGTCGGCAAATGTAATAGAAATAGTGATGTAACGAATGCTAAACCGTTAAGTACCTTTGATATTGATCGATGCACCTTGTGATATTTGTCAAAAGAGTATGAATTCGATTGTCATGACAAATGTGTTGCTAAAGCTATAATCTCTAGATTACGGAATCCTAAGAATCGGAATACCTCTAGGCCCACTAATCATTCTAAGTGCGTGCTTGGTAAACCACCATCTTTAGATTCTAAGGCAACCATTGCTATCACGGTAGCTCACTTCACCTCCTAAGAATGTAGTACCACCTAGTGCTTTCACTAAGACTAAAGCAAAGAGTAGTTATAGATGGCGAAATGGATATATAACACACTAGGATTTAAATGGATGCCTAAAATTATAAATGTGTGTATGTCTAACATATACGCTTGGAACCCTCTAACATTTGGGTTCCACATCTACTTCTATTCCATCGTGTAAATGCATGTGTAATCACGGTGATCTGAGATCATTCTCTGATTGTTGATAGCGGATGTTCCCGACACATGACGAGCAACCTTAAGCTGTTATCAAACTTTATTGCAAAGTTCATTGGCCTTTGTCGATTTCGGGAGCGATCACTTGCGCGACCATCATGGGCTCGGAGATTATGTTAATGGGAACATCGAAATCGGCGGGGTTTACTATGTGGAAGGCCTCGGTCACAATCTGTTTCGATGGGTCAATTTTGTGATGGAGATTTGGAGGTTGCTTTCGGGGAGAAAACTTGTTTCATTCGTGATCTACAAGGAAGCGACCTTATGTCGGCTCGCGTAATTCTAGTCTCTACACTATCTCTATGCAAGACATGGTTGCTTCCTCTCCCATCGCTTACTTTCTAAGGCAACATCAACAAAATCTTGGCTATGGCACCGTCGTCTCTCACATCTAAACTTTCAAACCATCACCAACCTTGCTCGACACAAACTAGTTGAAGGACTCCCGATTCCGGTATTCAAAGATCACCTTTGCTCGACATGTGAACAAGGGAAAAGCACTCGTGCTCATTTTCCTTCAAAGGTGGAACACGACTCTCGACATGTGCTTCATCTTCTTCACATGGTTTGTGTGGCCCGATCGTGTGCAAGCGATCAATGGCAAGCGCTACATCTTAGTAATTGTTGATGACTACTCACGATGGACTTGGGTCTACTTTCTTCGTAGCAAAGACCAAGCTCCACAAATGATCATCACCTTTCTCACAAAGATCTGAGTTCGACTCCATGACACACCGTCGGAATTATTCGAGCGGACAAAGGCTGAATTTGTTAACAAAACCCTTCGTGAATTTTATGAGAAAGTGGAATTGACATCAAACATCTATTGCGGACACACGAACAAAGCGGAGTTGTTGAAAGAGCGAAACCGAGCGTTAGTGGGCTGCAGAACAATGTTAATCAATGCTAAACTTCCGGTTACTTATGGGCGGTGTATCTCTGCATGCTATACTCAAAACCGTTCTATGATCACAAAGCATACAACAAAACACCTTTTGAGCTTGTCCGCAACTATAAACCGAACCTCAAACACTTTCATGTATTTGGATCCCTTTGCTATCCGAATAATGATCGTGATGATTTTGGAAAGCTCAAAGCAAAAGGCGATATTGGGTCTTTATTGGATCTTGTGACAATTCTAAAGGTTTCGAATGCGGAATCGTCGAACTAAGGAGGTAATGGAAGCGATTCATGCTCATTTCGATGAACTCACGGAAATGGCTTACGAGTATAACGACTTAGAACCGGTCACAACCGTTTAAACTTCCTCAACCCCATCATCGGTGAAGAAAGCCCTCATTAACTCGTCAACAAATGGAAAGGTTATTTGCTCCTACGTTACGTGATGATATTGATGAGCGTGCTCTGGTGTATCCATTGTTTCATTGCACAACGATAATATTCCTATACGATACACTGCTACAACAACTCTTTGAAGATGCACCTACACAATTGACTCCAACACAGCAGTTGAACACACGCTTCCAACAATGATGAACCGGTGATGATATTACGAATGAAGTACCCCCACTGCGATTTTGATCCAAATCGTTCTTGACCCGTTTGCCAATGAGGCTGCTGCACGGATGTTGCGGAATCTTCAACAAACCATTTGAATCCTCGAAATCGCACAATGTATACCAACATCAACCCTCTACACATAGATGGACAAAAGACCATCCTCGGCTAACATTATTGGCAACCCGAATCAACCGATCGTTACGAGACAACGTCTTCGCTCGGATGGTGAACATTGCATTTATGCACTCGCATGTCTGCCAATCGAACCTAAAAACATTAAAGGCGCAATGACAAAAGACAAGCTGGATTGAATCCATGCGGGAAGAACTCAACCAATTCAAGCGTCTTGAAGTATGGGAGCGGTTGAAAGACCAGCGGGGTCTCGTCATTGGTCTAAAATGGATTTGGAAAAACAAATTGGATCTTTGAAGGGAATGTCATCCGAAACAAGTCACGGCTAGTTGCTAAGGGTTATCGTCGGGAAGAAGGATAGACTTTGAAGAATCTTTTGCTCGGTTGCTCGTCTTGAGGTTTCGGATATTTCTCGCGTTCGCGGCTCATATGAACATGACGGTCTATCGGATGGATGTCAAAGCGGCGTTTCTCAATGGGCAACTTAAAAGCGGTCTATGTCGACCAACGGATGGATTCGTTGATCACGAGTTCCCGAACCATGTCTACAAAGCGAACAAAGCTCTTTATGGTCTCAAACAAGCCCCTCGGGCATGAGTGCGATAAGCTATCATCTTTCCTCATTGCCAATAATTTCACCAAAGGCTCGGTTGACCCAACTCTTTTCATACAATATCACGGGGCACACATCTTAATTGTTCAAATTCGTGGATGACATCATTTTGGGTCAACACATAAAAAGTTTTCAATCGCTTTTGCAAAACTCATGAAGAAAAATTTTGAAATGTCCATGATGGGTGAACTTACGTTCTTTCTAGGATGCAAGTTCATCAATCACCCGTGGTATTTTCTTGAGTCGGTCAAATATGCCCTTGAATTGTTAAACAAATTTGGAATGAAAACACCGTGATACTTATGCCACACCAATGGCTCATACCAAGAAATTAGATCTTTGATTTACATGGGAAATTAGTTGACCCTACCAAATACCGAAGTATTATTGGGTCTCTCATGTATCTAACGACTAGCGACACGATATTGTCTTTGCCGTTTATCTATGCTCCGTTATCGATCGCGACCAAGCTGAAACCCACCTCTACGAGGCTAAAAGAATCCTCCGATACATCAAGGAACCATTAATTTGGGGATCGGTATCAGAAGGATTACGGTTTTGAACTAATAGCTTTTGAGGCGATCACGCGGGATGCTTAGACTCGAGAAAAGTACTTGAGAGCTCTACAATTTCTCGGTGATAAGCGGTGTCTTGGCAATCAAAGCGCGGGATTGTACATCATTGTCATCAGCGAAGCGAGAATATGTAGCCATGTCCGCGTGTTGTGCTCAAGTCATTTGGATGAGAACACAACTCAAAGACTATGGTTATGTATTTGTGAGAATCGATGTCTTTGCGACAATCGGTGCCATTGCAATCTCGTGCAACTCGATTCGACACTTTCGAAATCAAAGCACATCGATCTACGCTATCATTTCATCAAGGACCATGTGGAGCAGTGCAGTTGAATTATACTTTGTGGTCTTGAATACCAATTGGCGGATCTGCTCACCAAAGCCTTGCCTCCGCTAGGTTTAATGAGTTGGTCCACGAATTGGTATGAGGTGTTGACTCAAGAGGAATTGGATGACCTCTTAAAAGCAGTCTTAAAAACACATCAAACACCAAAACATCTTTTGTAAATAAATTTTCAAAAACAAAATACAAAAATATAAAATCGATAAAACAACAAAAATATTCTCCTAATCTATATTTCTTTCAACATGGCAAGTACATTTCTTCCGTCAACACTTTTATCTTTCAAAATTCGGTATTTTTCCGATCAAGTGTTGAGGGAAAAATAATCCATTAAGCTTGTTTCAAAACATCGTGTACTTGCATGTTATCACATCTCGGTTGATTCTTTTACAAATGGTGGTACATTTCACGGTTCAAAGACACTCCTCGGACTTTAATTAATAACCTTTCATTATTTTCTCAAGTCGAGGGGTGTGTCGTCAAGTTTCTTTCCTAAAATCTTCATTTGGTAACCAAAATGGAAGTTAAAAGCTTTGGATGAAAATGGAAAAGGTGGAGGGACCAAAGCTGTCAAAACCTTAAAGTTATTTTAAATAAAATACTCCTCCACCTAACTTTCACTTCACATTTATTACTTAACCTAATTATCATCCTCGCCTAATATTCACTCAACAAATCCGTGTTTTGATCATCAAGTTGTAAGTGTTTACGTGTTTAAAACATGTTTTTAAGCAATGGTTTTGAATCTCATTCAAATCCTACGGCTAAAACATGTTCTCTGCGTGATTTTGTGTTCTACGCATATGCGTATGAACACACAATCAATACTGTGTGTGTTTGGGGTGAAATGGTTTGTGTCAAAGCGTTCTTAATACATCAATGATACTTTTTTAACCATCAAAATCCACCCGAAACCACTAATTGATGATTTTTGAAAATTAGGGTTTATAAGTCGATTTGGGTATTTTCAAATGATGAAGTGTTTTGGTCAAAAGATTGTTGGGTTATGCTTTTGCGTTGTTGAATTGATGATTTCCATAGTCTATAACCACCCGAAACACGAATTGGTCATCAATTCGAAACTAGGGTTTAAAGTTCATAAACTTTGGGTATTTTTGATTCAACTGCATAATAAGTGTTAAAACTTGGTCTACATGCTCTCACAACTTCTATGATATACGAGAAAAAACTTTGGTGCATAATCCATGGCTAGAATTGATACTGCGTAGATCTAGGGTTTAGTCTCTGCGTATGATATTCTACATATAGCGTATGAATGATTCATGCCATGATTGTTGATAAAATGAATGTATGTGTGCTAATGTTGATGATTTGATGGATTTATTTGAGGCCTTGCTACACTTAACATTCGAGAATCAAGGTCATTTGATAATCTCGCATAAGGATCACCTTACGCGTAGATTGTTATCGTAAGACTTGTCTTCTGGCGTAGCTCTACTACAGGTTCTACAATGGACTACGGCGTATCACAGTGAAGGATATCGTGCGATGACCCCTACGCAAGGTCAACTCTTACGGTAGCCTTACGGCGTAAGGATAATATATGCCTCGCATAAGCTCTCGCATAATGTCTCTTTTTCCTCGCGTAACATTTCTTCGCGTAAGATAGGATTCTGGCGTAAGTCTCGCCTAAGCATATATCATACACATCTCGCATAACTTTGCCAAAACTACGCAACCTGGATTGACCTTCATGATGAATTGTTACTTGTACAAACTTGTAAATAAACTAATCATATCATCACGAATCCAAAATGTCACTAATAAACTTAAATCGTTTGATATGTTGTGAACAATAAGTGATAAAATAAACTTTAAAACTTAAAGTTAACTAACTCATGAAACATTTCACGATATCATTGAACTATTGAACATACAAGTGACTTAGGACTCGTAACAATCATTATCACTTGTACATTCAATAACTAGACAATAAGACCTTACATTGACTAACATTATGTCTTCGATATGTTGGTTCTTTTGGCTAATGTTATTTGAGATCACGACATGGTGAACAAATGAATGTGGATGCACACAAGTTCTCTCCATTCTTGATATCTATCCTCATGGCTATCCAATGAAGATTGGAAAGAATAACCTCCGTGTTGACTTTGACACCCTCACTTGCTCACGAATCTTCATGTCTTATTGCTATCGATATTACGAAGACTCATCCGTATCGAACATGCTTACTCACTCTGCAACCATTCACGAGATCTACATCCAGCAGTTACGGAACACTATGGAAAGGGTCAAAGGAAGGGCTAGCGTGACGATGACTACGAACCACAAACAAGTCACTATTACACTGCGGACTTAAGGGCTGCTCTCCTTATTCTGAAGTCAATCCAACCAAACTTTATGCCACACTGTTTGAAGAGCTAACTCTCCAATTCTTAATCAATATCGGTTATGGCGAGGCTACGGGGTAATCTCTAAGCACTCTCATGTAGAGCTTAAGAGTATTCCTCAACCATGGAGAACACTCTACATGATCATCACCAAGTCATTTACGGTCGTGATAGCGGCTATGAGCATCCTAAGCTCATAGAGCGCAAATATTTTGGGCATTCGTCAACATGAAACACATCGCTATTGAAGCTCGATTTGGGATGACATGATGTCATTTCTCAACAAACTTGGCTCAAAGATTCCCTACATCGGATATACTAAGCTGTTGATCAAAGAGCACTTGGACTTCATCACGATATTCCCAAAGGCTCAATGACCCGACAATCACGACATGTTGGCGGAACCTATTCTATCTGTCGAGAATCAAGGAAGCGTCCACAAAGAAACAAGGTCTTTGTGCTGCAGTTTCCTTCTAGCGAAGATGTCGAAAGCTCGAATCGTACAAAAGATATCTGGAAGCGGTCGAGACAAGGCAAAGTTGGTCATCTTGACGAAAAATCTTGGAACACTGTCGGAGAACCGAGAAGAGGAAGTGCGAGGAAGCACAACAAGTTACGTGAGTCAAGGAAGGTTCCTAAAGGAAAGCTCCTTCAAAAGGATTGTTCCGTAAAGGAAGCCGAACCTATTCCACACTTGAACCTCAAAGACAACTTAGGGATGAGAGCTCGAAGATCTTGAGGAGCGGATGAAGAGGTTCATTACTCTGCTCTGCAACGAAACACACCTCGGTGACAAAACCTCCAAGTCCTCCATTTGTCCAAGAAAAGGAAGACTCGGCTATTGTACCTTATGATGAGAGCTACGAAGAAGAAGAAGAAGAGCAATTGGATAAATCATACGGAAAAAGTTTCTAGCGTCAGACACATTCAAAAGGCGGCTGAATTTGCTAAAGATCAAATGGGTGGCCGGGAGGATCAAGTGGTCTTGCCCTCCTCTCCGGATCTGATGCGGTTAATCAACCCGATAAGGGATGCGGTGCCACCACTCTTACGCAACAACAACCGCTTTGTTGAAGACACTATTGTGTATGATTTTGAGAAGCGAGGCGAGAAAGAAAAGTCTAAGGATGGCGAGGATGATTATACAAAGTTTCTTCTAGGCAGTCCAACTCACTCAAGGGAAAACCTCGAAACTCCTAAGGACATGAAGTCTCCTCATGTCTCCTCATCATCGGACTCTTCATCTCATTCATCACCACCACCATCAACTAAGTCAACGGATCATCATCCAATCCGTGAAGAAACCACCTAAATCTTGGATTTCTCAAACACATGCAAGAATTGTGAAAATTTGTCAAACAAGTTAGAAAGAAGGACATGCTTCAAAGAAAACTTAATTGGTATCTTGAACAAATGCGATACTTACATGATGAGAATGACGAGATGCGGAAAGATAGGAAAGCTATTCGAGAATTCATGAGAAGTCATCGTCGGGGAACTAAATGAAATGATTGAAGGTTACACTCAAAAGTACCTTGGGATATCGTTCCAAAAGTCCAAAAGGCTGGAGAAGTCGACAAGAGAACAAACCCACAAGTTTCTTCTCGACCTTTGTCCCCAGTGTGACAAAAGTATTTTCGGACAACTCACCCCTAACATCGTAGCATTGGTCAAACATACAATGGCAAAAGAAGGCGATCTCTCGAATACGAGGTTAATCGCTAAACTTGTGATGCAAATGTCAAAGAGATGCGGGCGTTTACTTGAGATGAAGCTAAATTTTTGAAATTCTACTTGACTATCAACTCGGATCATCATGCAAGGAGTCGACCATTCAACCCAAACGACCAAGAGATGGCGATGATAAGGATAAGGACTCGCACCTAAGCGTCGAAGCGATGCGGTCAATCTACATCTATGCCACCTCCTCCACATCGGACTTCTTCTCAACATAAGTCTCCATCACCTCGGTCTTCTCTTGATAAACCTCGGGACGATTCGAGTTACCACCCTTGACTCATAAAGCGGTGATCACTTTGAGTATACGGGTGGTGACGATGAAGAGGTCCTTGAGCCCCAACAACAACCCACCTCACCAAAACAAGTGCGAAACCAAAATCATCATCAAGGCCTTCAAAGCGAAGAAGAAAGCGACTACGAATGACGTCGTATCATGGCTTGATGACGATAAAGCTGCGAATTTGATTGGTTTGCTACTCTTGTTAACGACACTCCTACCACGAAGAAGGTCAAGAATTGGTGAGCGGTAGTACCTTGGAGCATGCAAAAATCTTGCAAGAAAGATTCCGTGTGAAGAAGATGGCGAAATCCGAGTTGAGCGCATCAAGAATGAAGCATTCCTTCTCTTGAAAAACAGCTCGGAAAGTGCAATCGAGGTTGAATATCACCTTGAAAACATTGCTCGAGCCATGTCTAACAACATGGATTGGCTCAACCCGAAGCAAACATCGACTTCACTAAGCGGAACAACCCTCCATATTACCTTGTTGGACCAAACCTCTACCAACAATCGGCCACCGGATGAACCAAGGATTCCCTTGGATATTTCTTCAACACGGACACGGAATTTCTTCTCCATGGTGGCGATGGTTCAAGAAAATCGCTACATCATTGACTCTTCCATTCCAGTGACTATTTACTCAAGCGCATAGCTATCGAGGCGTGCAAATCACTTGTTTTCGACAGCGTGCAAGCATCGACCAAGATGCATTGTATGGGATTCATCATTGGCACGAGCGCGAAGAATCTACTCTGATGCACGGTTGAAGTCTCAACATGAAGTGTATTGCTCAAAGGACATCGTGGCCATCAAACACATTGATCTCAAGTCTAAGTGGGACTACACATTCTTGAAGAATATCATAGTCAAGCGACAAGATGAGCAGGACTATGAATTCTCGGTGACTTTGAGAACTTGTCACTCAGCGACATCGAAGACATGTACCTTGCCAAAGTGCGGTCGTATGAGACAATTCTCGTTGAATTCAACGTGAATTCATCAAGTCGGTTCTCATCTTCATTAGGCGCATTGTGATCAAAGAGCGTGTCGAAGATATCCGGATGGTTGTTGAATCATATCGAAGCGTGTAAACTTCACTCCACCACGACTTGATCTTCGACATCAACCGGCTCAAACAACTTACGCTCATCGGCAAACCTTTCGGCATTGTTTACGCGGTGAACTTGAAGAAGCGCTTAATGGCGTGTAGTGAGCTCCATAAATTCGGGATCATACCTTGAAGATGGTTAGGGATGGATTGGCGTCAGATTGAAGGATATCGCTTGAAGGTTGGGAATCTAAGCGCTGGAACTCTCGGGATAGAAGGGATGTGAGAAGGATCATCACCATGATTGATGAGCGGTTGTTCGAAGGATCGATTCGAGGCGCTTGGAGAGCTATGTTGGTGGTCGACCGGGATAAACATCACCGCTTTCAGCATACATGCGCACTCACAGGAACATCACTTGCACTTCACGGTACCCTTGAATTGTTTCCTTCATATGATTTTGGATGTATGATTATATATGTGAATGGCTTGTGCACACATAACGATGTACAACCCGTAATTGTCAAGAAAGGACCACGTAGTGCGCCTCGGTGCCACAATCCTTATAAAAGGAGCGAAAGCTTCTTATTTTTGAGTAAAACCTATCAAACCTTTCATTTTCAAGGTTTTGCTCAAAAGACAAGTACTTCCCATATGATTTCAAAACCTCAACCGTTTATATCACTAGTTGAGGGGTATTTGATTAAAACTTTGTTCACAAATTGTTCACGATGGTCACTCTTCCCATGACACTCAAAATGGTCATATTTATTCTCAAAATGTTTCAAAAATAACATTTTATATGCCATTTTGAGGGAGAAAATTATGTGATAAGAAATATGTTGTACAAAATGCAAATGAATCATGTACCTCGGACTTAACCAACGAATTGTGGTACTAAGCTGTTTGTAACTCGAAAAGACTTGTCTGGACGGGTAATAATTTCAAGCTAGTTCGCTAGTGATGTAAGCGTGTCTCATGAAAGGACTTGTCTTAGTAGAAAGTACCATTCGAAACTCTTGATAGACATGAACTCGGCGGGTTTGACAACCTTCCGAGGTTTGTCTACACCTTCAAGGTAGTTATTAGAGCTAGTTGTCACCTAAAAGGCGACAATGTATCTCTTTAACTATTCAACGTAACCGTGTCTCGCGGAGATTGTCTATCTTTAGTGGATCAATTCATAAAGTCGCTCTTTCCTCATTGTGCATTTAACCATTAAAACTATTAAGCACATGTGGAGGGGTATTTATGCAAAACTTATCTCTCATTGTGGTTCAAACATGTTTTCATTTACAAACCCTTTGAGAGATATTTTAACTTCGATGGTTATAATGGCAAACATAGGTTAGTCATGGGTTATAAGGTGACTAAGGTTAGGAATAACAGTCCTATGATCCGCTTGAGCCGGAGGATCTACCCAGGACACTACCATTAGTTAGTGTTAGAAGTCCTTAGGAATGATTATAAAAGGAGAAAATGAGAATCGGAGAAAGAAGGAGTTGAAGAATCAAAAGAAATGTAAAGTAAAGGGTGAAAAGAAATAGCCCTCAGTTATTCAACTTAGAGGCGGACACGGGTTCAATTCATATACTCTTGGTTGTCACTTAGTGACACGGTATTGAAGATTAAAAGTCGTCATGGACCCGGTGGCGCATGCACTAAACCTTCTTAGCCACTCAAGTTTCTCTCAGCGAAACTTGTTTCATTCTCACGGGAACCCTACATAAACTATTGGCTTTCTCTTAGAGATCGTTGGTATTGAAGAAGGAGACCCTCTCCTAGTCTCCGCTCGGGAAAACCAAAGCGCACTATTGAGTCTAGAGCCACGAGATTCATCAAAGATCTCTTAGGAACACTTGACATTTAATCACTTGTTGATCAACAAATAAGATCTTGATGATTCGATGGTTCATATCGAGTCCTTCACGGATCTTAGCAATCATCGAGAACATTTATGAGAGGTTCACATCATGATCCTCGGTGATTGAATGGAAACTCTGCCGGGGTCAACATCAAACGACCACGGCGGTCGCTTCGGTAACTCCCGTGGATTACGGTGTGTCTCAAGCGGTCTGATCGTGAGGTGATGCTTGGTGTACCTCGGCGACTCATCGAGCTGTAGATGTACTTGGTACATCGCGTTATCTCACTTGTGGGACTCCGGTTCGAGAGCGGCCTTTGTAAAATTAGAGTTGTGTTTTCACACTATCTTTGTTAACACTCTCGAAGTTCAAACTTGTAAGTCTGGAAACCGCTTATTACTAACCGTTTGCAATGTTTTCTTCTTATGGAAGCTCGGGCGGGATGATCGTCTTGATTCTTCTCATGCTCACGCCAACATCATCACTAATGGAAGTTCTATTCAAAAGCAACACAACCGTCGAATGATTCTTCATCAAACCAAAGAATCTACAAAGTTAAAGACTTAAAGAACTTCATCGATATTGATTTCCAACGTCAAAGGCGTGTGAGCATGTTGAAGAATGGCGTGGAACCTTTGGGCGTGAAGCGGACACGAAGCGGTGATGCGAGACAACAACATACTATCACTTTCACCACAAGAACAATGATCAAAGAACAAAGTTAATGATGGCGTCAAAGCATAAGCTGTTCAAAGATAACGATCTCTCTACTGGGAGATTGTTCGAATCAAGACAATTCCTCTCACAAGAAAGAAGAATGTCGAAGGCGTCACGCTACTATTACATCAACGCCTTCACCGTTTACATTCATATATACTTGAGGGAGATTGTTGGAATCACTCTAAGCAGATATTTCAAGTATTTATATTTCATATGTAATAGGTAGCTTTATTATGGCCTTTATGTTTGTTTAAGGTCCGACTTATGTAGAAGGCCCATAAGTGAGGCCCAAGCCCAATAAGGAATAGGGAAGGAGAGGTGTTGCCTAGCTCCTTGCCTATATAAACTATTGTAAACCCTCATTTGAGGGTTGGTTGTTCAAGTTATTCTCTTTCATTCTCTCTCTCTTTGCTTAACCGTTTCTATTATATTGTGTGTGTGTGTGTTGATACTTGTTCAATCGCCTTTATCTCTTCTCTTATAAGCTTGTGTTGTAAAACTAGTGACCTAACACCTTCTTTCGACTTGTTGGACGACTTTCACAATTCTTTCATGAGTCCGAGAAATCCAAGAGCGAGGTGGTTTCTTCACGATTTGGATGATGATCCGGTTGAATTCTTTGATGGTGGTGGTGATGAATGAGATGAAGAGTCCGATGATGAGGAGACATGAGGAGGTTCGGGGTCCTTAGGAGTTTCGAGGTTTTCTTTTTGAGTGTGTTGGACTGTCTAGAAGAAACTTTGTATAATCATCATCGTTATCTCTAGACTTTTCTTTCTCGGACTTCTTGGTTTCGGTTCCTCAAAGTCATATCTCAATAGTATCCTCCACAAGCTTTTGTTGTTGCGAAGAGTGGTGGTACGGATCCCTATCGGGTTGATTAACCGCATCGGGATCTGGAGAGGTGGGCGACACCACTTGATCCTCGGGGCCACCCATTTGATCTTTAGCAAATTCTTGACCTTTTGAAGGTGTCGGCGATAGTAAACTTCTTCTGTATGATTTATCCAGTTGCTCTTCTTCTTCTTGAGCTCTCATCATAGGGTACAATTGCTGAGTCTTCCTTTTCCTTGGATAAATTGGAGGATTTGGAGGTTTTGCTCTTGAGGATTTGCTTTGGTTGCGATTCTGAGTAATGAACCTCTTTATACATGTCGGTATCTTGAGCTCTCGTCCACAAGCTTTCTTTGCGGTTCAAGTGGATATGGGAATAGGTTCGGCTTCCTTTACGGAACAATCCTTTTAGAAGGAGGATTCCTTTTAGGAACCTTCCTTTGACTCACGATGCTTGTTGCACTTCTGCACTTCCTCTTACGGTTCTCCTTACAGGTGTTCGGAAGATTTTTCGTCGAGATACCAACTTTGTTGTCGGACGCTTCCGATACCTTTTATGCGTTCGAGCTTTCGACATCTTGATTAGAAAATCGGCAACACAACACCTTGTTTCTTTGTAGACGATTCCTTGATTACGACGGATAGAATAGGTTCCGTCAACATATCGTGATTGTCGGGGTCATTGAGCCTCTTGGGAATATCGGGATGAAGTCCAAGTGCTCTCGGATCAACAGTTTAGTATATCGATGTAGGAATCTTTGAGCCAAGCTTGTTGAGAAATGACATCATGTCATCCCAAATCGAGCTTCGATAGCGATGTGTTTCATGTTGACCAATGCCCAAAATATTTGCGGTTCCATGAGCTTAGGATGCTCATAGCCACCGTCACGACCGTAAACAGACTTGGTGATGATCATGTAGAGTTCTCCATGGTTGAGGAATACTCTTAAGCTCTACGTGAGAATGCTTGGAGATTACTCCAGTAGCCTCGTCATAACCGATATTGATTAAGAATTGGAGAGTGAGCTCTTGACGGTGTGGCATATAGTTTGGTTGGATCGACTTGGAATTAGGAGAACAACCCTTAAGTCTGCAGTGTAATGGTGACTTGTTTGTGATTGAGTCACCGTCGCGTGATTTGTCCTTGACCCTTTCCATAGTGTTCCGAATTGTTGGATATAGATCTCGAGAACAGTTGCGAGTGAGTGAGCATATTCGATACGGATGAGTCCACGAATATCAATAGCAATTAAACACGAAGATTCGAGCAAGTGAGGGTGTCAAAGTCAACACGGAGATTATTCTTTCCTATCTTCATTGGATAGCCATAAGGATAGATATCGACAATGGAGAGAACTTGAGATGCATCCACATTCATTTGTTCGACCATGTCGTGATCCGAAATAACATTAGCCAAAAGAACCAACATATCGAAAGACATAATGTTAGTCAACGAAGGTCTTATTGTCTAGTTATTGAATGTACATGATCAATGATTATTCTGAGTCCTAAGTCACTTGTATGTTCAATAGTCCAATGACGTCGTGAAATGTTTCGTGAGTTAGTTAACTTTAAGTTTTAAAGTTTATTTTATCACTTATTGTTCACAACATATCAAACGATTTAAGTTTATTAGTGACATTATTGGATTCGTGACGATATGATTAGTTTATTTACAAGTTTGTACACGTAACAATTCATAACGAAGGTATGATCCAGGCTTATGCGTAGGATTGGTAAAGTTATGCGTGAGCGAAATGATATATGCGTGAGCGTAAACTTACGTAGGATCCTAACTTACAGCGTGAAAATGTTACAGCGTGGGAAAAAGGGACCTTACGTAGGGTTTACTGCGTGGCAAATATTAACCTTACGCGTAAGGCTACTCGTAAGAGTTGACCTTATGCGTGAGGTCATGTTTCGCATATCCTTCACGGGATCGCGTGGTCCCATATGTAGAACCTTACGCGTGAAGCTACGCGTAAGACTAATCTTACGCATAACATGCTACGCGTAAGGTGATCCTTATCGTGAAGTTACAACAACCTTGATTCTGAATTTTAAGTGTAACAAGCACGAAACAAAGCATCATATCATCAATTTTGACATATAATCATTCATTTTGTGACGGATCACAACACAATTGCACGCTTAAGCGATTCTGCGTAGAAAAACTTACGCGTAGTCTAAACCCTAAATCTACGCGTATGAAATCTAGCCATGGAATATGCACAAAACTTTTACGGTAGTTTAAGAGTGTTGTTAGAGTCTTTAGACCAAGTATTAACATTTAGTTCATGATGAATCAAAAGTACCCAAACTATAGAACTTTAAACCCTAATTCCAAATTGTTAATGGTTTAGAGTTTACGGGTGGTTATAAGCATTGATATCATCAATTCAACATTACAAGAACATAACCCAACAATCTTTTTGACCAAAACATACACATTTGAAAACACCCAAACCACGCATAAACCCTAATTTTCAAATTCATTCAATTCGTGATTACGGGTTCGCTTTGAGGATAGAAAGGTATCATTGATGTTATTAGAACATTTTGACACTATCTTTTAGACCACAAACACATAAACAAGATTATGTGTTCATACGCATATCGTAGAACACAAAATCACCATAGGTTAATATTTAACCGTTAACATTTAAAACGATTTAAAACCATTGTTTGTAATCTTGTGAGGAACACGAAAACACTTACAAATTGAAGATCTGAAACACGGATTTGATGAACGAATTTTAGGCGTAGATGTGTTTGGTTGTGTGTAATAAATGTGAAGTAGAAAAAGTAGGTGGAGTTGTTTTATTAAAGTTATCTTTAACATTTAGACAGTTTTAGTCCCTCCACCATTTCCTTTTTCAAACGAAGCCATTTAACTTCCATTTTGGTTACTAAACAAAGTTTTTAGGAAAGAAACTTGACGACACTCCCCCTCGACTCTAGAAAATAATGAAAGGTTATTAATTTTAGTCCGAGGAGTGTCATTGAACCAGAAAATTTTACCACCATTGATAAAATAACCAACCGGGATATGATAACATGCAAGTACACGAATGTTTTGAAACGGTTAAGTGAAAATTTCTCCCCCTCAACACTGGATCGTAAAAAATACTGAATTTTGATAGATTATAGTGTTGAAGGAAGACATGTACTTGCCATGTTGAAAGATTATAGATTAGAAGAATATTTTTGTTGTTTTATAAGATTTTATATTTTTGTATTTTGTTTTGAAAATTTATTTACAAAAGATGTTTTGGTGTTTGACGGGTTTTAAGGCTGTTTTAGGAGGTTATCCAATTCCTCTTGAGTCAAACACCTCATGCCAATCCGGTGGACCAACTCATTAAACCTAGCGGGAGGCAAGGCTTTGGTGAGCGGATCGCCAATTGGTATTCGATACCCAAAGTATAATTCAACGGTACCTGCTCCACGTGGTCCTTGATGAAATGATAGCGAAGATCGATGTGCTTTGATTTCGTCTTTGGCGAGTTGCGAGATCGCAATGGCACTCGATTGTCGCAATACATCGAATTACATCAAATACATAACCATAGTCTTTGAGTTGTGTTCTCATCCGGATGACTTGAGCACAACATGCGGACATGGCTACATATTACTTCGGTTGATGACGATGTACAATCCTGCTTCTTTGATTGCCAAGACACCGGTTTATCGCCAAGAAATTGTAGAGCTCTGAAGTACTTTTCCTTGAGTCTAAGCATCCTGCGTGGTCGGCGTCTGGCGATTAGTTCAAACCGAGAATCCTTCGGATACGGATCCCCAAGTTAATGGTTCCCTTATGTATCGAAGGATTCTTTTAGCCTCGAGAGGTGGGTTTCGGTTGGTCGCGATCGATAGCAGGAGCATAGATAAACGACAAAGACAATATCAGTGCGCTGCTAGGCTGTTAGATACATGAGGACCCAATAATACTTGGTATTTGGTAGGGTCAACTAATTTCCCATGTAAATCGACATCTAGCTTCTTGGTATGAGCCATTGGTGTGGCATAAGTATCACGGTTTTCATTCCAAATTTGTTTAACAATTCAAGGGCATATTTGGATGACTCAAGAAAATACCACGGGGTGATTGATGAACTTGCGATCCTAGAAAGAATGTGAGTTCACCCATCATGGACATTTCAAAATTTTTCTTCATTAGTTTTGCAAAAGCGGTTGAAAACTTTTATGTGTAGACCCAAAATGATGTCATCCACGTAAATTTGAACAATTAAGATATGTGCCCGTGATATTGTATAAAAAGAGTTGGGTCAACCGAGCCTTTGGTGAAATTATTGGCAATGAGGAAAGATGATAGCTTATCGTACCATGCAGGGGGGCTTGTTTGAGACCATAAAGAGCTTTGTTCGGTTTGTAGACATGGTTCGGACACTCGGATCAACGAATCCATCCGGTTGGTGACATAGACCGTTTCTTTAAGTTGTCCATTGAAAGCGCCGTTTTGACATCCATCGATGACCGTCATATTCATATGAGTCGCGAACGCGAGAAATATCCGAACGACCTCAAGGCGAGCAACGGAGCAAAAGATTCTTCAAAGTCTATTCCTCTTCCCGACGATAACCCTTAGCAACTAGACGTGACTTGTTTGGATGGCGTTCCCTTGACATCAATTTGTTTTCCAAATCCATTTTAGACCAATGACGTAGACCCTGTTGGTCTTTCAACCGCTCCATACTTCAAGACGTTTGAATTGGTTGAGTTCTTCCCGCATGGATTCAATCCGGTTGTCTTTTGTCATTGCGTCTTTAATGATTTTAGGCTCGAGATTGGCGAGGCGGTGAGTGCATAAATGCAATGTTCACCATCGTGTGAAGACGTTGTCTCGTAACGATTGGTTGATTCGGGTGGCCAATAATGTTAGCGGAGGATGGTCTTTAGTCCATCGGTGTGTAGAGGTTGATGTTGGTATACATTGTGCGATTCGAGGATTCAAATGGTTTGTTGAAGATTCCGCGACATCCGGTGCGGCGATCTCATTAGCAAGCGGGTTGAAGAATGCATTTGGATCAAAATCAGTGGTGGGGTACTTCATTCGAATCATCATCACCGTTCATCATTGTTGGAAGCGGTGTGTTCAAGCTGTTGTGTTGGAGTCAATGGTGTAGGTGCATCTTCAACATGGTTGTTGTAGCAGTGTATCGGTATAGGAATATTATCGGGTTGTGCGGTGAGCAATGGATACACACGAGCACGTTCATCAATATCGTCACCGAGCAGAGGAGCAAATAACCTTTCCATTTGTTGACGAGTTAGTGGGGCTTTGTTCGGTGATGATGGGGTTGAGGAAGTTTAAGCGGTTATGACCGGGTTCTAAGTCGTTATACTCGAAGCCATTTCCGTGAGTTCATCAAAATGAGCATGAATCGTTTCCATTACCTCCTTAGTTCGACGATTCCAGATCGGAAACCTTTAGAATTGTCACGATATCCAATAAAGACTCAAATATCGACTTTGGCTTTGAGCTTTCCAAAATCATCACGATCATTATTTGGATAGCAAAGGGATCCAAATACATGAAAGTGTTTGAGATTCGGTTTATAGTTGTGGACAAGCTCGAAAGGTGTTTTGTTGTGGCGTTTGTGATCATAGAACGGTTTTGAGTATAGCATGCGATGATACAACTTCGCCCATAAGTAATCTGGAAGTTTAGCATTGATTAACATTGTTCTTGCGGCTTCCACTAACGTTCGGTTTAGTCTTTCAACAACTCCGTTTTGTTCGGTGTACGTGCAATAGATGTTTGATGCTCAATTCCCACTTTCTCATAGAATTCACGAAGGTTTTGTTAACAAATTCGGTTCCTTTGCATTACGATAAGTCGGCGGTGTTACGGAGTGAACTCAGTATTTTTGTGAGAAGGTGATGATCATTTGTGGAGCTTGGTCTTTGCTTGAAGAAAATAGACCCAAGTCCATCGTGAGTAGTCATCAACAATTACTAAGATGTAGCGTTTGCCATTGATCGTTTGCAGCGCATCGGGCCACACAAATCCATGTGAAGAAGATGAAGCACATCTTTGAGTCGTGTTCCACCTTTGAAGGAAAATGAGCACGAGTGCTTTTCCCTTGTTCACGGTGAGCAAAGGTGATCTTTTGAATACCGGAATCGTGGGAGTCCTTCAACTAGTTTGTGTCGAGCAAGGTTGGTGATGGTTTGAAAGTTTAGATGTGAGAGACGACGGTGCCATAGCCGAGGATTTTGTAGATGTTGCCTTTGAAAGTAAGCGGATGGGAGAGGAAGCAACCATGTCTTGCATAGAGATAGTGTAGAGACTAGAATTACGCGAGCCGGACATAAGGTCATTTCCTTGTAGATCACGAATGAAACAAGTTTTCTCCGAAAGCAACCTCCAAATCTCCATCACAAAATTGACCTCACGAAAGCAGTTGTGACCGAGGCCTTCCACATAGTAAACCCTGCTGATTTCGATGTTCCCATTGACATAATCTCCGTAGCCCATGATAGGCTGCGGTGATCGTTCCCGAACTCGACGGTGCCAATGAACTTTGCAATAAAGTTTGATAACGAGTTTAAGGTTGCTGTCATGTGTCGGGAACATCCGCTATCAACAATCGAGAGAATGATCTCATATCACCGCATTACACACGACGACACGGATGGAATAGAAGTAGATGTGGAACCCGAAATGTTAGAGGGTTCCAAGCGAATATATTAGATATACACATTAATAATTTTAGGCATCCATTTAAATCCTAGAGTGTTATATATCCATTTCGCCATCTATAACTACTCTTTGATTTAGTCTTAGTGAAAGCACTAGGTGGTACTACATTCTTAGGAGGTGGCGGGAGCTACGATGACAAAGATGGGTTGCCTTAGAATCTAAAGAAGGCGGTCTACCAAGCACGACTTAGAATGATTAGTGGGCCTAGAGATATTCCGATTCTTAGGATTCCCTAATCGAGATTATAGCTTTAGCAACACATTTGTCATGACAATCGAATTCATACTCTTCGACAAATAACACAAGGTGCATCGATCAATATCAAAAGTACTTAACGGTTTAGCATTCGTTACATCACTATTTCTATTACATTTGCGGACGCAACATCTATAGTGGAAGCAACATGAGTCTTATTCGAGTCCTAGGGTGTTCTTCTACTTTAGCATTCCTTATTGTTCTTTTCTTAGGTCGCAACTTCCTATTCTTCGATTGAGTGCTCTAGGTGTGAAGTGCGGACGTTTGGAAAAGAAGCAACTATTCTGTTTGATGAGAGGAAACACATTAGCAACTTGTGATTTGGCGGTTGGAATTCTAGGTTCACGATTACTAAGTGTGTTGGTGCTATTCTCTTAATCACTGGTGGCGGAAGTTGTTCATACTTTCCTAAAATTTCTCTTAACTTAGAGATAGTGTGAATCAAATCTTGATTTTCGAGCGAATATTACCAACAAAATTCATGACTTCTCTAGTGTGAGCAAGATAGTGATCAAGTTCGTTAGATGCTTCATGACGAGTCTTATTGAGTAAATCAAATATGACACCATATTCTGTTTAACTTTTGAAAGTTCTGTTCATATTTTGAGATTTGACTTTTCAAAGACACGTTTTGATCATCCAGTTGCTCAATTTTAGGATCGAAGATTTTGCACTCAATGAGCGATTTTCTTTTGAAAACTAAGTTGATGATTGTGAATATCTTTTCACACCAATGAAGACGACGTTTTGCATTGTAAATTTCATTGAGTAATCGTTTATTTTTAGCTTTTAAAGACTCGATCTGAAGCACATTATCGGTGTTCTCAACAGATTACAACATTTTCAACAATATCGGTAGAGATGTAATCGGATGCAAATGGCAAAGCATGAAGTAACACAACATTATGGATATCGGACGATAACATCTTCCAAGAGTCGATCAACATCTTTTCTCAACATTTTCTTTTTGCGTTTAGTGTTAGAAATAGATGTTTCATTTTCGAAAACGTTTTCATTACCCAAGTTCCTTATGAAAATCCTTTTCCTGAGCAATTGCACAACTTTTCAAGTTTTTAACATTAGGTAAAAGATTTTTCGAAAAATGTCTCTTTGTTCTCGCGCGAGGCGATTGAAAGTGTTCAATTTTGATTTGAGCGATATTCTATCTCATGTTGTAAAATTTTGAGGTCGACCATGAAAATGTCAAAATATCTAAGAATATTTCGATTTTCGGGTTTTGAGTTTACTTCACTAATTGAAGGTAAAGGACCATAAGTTTGTGCATAATCTGTTTGGGATTAACATTAGAAGACTCGGTGTTTTGATGATAACCCTTGGTGTGTTAGAAGAATCCGTTGGTGTGACGAAGTGACCGCGTTTTTATAATTAAAAGGTTTGTTGTAGACAACATTTTTAATTTTGATCGACTCTCGTCTTACGCATCTAATTCCTCTTGACGATGATATTCAACAACACTCATAACAAGATTATCAATTTTGTATTACTTGGAAACTTGAGTTGGTTTGAATGTTTTAGTGAAAGCTTTGGTTTGTAATCGACTAGATTTTTCCATATCCTTTTGGATTGGGTTTTAAGGTAAACTTTTCAATAGTCATTCTTGATTTACCATGTTTGTAAACAACAGTTTTAAACTCTTTAAGTTTGTTTTGCAAGCGATAATTTCTTCAAGAAGGTCATCCACCGATTCGTTGAATGCTTTTTGTATGCGGAGAAGTTTTGACAAGTTAACAACTCGACCTTAGGTTTTGATTTACCAAGGTGAGGCGTTAATTTGCTTTTTATGTTCATGTTTCAGTTGTTCTAATTCGAACAACAAAGCATTCTTGAGGCGGCTAGATCACGATCTGTCTCTCTAAATATTTTTCGTTTTGATGAGATTTTACAAAGCGGCTTCAAAACCTTTTCACGGTTTTCTTGAGTTTTGAAAAAGTTGAGTTGCATTTGTAAGCATTCAAAATCCTTGGTTAACAGTGCATTTTACTTTTTAAGGTTTGATTTAATGCAACACATTCAACAATTTGGGATTGTTGGTCTTGAAGTAATGTAACAAGATCCGGATGAGGCAAAGGTTCATCTTGTTCAACGTGAGTCACAACATGATCATTATTTAGATCCTCAAGTATAACCACGGAGTCAATTTGATTGTCAAGGGAAACCATAAGGTCATCTTGATCGTCAAATGTGACTACGGGTTTATTTGAAAATCGTCGAATGAGATGTAGATGACTCATTTTGAACATTCCGAGCCGTGCGGATTCGAATATTGACGGAGATATTAGTTCGAGATATGATGATGGTTTGTTCGGTACACGAGACAAGCCATCGATGTCATCTCTCGGGCTGTTTCACTCATGTGTAACTCTTGCATATTAGCCATCAACATAACATTGCATTGGCACGCAAGTCCTCCATATCATCATCAGTGCGCATCGCCATAAAGCTCGTTCTTTATGCGTGAGAGATCCACCAACTTCATCCTTAAGAGCCAAAAGTAAAGCCTCTTTAAAATAAGCACGCCCTAGTCCTTGGCTTTGGGCATGCATTAGCCAGTGTCCTTCTCATTGCGGTTGTAGCATCGAAGACCATTTAACCGATTCGAGCATTTCCTGTTCCACCACTTGAGCTCATTGTTATTCCTACCCACAACATTAAACCCTTGACCACCGCCCATCGGCGACCATAATCACGATTACGAACTTCAACACGTCCATTGTTCACAACACTTGAGTCCGTGTGTTAGATGAGGAACGAATCGATTGTTGGATTTGTTGGTGTAACCCAAAAGCATTAGCAATCATCACAAATCCTTGTTGCAATGCTTGAACGGATCGATTTCCTCGATCGCTTCAACGACATATGCTTGAGAATTGTTGTTGTTGTATGGAACCGATTGATTTTGTTGAGGTTGTTCTTTGTGAAGGTGTGTTTGAAGCGATTGGTTGAGTTCTTTGGTTGAGAGGATAATTACATTGAGCATACAAGGCAAGTTGTTGATTATCCGGATGTGATTGTTTAGCAATTTGAGCATGGAGAATCCTTTCCCGATCAACTTCCTTTTCATGAGGCTTCAAGTAATCGTACAACAATCCATAAGTAGAATGATGCATATTCTTCGCAGCGGAGAAAAATGACATACTTCTCCCATTCGGGACCAAGACTACTTAGGAACTTAGTATTCACGCAATTCTTGGCATGATGATGTTGTGTTTATCCAAATCATTGATGATGTCTCGAAAATCGATGATGATAGGACTCTAGTGTCTCTCGTGTTCAATCATGAAGTGTTCATAAGCCAAGTAAATTTTGGATTCCAAATCCTCCCGATTGAGTCTGATCCTTCCATTAGAAGACGAATATGATCCCACATTTTTGTGCGGTCTTTTGGGCATCAACACTACGAAGAATTGGGTTTGGTAATCCTAAGAGGATGCATTCCATTGCAAGTTCATCGACTTCATAGTGTAGAAGTTACGTAGCATTTAGATCCGCAATAGTAGCAATGTTGGTTTGTTCATCTCTTGGTGGAGCAGTTGGATCTCCGGGTACAATGACGGTGAGGCATCTCAAATGGGCCTTCAAGAAAACCTTCTTTAAGAACTTTCCATGTGGTTTCTTGGATCACAAAACCTAAAGAACCGTATCACCCATTGATCGTAGTTTCTGGAGTGAGCATTGGAGGTCTATCAAGTGATCCACTTCATGAATTGATTGTTGGTCGCTTAAAGCTTCACACATCTTTGCAAACCAAGTGGGTTCCTTCATAGTGTTCCTTGATGGATGTTGATTGAAATCATTTGTGTAGGATTGAGCTTGAAGGCTTGGTGGTGTTTGAACCATTTGTGGTGGTGGAATTGCACCAATTTGTGGAGTATGTTCTTGATTAAATTGTTGTTGATAAATAGCTTGTTGTTGATTCCATTGTTGATGTTGTGGAGTTAATTGTTGTTGTTGTTGATGATTATAAGTGTGAGGAAATAGTTAGAGTATGGTGGTTGAGACATGTTGTTATACTTGTGTAGTAAAATGGATCTTTGTAGTCGAATGAACCTTTGTTGATGAAGTGTCCTTAGGCGTAGAAAAGACAAGAAACCAAGTAGCACTTATGCGTAAAAACACCAAAAGTTACGCGTAACAATAGGGAGTTACGCGTAGGATTTAGCTTCTGCGTAAGTAGGATAAAAGCACTAAAGTTATCGTAGACAAAAGTTAGGCGTGAAAGTTAGGCGTGGGATAACCTTATCGTGAGACGAGTTTACTGGCGTAAAGTGAATCTTATCGTGGGATTTCTCGCGTAAGCTTATGCTTATCTCGTAATTTTAGGGTTTTGCCCAAATGATGTTTTACACTATCACGGTGCAAAAGATATCCAAAGTCGACGTATTTTCGGACTTATCCAAGTAAGAAAACACGGAATAAACCACGAAAATGAAGATCAAGCCAAGGATAATCTTACGCGTAATTTTAGGGTTTTAATACGCGTAGGATTACTCGTAATTTTGATTTTGCCCAAATGTGTTTCTAAACCGATTTTTGTTATGGAATAGCTTCAATAGTACCAAAAGAACACAAAAGTGTGAAACTTGATGTACCAAAAGCGCTAAACGGGTTACGCGTAGAACGACACCCAAGAACAAAAATAAGCTTAAAAGCGTATATCCAGCGTAAAGGTTGAAACTTTTGCCAAAAACAAGTATTTTAACACCTTAAAACGTTGAAAGTACAAGAATCTTGGATTAAAAGTGTAAAAACAAGTTTTAAGCGAACCAAAGTATTAAGGTGCGTTTTAGGCGTAGGACGAAACCCACTTCAAAACAAACACGATTCACCCAACTAGTAGGCGATTGATACCCTTTGTTAGGTCACTAGTTTTACAAACACAAGTAATATAGAAGAGGTAGAGGCGGTTGAACAACACACAAACACACACACACGTAAAAGTAAAGGAAGGTTTAGGCGTAGAGTGTATGTGAAAGAGTAACTTGAACAACCAACCCTCAAATGAGGGTTTACAAGAGTATTTATAGGAGGGAAGCTAGGGCAACACTCCTAGTTCCCATCCTTTCTTATATGGGCTTGGGCCTAAGCTTATGGGCCTTCTACATAAGCTAGACCTTAAACAAACATAAAGGCCATAATAAAGCTACCTATTACATATGAAATATAAATACTTGAAATACTGTTTAGTAGTGATTCCAACATTTATGTTTGTATGATTCTCTAGGTTCCTCTTAAAGGCGAGATCACCACCTCTTGAAGACGTGCAAGCTCAAGGTCATGAGTTGCTAAGCTTCGCCATCATCAAGACCACTGAAGTGTATCTTGTTGATAGTTCTTTTCTCTCTCCATAGAAGTATTGTGTTGAAGGCATTAGTGAAAGGTGCTGAAGGGTGGTGTCGAAGGCATTAGTGAAAGGTGCCAAGGGTGTACATTCGATATGGTGCATCAATGTACAAGATAGATAGTTTGGGTTAAAGGATATCGATATCCTTCTAGTGTTGTAACAAGGAGTGTGTCTCCTTTGGGGTAGTTGTGTTGTATTGTAGTATTGGGTAATAGTTCCTCCTTTGTAATGAAACTCGGTATCTAGCCTTGTACCGGATAAAGTGTAGGTGACGTTGTGATAGGTGTGGTTCTACCTCGTGGAAAACTCGGTGTCTAGCCTAGTACCGGATAAAGAGTAGGCGACATTGTGAAGGATTCTCTGCCACATTAAGGAGCTTATGTTGTGTAGTGCTTACGAACTCTCGGCGGGGTACTCGGGGAGTGGAGTACAGTAAGGTAGGTGTCCTTTGTGGCCGAACCACTATAAATACTGTGTTGTAGTTTTGTGTTTCTTTACTCTTTACCTTTGCATTACTTACTTATATACTTATCTATCATTATCCAACACACATATCAAATAGATTGACATAAGTCGATCTAAATAGTTTAAAAAGAAGTTTTAATCGGTAAAACTATTCAACCCCCCCCCCACCTAGTTTTACACAATTGGTACCAGAGCTTCGTTACCAAGTTTCTTAGAATATATTGTACTTTAAAAACATGATACGATCCATGTATCTTTGGAAACTACAAAGAATGAAACTTTCTAAAAACAAATACTATGTTTTAAGAATACTATTGTTGGATGTTGATTAGATGACAACATTAAATTTCTTACATCTTATTTTGCCTTACAAAATGCACTAACCTTTCTTGTCATTTTGTTTAGTTAATCTCATAATAAGCAAGCCATCAGGATTCCTTGGTAATAAGATAACCTTTTCAAAAGTTGTCTAAACTTATTACCAACTAGATCTCGAAGAAACCGAAGTTGTCCATTGATACAACATGTCAAGCGTAAGAAACACTCAAATTGCAATAGAGGTATAACTTTCATAAAACTTATCTCTAAGTAATATTAGTTAAGTATGAGTGTGCTTTCATGTCATTAAATGGAAACTTACACGTTCATATTTTTTCATTTATTTAAATATCCAAAACATATTTATGTGATATCGTGGCTTCATTAGAAAACCTTTGTGCATACGTGTTATCATCCGTCTAAACCTAGGTATATCAATATGTGTTGTCTTAACCTAATTCCTAAAAATCAAATCTTTCTAAATACAAATAAAACAAAACACAAATCTCAAAATTTCTCCATCCCCATAAAATCCCTCCGATCGTCAACTCTCAAAAACAAACCCCATTTTTCAAATCTTCCACTTTCAAAATACCTCACATTCAAACTTCATCTTCTTCATCATCTCACTTTCAGAAATCAAAATCAAGAAAGATCTCCATCGTCATAGTTTACATCGCCCACGTGCTCATCATCATCTCGCTCATCGCTCTCGTGTATCCCATGATCAAATTTTCTCATGGATACATGTACTTTGTCTTATTGATCTATATTTGTATCATCTATCAGATCTTTTGTATTGCTTTAAGCGTTAAATGAAATATAATTAATGTCGTAGTTTATCTCGTTTATTTCTCGCATAATGTGTTCTTATATTTTTATTTTTAGCACATTTCAAACCTTGAAATGTTTCGAAATCATTAATGCATGCTTAAGAAGTAACATTGGCTAAAACCCATTTCACTTTATAACATAAAAGTTGCAAAAATCGATTCTACGTCAAAATCATTTTTCATCAAAACAATGGATCCCGAATCCCTGAGTTTTAACTAGCCGGATCTCTTTTAAAAAGGAACCGGGAGAACCGTGGATCTGGTGACAGACACTCATGCAACATAAAAACCATTTCATAAAACTTACCATAAACGGAAAAACCTTACTATAATATTAAAACAAAGTAATGTCATTGTTAATAAAAATAGAATAGTCAATAAAAACATTAGGAGATCAAATCATTTCAACAATAATTCAAAAGAAGGATTAAACTACTTAGAAGTATCACCAATCAAAAATGCTCTCACTCTTGAAGTTTTACGATGTTGTAACATACTCATGTAAAATATTTGTTCCATGTCTATAGGTTTCGTCATGTCTCATGAGTATGACTTCGATCATTAACTCACTTATGTGTACATTCCAAATATATCTCTTGAGCCTAACACACCGGGCAATCATATTTGTAGGTTCAACATCTCGAAACTCGTCACTTTCATGAAGGACGTATTGTTGACTCACCTTTAATATTCCAAGAAGGTATCAACACTTCATTCCGCACCATAGGACTAGAAGGTCTTCTCGGAATCAACGAGAAAATTTGTCCGTGGTTTGTTTTGGAATTCTTCCGTCAAGTTGAACTCGTTCGTAACGAGGATCGTTCTCTCTCTTACTATGGTTTAGGATCAAAAACCAAAAGTTTGTTTTGACTATTGAGCAATTTGCTCACATTCTTCAATTCAAATTATGGATAATGTGCCTTCACGAAGATTGGTCACTTGATTCTCTCTTTAACTATCGTGAAGAAAACAGTCCATATTGTTCATACATACCCTATCCTCAGTGATAACTCAACTTCTATGCACTGCTCAATCCAATTACTCAAATCCAAACATAATTTATACACGTGCTTTCCGAGATGAGCTCAAACCTCTCGCAGTCATCCTACGTGAAAATGTTTGGAGTCTTACAGGAAATTGTGAGATACTTGCCGCATGTTGTGCTCACTTGATTTACTGTCTCGTAACTCAACAACCATACAATCTTGCCTACTTTTTCGGAAGGCAAATTGTAAACCTCCAAGGCAACAAGGACAAACTAATTCCATATGGGATGTTCCTAACACGTCTTTATCATCACGTCATGTACTATCACCCTCAATTTCAAAGCCCTCAATATATACTTGTGAACAAAATGATGGAACCTTTGAACACATCTCTCATCACTTCATTCTTCGTTCCTGAATCATCAACTGCTCACAACACACTCGATGATCCATCAAACAAAAACGCATGAGAAAATTAGTCTTTTATTTAATAGAATCAATTCTTAGACTTTGTCTTTTATCTACCTTTGTAACTTGATCATACCTATGAAATAAATCGTTTGTTGATCATTTGATGTTCTTACATGCCACTCTTACAATGTATTGCTTGTATACATGTATAGTTACTGTGAAAATCATTAGTTTCAAAATCGACACGTAGAACAAAATATTGCACGTTCACTGTTGAGTAATCTGTCACAGATGCCGAATCCCTGGCTTATAACTCGCCGGATCCCTCAAGTAAGGGATCTGTTGGATCCGGGCAAACAATAAAGCTATTTTTAAACATCTTCACATCAACCCAATCTTCCAGACCTTATTAGACTAGTTAAACATGATACTTTAAGTTCACTTAAGTCCCTCTTAGGCCTAGATAATCTCACATCCACTCATGGATGACTTAAGATCACATTCAAGGTGTTTTTGATTTATCACTTCTTTAAAAATCACCATATTTCCGCTCCAATGTTCACACATTGTTCCTCTCATTTTATGACACCTAGTTTGATATTTCTCTCAATTTTAGCAAATTGATTCTAGCCATCTTTATCTCAAAATAGGCTAAAAACTAGTTTTTCATTTCTTATAATTTTTAAGAAATTTTCTAAATTTTCCTTAGATCATCATCTGATCCCTAGGATCATTTGACTCCACTTGACAATCTCAAAATTCTTAGTGTCATCTTTGATCACCCGTTGGTGTTCATAAAACCCCATTTCTTTCCATAAAAGACATCATTAGCTACCCTCACTCATTACACTTGATCATTTAAGTCTCATATCATTTAAGACACCGAGGATCTTGAAACACTCAAGATATGTAGGTACTAGACCTTACAAAACATAATCTTTCTTTTCCTTGGCTCCCGAGGCCGGATCCCTAGGTTTAGCCTAGACGGATCCCTCATGTGAGGATCCGTTGGAACCGCCTGCCTGAGACTAAGTTAATCCTAGTTAAAACAATCATTTCAAACCCTTTTGTTAATGTGAAAACTCCACATTATCTTAATTAACTTCCTAGATAAGTGCAACTCTATAGTCAACTCTTATCCATGCAAATCATTGCAATTTGAAGGATTTTAGTGGCTTAAGCTTTAATTTACTTACCAAATCTTTCTTTTATAATCTTTTTGTGATGATAAGGTTTTAAAAGGTACCTTTTAAGGGTCATTTAAGCCCTTATTCGATCACTCAGATCCGTTATTGCTTAATATCGTTCCTTTTCACTTTTAGGTCTCTTGAAGGCAAAATGCTGGAATGATGCTTATTTGGACGAAAAGGCGCGAATATACGAAGAAAATGGCCAAAGTCGAATCGAGACACTCAAAGTCATTTGAAACATAAGGCGACGGCGCCATCAGATATCTGCGACGCCGCGGGAAGGAATTTTATGACGGGTCGAGCGAAATTGCATGTTTTCGGGACGACGCCGGGTTCTAAAGGAGTAGGCCGTCGTTACTCGAGACGGCCTAGATGCGCCCAAGACGGCGTCGAGTCAAGGGACGGCGTCACAAATATAAGGTGACGCCGTCGCAAGGTTTACGTGGCCAAGACGAAACCCTAATGACGGCGACACGACGGCGCCACGAAACATAAGGTGACGCCGTCGCAGATGTAATCTTATATATAGAATCCGAATTTTTCGGTTTTGTGTGTAGTCTTTTGGAGTAAAACCTAAAACCGAACCAAGGCTTTCTTGTGCGATATTTTAGGTTCTAAACCCTATTATACATCAAGATAAGTATTTACTTCATTAATTTAATTATGTCTTTGATTATTTGTGTGTATGCTTGCATGTTTACCATGTCCCGCTAAATTACTTGTGTGTTTGCTTAGATGTATGAAACCTAGTTGTTAATTATTGTTAGGTTGTCTCTTATCTTAATTGTAATTGGCTTAGAGTGCGACTAGGCTATCGTTGTGTTTAATACTTGATAAATCTTTGATTGTTTATGAATGACTTAGTGGATTTCGCTTACTAAACCCAAAGATAACCTCAAAGTTAGTTTATGAATGACTTAGTGGATTTTGTTTACTACACTTAAAGGTGACTTCAAAGAGTTAGGAATGCACACCTTACAACCTTAGAAATCACAACGCAACTAGGAATAAGGACGTGACAAATCAACCATCAATAGGAGATAATTAAGGAGTAGTAAAACCTAAGTAAACACATCTTTAAACTATCATACAGTACACATCAATTAGACATAGACTATCACAACCTTAGCTTAGATAATTAGATAATAGTAGAGTAATCGGTAGCAATACCAACCCCCAAATCCAATACCCGAGATTCGTACCTTTTCCATTTCTAAAAAATATAAAATACAAAATAATCTTCCTCAACCTCAACCTTAGCGTAGTAACTTCTCACTAGCATTCCTATTCCCCAGAGAACGATATCAATACCCGTGGCTTACCCTAATTACTACACTACAACGATTAGGTTCACCGCCTAGGTGTTATAAAACTTGCTCAAGAAAAGGAAGTTTCTTTGACCCCGAACGACGCGTGTAGCGTTATCAAGTTTTGGCGCACCACGGGAATAGAATAGCTAGTTAGTAGTCCACCTCGCTTAGGTTTCTTTGCTTGATTCCTATCAAGTAAATTTTTCTCATTTTTAGCTTTCTCTAGTCTATCCCCTTCTTCGTGACCTTTGTTCGTAACACCCATCACTTTTCACCATGGAAGGTGACAACCAACCACCACTCATCAACCCACCACCAAACGACCCGCCAAGAGCCCGTACTCTTGGTGAGTACTCGAGACCAAACCACCTAGGTTATAGGAACACCATTGAGCTTCCCGACCAAGCCCAAACTACGGCCTGCGATCCGACACCATCCGGTTGGTGCAAAACGGATGTGCATTCCATGGACTTCGTTCAAGATCCAAATCAAGATCTTAAGGATTTCTCAAAATTGTCGATTCCATCGACCTTGATGCTACTACTCGGAGACCACGCTTGCGTCTCTTCCAATTCTCTCTACGGGACCAAGCTAGTAATTGGCTTGAGCGACTTCCACCGGCTCCATCTCAAGTTGGGATGATCTTACTTCTGCTTCCTTGCTCAATTTTTCCCACCGGGAGAACCACTAAGCTTAGGAATGACATCTTGATGTTCCAACAACGTCAAGGTGAATCTCTACGAAGCATGGACCCGATTCAAGGACTTACTTCATAAAGTCCCTCATCACGGCATCGATCTTTGGCTTCTAGTCCAAATCTTTACGATCGTGTCAACTTCTCAACTAAGAAATCCATCGACCAAGCGGCCGGTGGTAAACTTAGTAAACTCACCGTGGAAGAATCATGGGGTACAATAGAGGACCTTGCCTCTATGAAAATGAATGTTGGAATGACCCCGTGAGTTGTCCAAAACGATAAGGCGCCTCTTTGCCTCCCATTGACTCACAACCTTCCAATCGTAGGATGCTCGAACTTGAAGATCAAGCCAAATTCCTAATGAACTCCTACGAGACTCCTAAGCTGAGCCAAATAACTTAGGAAAATCCTACAACAACCCTCCAAACACCGAACTTCCACTAGTCTTGAGGAATGGTGTCCAAATTCATGTCATCTCAAGAAGCTCGATTGACGCAACTTGAAGCCGATTTCAAGCAACGACAAAGCGAGATGACAACCAAGCTCGACACCTCTTAAAAGCCTTCAATGGACATAGGGATGTAATACAGAAAAATGGCGGAGATGATGGACTCAAGGAAAGAGTACACTAAGACGAAGATTCCCGAGAAGGTGCTAGTGAGGAACGATGAGCACGCCACCCCACTTTGTCTATTAACGCCATTTCCATTTCTTCCGATGAGGATGGAGTAGTTGAGAAGAAGGAGCCCGAGAGCGAAGAAGGATGGTAAGGATAAGAATGAGGCTCGGACTAATGATGAACCCAAATTCATCAAGCATTACCTTAAGCATGAGATCAATAAGAAAACAATCGTTAACCAAGTCAAAAACTTTAGGTGCAATGATGTTCTTAGGAAAGCCCTCTTAGGTGAAATAGGAGAGGAAGAGTATGACACCATGCCTATTGGACCTATGTACGAGTCGATTCGAGAAAGCCAAGAACTAAGAAGCAAGAGATCTCGTGGAACTTTGTAATTCCATGTAGCATAGGTGACTTAGAGAACCTAAATGCCTTGGCCGACTGTGGATCCGATGTAAACATAATGCCGCTGTCGGTCTATAATAAGTTAACTAAGGAGGAACCGACCAAGACCAATCTTAGACTTTCCTTAGCAAATCATTCATACGTTTATCCCATAGGAATAGCGGAGGATGTCTTAATTGAGGTTGCCCATATTGTCTATCCGTGGACTTCGCAATTGTAGACATTGAGGAAGATAAAACCCGCCATTAATCCTAGGGACACCTTTCCCGACCACCGCTAAGGCAACCATCAAATGCGGTGAAGGGATTATGATACTTAGAAGTGGAAAAGGACAAGTTAGGATACCTATTGTTCCGAGATATCCTCTTAAGATCATGGAAAAGATTACGGATGAGAATCCACAAGTCCCTAACAATGTGGTTAGGAAGAAAATGAACGATTGGGAAAAGGGCTTAGAGAATTCATGGTTCAAGGGTTAAATGCGACATTGTGGAAACGTGATAAAAGTTAGGAAATAACTATACCACAATACCACGAACTCAAAAGAACCCTAAGGAATTTTTGAATGGAGAAAAGGTGCTTTTGTATAAATCAAGAATAAAAGCATTATGGGAAGGAATAAGCCAAGATGGTTTGGACCTTATACGGTGAAAGAAACTAATCTAAAAATAAAACCGTTATCATAATAGACGATGTTGGAAGAGAATTCACGGTGAGCATACAACGCCTACAACCTTATGATAAGGGCTTAGTGGAAGAAAGGAAGGATGGCAATGAAGTCACGTAGGGCACGACTTGAGTCTAGCTACAAGACTCATAAATAAAGAAAAGCGCTTCGTGGAGGCAACCCATGCTTAATTGTTTGCTTGTTAGTGTCATATATCTTTTATTAATTGTTTGTCCTCATGTTTAAATTTGTAAAATGCTTTATTTTGTTTTTAACCTCGCCTTAATTACATATAAAGGTATTTTACATAAAGGATAAGTGTAGGAGGATTACACACGCTTTCAAAAGAAACGTGAACATGAGAATAACAATTAACTAAAAGATATATATGTTTGTTTGTTCGAGTCAAATGCTTGTATCGAGTCATAATGGATGTTTTTGCGAAGTTTTTCCAGATTCTAAAGATGCAAATTTTCCGAATTTTTCCGTAAATCGCACCGCTTTTTGTCGGGATAACTGACGGCGTCAGATTGCAACTGACGACGTCGTGAAGGAATAAAACATCGACTTACTTTTTCTCGTTTTCGAGCTACTTGTAAAATTTTGGAATTTTCCGGATCTTAACTTTCAAAACAAATTTCGTAAACATCCATTCCACAAGCATTATATCCTAGTTTAAATCGAGTCTTATGTATATTATTACCACCGATTTTACGCGAAGGTTTCGTTTGTTTTCTTCTAGTGTGCGTTTAGTTTGTCAAGAAGAAGTTACACAAGTTTGGAAGGAGCCTTTCACGCAAAAACTCTTCTTGGAAAAGATTTAACCACCACTTTTACGGATCCTACCGAGCTAATCGGGGAGTATTAGTTTCTTCGCTTTTAATTACCTTCTATTATCATAACTTTGATACTTTCGGGAACATTGGGGACAATGTTCGGTTTAAGTGTAGGGAGGGAAAATAAAACGGAACTTTGAAACTATGCTTATCCTTGACTATTTGCTTTGTCCAAGTGTATTTGTGTAATAAACCATGAGAAAATGTAGGTTAGGGTAATTTTAGCCAAATTTAAAATTTTTCATGACGATAAGAGTGGGCCATTAGTCTTAACAAAAGCGCCTCATGGATAGGAAGTTGCATGACTAGCACAAAACCCTTTACCACCTAAATTCCACCCAAAATGTGAGGATCGCCTTAGATTAGTAGGAATTAAAGCATTCATCTTTAATGCTTAGAGTGTGAACCGGTAGTATATTAGATTCTAGAACTTGTTTTGTGATGCATTCCGAGATCGCTAGTGAGACTACACTTGTGTAGTTAGGAATAACTAAATGATAAGAGGCATTAGGATAAACCCTTGTTTGATACCGTAATATAATTACTTCTTCCATATCGGTTGAGTAATTCCCCACACCCTTTGCGTTGTACTCATCTTTAGTACACGATACCCTAGTTAACCCCTCGAGCCTATCCTTTTCGCGGTTCTCGTGATGTTTCGGTTTTCCGGGATATCAATGAAGAGCATTGTTTACACCCCACCCCAAATATACACCCAAATCGCTTTAGCCTACCTTTATTGCACTCACTTTTAGTGCAATTTATGTTATCACCCAAAACCCTTAGTTCAATTATCCGTTGCTTGCATGAGTTGCTAAGTCGAGTCATATCCTTTGTATACGCTTTGGGATGATTGGGATTCATGGGAAAAGTTAAAGTTTATGAAATATAGGAAGAGAACGTTAAACTCAAATTCCCTTTGTTTGCATAATAATGTACTCCAAGTGTTTTGATCTTTTCAATTCGGGTCAAATTAGTGTTAGAGTAATAAAAACTCAAGTGTAGGGATGTGTCTATAAATCCTTATCATTTTGATGTACCGTAGAGGATGGTAGAGTAAAAGTGTATGCAAAAAAAAAAAAAAAAAAAAAAAAAAAAAAAAAAAAAAAAAAAAAAAAAAAAAAAAAAAAAAAAAAAAAAAAAAAAACCATACGGCTACCATCCTACATCTATCTTTTAAATTATGTTTGTTTATTTTCGTTGCCTAGAGTTTTAGAGTGTCGAGTCTTGGCTTAGCAACGCCATTCTTCGATACTTGCAACATAGAGATTTTTGACTATCCACCACTAAATAGCCTATCCCACCAAACCCTTCATTTCCCTACCGTAAGCCTAACATTACAACCCTTTAAAAGACCTCTTTGATAGTCTTTCCTAGGTGCTTACGCCAAAGCGACGGAGGTTTGATCTATTCTCAAGCCTATGGTAATCTATGTACTAGGACCGTTAATGAGTGTTTATCTTCCATTTCCGATTTGTTATATTTCATATATACACCGAGAGAGATGTGAGTATCCAAACACCCCATGTGAGGTGCTAGTATGTAATTCGTGCTTGTTATGACTTTTATGGGCTTATATGTGTTGTGGACCGCTTTGAATGAATGCTTCATGACCCCTAACTTATAAATTAATTGGCTAAAGCACATTTGCTTGAGGACAAGCAAATACCAAGTGTAGGGATATTTGATAAGGTTTTAAAAGGTACCTTTTAAGGGGTCATTTAAGCCCTTATTCGATCACTTCAGATCCGTTATTGCTTAATATCGCCTTTTCACTTTTAGGTCTCTTGAAGGCAAAATGTCGGAATGATGCTTATTTGGACGAAAAGGCGCGAATATACGAAGAAAATGGCCAAAGTCGAATCGAGACACTCAAAGTCATTGAAACATAAGGCGACGGCGCCATCAGCATATCCGCGACGCCGTCGGAAGGAATTTTATGACGGTCGAGCGAAATTGCATGTTTTCAAGGGGACGACGTCAGTTCTAAAGGAGTAGGCCGTCGTTACTCGGGACGGCCTAGATGCACCCAAGACGGCGTCGAGTCAAGGGACGGCGTCACAATCATAAGGTGACGCCGTCGCAAGGTTTACGTGGCCAAGACGAAACCCTAATGATATATGACACGACGGCGCCACGAAACATAAGGTGACGCCGTCGCAGATGTAATCTTATATATAGAATCCGAATTTTTCGCTTTTGTGTGTAGTCTTTTGGAGTAAAACCTAAAACCGAACCAAGGCTTTCTTGTGCAGTATTTTAGGTTCTAAACCCTATTATACATCAAGATAAGTATTTACTTCATTAATTTAATTATGTCTTTGATTATTTGTGTGTATGCTTGCATGTTTACCATGTCCCGCTAAATTACTTGTGTGTTTGCTTAGATGTATGAAACCTAGTTGTTAATTATTGTTAGGTTGTCTCTTATCTTAATTGTAATTGGCTTAGAGTGCGACTAGGCTATCGTTGTGTTTAATACTTGATAAATCTTTGATTGTTTATGAATGACTTAGTGGATTTCGCTTACTAAACCCAAAGATAACCTCAAAGTTAGTTTATGAATGACTTAGTGGATTTTGTTTACTACACTTAAAGGTGACTTCAAAGAGTTAGGAATGCACACCTTACAACCTTAGAAATCACAACGCAACTAGGAATAAGGACGTGACAAATCAACCATCAATAGGAGATAATTAAGGAGTAGTAAAACCTAAGTAAACACATCTTTAAACTATCATACGAGTACACATCAATTAGACATAGACTATCACAACCTTAGCTTAGATAATTAGATAATAGTAGAGTAATCGGTAGCAATACCAACCCCCCAAATCCAATACCCGAGATTCGTACCTTTTCAATTTCTAAAAAATATAAAAATACAAAATAATCTTCCTCAACCTCAACCTTAGCGTAGTAACTTCTCACTAGCATTCCTATTCCCTAGAGAACGATATCAATACCCGTGGCTTACCCTAATTACTACACTACAACGATTAGGTTCATCGCCTAGGGTGTTATAAAACTTGCTCAAGAAAAGGAAGTTCCTTGACCCCGAACGACGCGTGTAGCGTTATCGTTACATGTGTTTATATAAGGAAGGGAGCTAGGGCAACATGTCTAGTCCCTTCCTTCCTTATTGGGCTTGGGCCAAGGCTTATGGGCTTTCTACATAAGCCTTGCCATTAATAACTAACATAAAATCCTAGTTTAAGCAACCTATTATATATTAATTACTAACACTTGAAATTCAAGTTATGAGTGATTCCAACAATCTCCCCTAAGTGTTGGTAAGTAAATGAAGACTCCGACAATCTTGGATAAGTTGTTGGTGTTGATGTAATAGCGATTGCTTTGACGTCTTCCGGCATTCCTCTTTCTTGTGAGAAGAAGTGCCTTGATTCCAACAATCTCTCCAAAGTGAGGATCTTGTTTCTTTTGAAGTTTTCACTTTGGCGTCTTCTTTAACATTGTTCTTTGTTCTTTGTTACGGTGTGGATACGGTGATGTTATGTTGTTGTTATACGCATCGGTCCACTTCGTGCTCGGTGTCTCCACGTCTTTCTCCAACATGCTCACACACTCTTTGGCGTTGGATTTTGTTAGGATTTAGTAAATCCAGTTATTAAAGTGTCGGTCACCTCCGTTATATGTAATCATTAAGCTCGTAGTCGTAGTTATTTAATGTTAAGTAGTATTTAGTTAAGTAACACCGTGGAGGACGGACGGTCTTTACCCACCGTATGCCCGATCCATGACCCATAGGTGGCGTTCATGTAAGACTATAAATACCCTCTACCTCCCAGGTAGGGGTTGGAGCTATAATAATACTTTCACTTTCTCTCACTAAGTTCCCAAACCTCTAACTCTTTCTCTCTAAAACCTTATAGTATACGCCCATTTGATCATGTTTTGATGTGTTTGTGAAATCCAATATGTTACAAATGGTATCAAGGGCCATGGTTTGATCATCTCTCTTACATGTTCTTGGATTTCTAGTGGTTTTATATGGTTTTTGGGTTTGAAAAAGTTTAGTGGTATTTGCATCATTTGGACCATTTCTTGTGTTAAAGTTTGGATTTTTATTGTACTTTTGTGTTTAGGATCATCATAAGTGCTTAGGTTTTGATTTGGAACGCTTGAATCACTTTGGTTGGATTGTTTTTGGAATTTAAAGTGGCACTTTGTGTGTTTTGCATGTTAGCGATTTGAGTCTCGGTAAAATATTTCAGGTGAGCGATTTGTCCTAATTTGGAAGCGATTTGTGTCAATAACAAATCATTTATTTAAGCGATTTGTCCGGATAGTGGCTGTACTTGCGCGATTTGTTCGGAGAAGCGATTTGTCACTTTTTCAGCGACTTGCTTATTTAAGCGAGTTGACAGTATTAAGCGATTTGTCTTATTTGTGCGATTTGTATCATCAAGCGATTTGTCAGTTAAAGAGGTTTGTTGGATTATGCGACTTGCTTATTGAAGCGAGTTGTAAGATTAAGCGACTTGTCTTGGTTAAGCGATTTGTCTTGATCAAGCGACTTGTCTTGGTTTAAGCGATTTGGTAGTGGATGCGACTTGTCACTTTTGAGCGATTTATGGTGCATGCGATTTGTATTGTTGAGCGATTTGTCTTTTGTGACTTAGTGCTTTTCTTCTTGATTACATTCTACGCTTTTCTATTGATTTAGTAAAATCCGTGAAAGAATCTATTTCCGGTTTAATCCAAGAGTTTTAAAATCCGTGAAATTTGTAATCATGTCTACCAACATACCTACAATCATCTCCTCTTCTTGAGGACATTCAAGCAATGGATCGAGATACTAGCCCACGTATGCTTGATGAACCGACTATGACTTATGGGCTCAACGAATTAGGTTGTCTTGTTTGGGAAAAGAAAATGGAGTCAACATTCTCAAGTCAATTGATGAAGGACCGTATCAAGTTGAGACAACCGAGACATACTTGATCTTGCTGCGATGGCTCGGTGATATTAGGACCGGACGGACCTAAAATGTATGATGAACTGACTCATAAGGAGAAGAAGAGATATGATGCGGACATCGGGGCTTCTAACATCATACTTGGGGTTTACCTAAGGACATTTACAAGTCGATCAATCACAACATGAAGCTAAGGCGGTTTGGGACAATGTCAAGATGCTTCTCTCGGGTTCTAAACTAACCAAGGAAGACAGAGAATCACAACCGTATGATGAATTTGAGCATTTTAAGATGAAACCAAGAAAGTGTCTATGAATATTACGTGAGATTCCACAAGCTTGTAAATGACATGAGGAACATCAAAATGACCATGCCAAATATTCAGCTGAACTCAAAGTTTGTGAACAACATGAATCCCGAATGGCACAAATTTGTCACCTCTGTGAAGCTAACTAAAGGATTGAAGAACACCAACTATGAGCAACTGTATGCCTTCCTTCTTCAGAATGAGAGGCATGCTATGTTTGAACGAAGGATTCTTGAACAGTTCAAATCTAAACTGGGAGAAACAAGTTTGTCAAATGATTCAACAACCTTCTACACCAATGTTGGAATTACCACCAAAGCTTCTCAAGTCATACCAACGGGAAATGATAACTACAAACTCATTCCAGATCCATCATACAAGCCTCCTGATTCAAACACATTCATGGAAAACTTCATCAATCAACTATCTCTCATGGTCACCAAATATGAATTCCTCCCACACACAAACAATAACCTCGAAACAACATCCAATCCACGAATCAAGCTACCGTCGAGATGGGAAGGTTATGGTGCAACTTGTTCAAGGAAGGCGGTATGAACAAGGAAGAGGTAAAGTTGGTGGAGGGTATGTAGCTAATCGAAATCATGGAAGGAATGTCAATCAAGGACAAGTAAAGCCAATAAAGTGCTACAACCGTGGTGGTGATGGACATATTGCGAGGCGCACATCTCCAAAACGTCCACGTAATGCGAGAATACTTGAGACAAGATGTTTCTTGTGCAAGCTCGGGATAATGGAGCGACTTTGGATGAAGAGGAGTTGTTGTTTCTTGCGAAGGAATGCTAAGACATATGATCTTGATGTGGATGAGCGACCAATTAGAAATAGGTCACAATCATCAAAATGCCTTTCAAGTTGCGGTCGTGATGCATTTGAATCTAGTGTCGATGATGAACCTACTGCCCAGACAATCTTCATGGCTAGCATCTCACCTATGGTCTCCCCAAAGGTCTCATCACCACAACAGGCTGGTCCATCCAAAGAATCAATCATTTCAGAGGTATTAAAACTATATGATGAAGTTGATGAGCAAAAGATAAATAACAAAGTACAATCTCTTGAAACTTATGAATCAGATATTGATGATAAGGGTAATAGTAATATAGTCTCATATGATCAATATGTGACACAAAGTGAAAGTGAGATTGTACCAAGTGATGTATCTTCTGCAGTCAATGACGACTATGTTTATGATGAATACACTGCATGTGCCCCTGATGATTCTGTTATCTCTGAATTGAATGCCTATAAAGAACAAGTTGCTATTTATGAACAACGTGCTAAGTTTGAGTTAACTAGCCGTGAGCGGGAAATGGATGACCAAATGCGTACAATCATTAGAAAAAGTAATTTTAGAGAAGAAGTGTTAAAACAAGAGTTAAATTCCTTACAAGAAAAGTGTCACAATTCTCAATTTCCGGTCATTTCTCAAACTCCATATTCATCATATTAGTTCATGCATGGTTTTACATTTCACATTAAACATATAGTTTCTTATTAAATAAACGTTATCGCGTAAACATTATTTTGAACAATTGATCCGTTACTTCCAAAAATTATCCCGACATATTTTTATACTTATATTAAGATTATAAAATTTTATTATTAGTTTACCCGGTGTTTTAAATTTATTTTTGTATGTAAATTGTTATATATAAATATTTACGACGCTTTTTGTAAATTCAACTCGATAATTATTATTCACTCAAATCTTTCAAGAAATATATTTTTATAATTTTTATGACCTCAATATGTTTTATGTTGACCCGTTAAAATTTATTTTTAATTAACGCTACCCTACAAGCTCAAATATTTACACAAGTTATTACTTATGCTTAAACAACTACACATTTTACTCTACTTATATATATATATATATATATATATATATATATATATATATATATATATATATATATATATATATATATATATATATATATATATATATAAACTAAAACTCAACACTTTGGTCGACAATCACATGGATGACTCATTTAGTCTTGCAAAATATCTATTAACATATACATATAACTATATTATACTACATATTACACATAGAACTAAAATATCTCCAAGGTGTAAAGTTTTCTTTCTCCTTCTCTTCACAACCGCCATACCACAAGACCATGAGAAGATCATAAAATTTTACAAGCCAAGTTAATTAACACTCTAGTATCACTCTTGATTAAGGTTTTGAAATAAAAACCTTGGGTGATTAGGATTAACCCTTTTGTTCTCATAAACCTCATCAAGTATTCTAGTAAGCATCTCATGTCCATTTTTCATCTTTCATATTCATTTCATATTCATTTCATCATATTTGAGCAAAAACATGCAAGTCATATGATGTTGTACCACTTTTCATTGATTTTAAGAGTTATGAATATATAAGTCATCCTATAATTACTCCTTGTTATATATTATTTTTGGTGATGTCTAAGAACCCATGACACCCTAAGAAAGTGTATGGTAGGATTAGAATAGCTTCGAGTTGTTTTGAATGGGTTAGAATAGGTTTGGCGCGAAAAACTCATTTCGACAAGTTTTAAAATGGGTCTGTCCATATTTTGAAAATCTGGATAATCCGACAGTGGGTATAATATTTTGGGCTAGATATTTAGAAAATACACTTTAAAACGAAAACGTGGCCGCTTGAACGGATTAAAACGGAGCTATAACGAAGAAGTTATGAATTTTTCAAGTTGGCGACGAAAACTATAATTTTCTGGAAATTTCAGCATGAAAATGTCACCCTTTACAAGTCAAAAATGAAACTAAGGTGTTATAAATTATGTCGACTTGTCAAAAATATATTAGTATACTTTGATACGAATCTAAGGATGTAGAAAACGTAGAAAACGGACTTGTAACGAGTAAATTACACGCGATAAACCAAGTTGCCGTAACTTTATTCTATTAGCAAAATTAATATATTTTCTATTAAAAACATACTACGGCAACTAAAGGACCATGTTGAGAGCCGTTTTTGTCATGGATGTAGTACTTTTTATAACGAGATGTCTTCTAGTATAAGTGAGTTCGCCTAGCCTATTTTCCAAAATGTCCAACCGTTTGTCAAGCGGAGTCGTAACGAATAAAATATAGTCACTCAAACTTTGCCGGAAACCACCCTTAAACTATACTTTTGGACTAAAGTACCATACTTAACCGATATTTTTCTTTGTGATCGAGACCTCTAGGATGGAAACTTAAATACTAAAACTTTGAGATAATGATACAAGCTTTCCAAAACTGATGGGTTCATTTCCTAACACTCGATGTGCACCATTTTGCGACTATCATAGGAGATTGTTTCAACGTAACTACTTGTAGAGTATTTTTAGTACGACGGGATGTCATAAACATATTTTGACGATAAACATTATTTCCAAAACGTACAAGTGGTATGAATATCATATGAGTTTGCACTCACGACAACATATCATAACTCAAGTCATGACATTCATTTTAGGTCGCGGATAGTTTCCGAGCCTCATTTTAGTGCACTTCATTTTGTTAGCATATCAATCATACCAGGTGAGTTCATACCCCGCTTTTACTCGTTTAAATTCTTACAAACTCTTTGGGGGAGATACATGCTTAAATACTTGTTTTTACTCTTGCGAATACTCAAACCATTTATACAATTGTGTCACACTATACTTCTTATACTCTTTGGACATTATGTGTGGTTTATTGCGATATGTGCCTTAATGTGCTAAACTTGTTTTCAATTATGCATCAACATACATACATTAGCAACTGGTTAACTCATGCGGAGCCGGCGGAGAGGTATTGATAGTACTATCGGATTGACGCCCCACCCTTGGGTCCTTAGACTTGTCAAGAGGTTCGAGTTATATCGTGATTCTTTGCATTAAGTACATGTATATATCGTATGCACATATGTCCTACTTACTAACAAGATTGACAATTCCATATTTTGGCAATGGGTTGTAAACACCAGTTTGCAAGTTTTGTATGGGCGGAACTTGGGCCGAGTGGATTTACAATGCCTTTCTTTGCATAAACGATTTTGAAAAGCTTTACATTTCATCACAAACTTATGAACTCACCAACCTTTGTGTTGACACTTTTAGCATGTTTATCTCGGTCGTAAGGCGATAGCATTTCATGGAGCTTTTGGGTCACATGGCATACATTGAGTCTTGTGTTTTATCTATTACCATTCGACATGTTTTGTAAACCTTTATGTATTATCAAACTTTGGGATTTCTTGTCTTGTAAACTTTAACTTATGTAATCGAATGGTAAACTTTCCAAAACGTCTCATTTTAGAGGTCGTTTCTTTATCCATACTTTGTGCTATGACGTCATACCCCAATGACACTATCGTTCATTGCGATATTTTGGGGTGTGACAGATTAGTATCGAGACTTGGTTATAGAGAACTAGGTTGCATTTTAGTTCCTAGACTATAACCGCTTTCACGTCGATCCTTTCTTTTCCTATCGCCTTACACACTTTTCGATGCGCATATGTTTTCTTAAATATTTCTTCTAGAACCACCTCATTGGATAACGTGGTTTCCTTGTACCGATAGGGAGTCCCAAAATCTAGTCAAGTCATTAAAAATATGGAGCTCGATGTGAGCACTTATCTAACTTGATCTCGTGGCGGTTCTTGTTTGATGAGACACGAGATCGAGCTAAACAAGTGTTACTATAAAGTCAGATAGATTTGATGATTTTGCCCGAGGATGGGAGTTCTCTTGAGGATACTTTGGGAACCGCCGGCACCAAACCTCATAGTGACTTTAGCACCTAAAGGAATTTCCTATACACCAAGTCGACTCTCCCTAGATACCTACCCTAAATTTCTCCTCCACCGTTTAGAATCGGATGATAGAATGGCTACCTATTTCAATAACATCAATCGCCGAGACATGTATGTGGTGGTATGTACACGTGTGAAATGAGGCGCTTATAATTATGGTGGCCAACATAATTATAAATGCGTCACAACCCACGTGGACATATGCGACCACGATACGTAGATCGGCGTGGCACACCTTAGGAACCAATTTGTGGCGTGGTATTATGTTTGAGGACGTTAAGTATAGACATTGGGAATTCAACGGTTCTTTCCGTTGCGAGATCATGGCACCAAAGAGGTAACACGCAAAGGCCGGCCGGTGGTGCGGCGCAAAGGGTGGAAGGACGGTGAGCGTGGAGGTAGAGAAGGCGGTAGCGACATGGGTAACAATGACAACAACACTGGCGGAAACCCTGATTTTGCCACCATCATCGCTCAACAACTTCAAATCTTGCTCCCCACTATTGTCACACAAGTTGGAAACCATATGAATAACTCGGGAAACCATGGGAACGGTACTGGCGACACCAACAATGTAGTTGGCAGTGGCAACAATAACAACACCAACAACAACAACAACAGAATTAGATGCACGTATAAGGAATTTTCAGTATGCAAACCCGTGGAGTTTGATGGTATAGGAGGTGCTTTGGCGTATACTCGATGGGTAGAGAAGACAGTCGATGATCGACATCGACAATTGTGCCACACATCGAGGGTGAAGTATGCGACTTGCTTGCTATCGGGGAAGGCATTGACATGGTGGAACACACGGCTCTGAGCTAGGGGTAGAGAAGCAGCTATAGGTATGACATGGGACTAATTTAAGGCGTTATTGCAAGAAGAGTCTTGCCGGACAATGAAATGCGAAACTGGAACATGAACTTTATCATCAATCTATGATAGGAGTGGTCACGCACCTACACGGATCGATTCCATGAATTAGCGACTAGTTCCTCATATGGTTACCCCGAATCCAAGAGAATCGCGAGGTACATATATGGTCTTGTGCACGAAATCCGTGGAACTGTGAAAACGATCGAGCCGTCTACAATACAAAGTGCAATCGAGGTCGGGAACCACGACAAACGAGATGGTTAGAAATGGTACTTTGAAGAGCGGTGACAAGAGGAAGGAAGCGAGTGGGTCGAATAAGCGAGATGGACGTGGTAGCGGACAACAAAAGGGCAAGAGTTTTGTGACAACCGGTATCGAACAAAGAGAGTATGCGGTACACATCCCAAGTGTACTAAATGTGCTTATCATCATCCAAAGACCAAGCCACGCGCTTGTGTACAAATTGCAATCGATACGGCCATTTTAAGGAGCGATGTAAAACACGGTAGCACCGACTAACGTGGGCAACATGAGGAATAATCAAAGGACTTGCTTTGAATGTAACAGCCGAACCACTTCCTAATAATTGTCCTAAGTTGAATGGAACGCAGAGGCAACCACAAGGTAACCAACACCTAGCTTTAGCAATTGACGGAAACAACCCGAACCACAGACTCAATATCAGTCCCCCGAGATCGAGCATTCTATATAGGGACCGAGGCAGCCCGCAATGCATAAGCGTACGTTTTCCATAGACCATTAAGTGATCCACCGTATTATTCAGATTCAGTGAGTCTCATTAGATAAGAAACCTAGACGCGTAAGTTTTGGCATAAGAACTTTGACCATACACCCTGATTTCGCGAAACCTAAGGGTAGACCTTTAAGTATCATCGATTGAATCACGAGGACGTGATTCCTCTGACATGGGAAGAATGTCACAATTCTCAATTTCCGGTCATTTCTCAAACTCCATATTCATCATATTAGTTCATGCATGGTTTTACATTTCACATTAAACATATAGTTTCTTATTAAATAAACGTTATCGCGTAAACATTATTTTGAACAATTGATCCGTTACTTCCAAAAATTATCCCGACATATTTTTATACTTATATTAAGATTATAAAATTTTATTATTAGTTTACCGGTGTTTTAAATTTATTTTGTATGTAAATTGTTATATATAAATATTTACGACGCTTTTGTAAATTCAACTCGATAATTATTATTCACTCAAATCTTTCAAGAAATATATTTTTATAATTTTTATGACCTCAATAAGTTTTATGTTGACCCGTTAAAATTTATTTTTAATTAACGCTACCCTACAAGCTCAAATATTTACACAAGTTATTACTTATGCTTAAACAACTACACATTTACTCTACTTAATATATATATATATATATATATATATATATATATATATATATATATATATATATATATATATATATATATATATATATATATATATATATATATATATATATATATAAACTAGCAAACTCAACACTTTGGTCGACAATCACATGGATGACTCATTTAGTCTTGCAAAATATCTATTAACATATACATATAACTATATTATACTACATATTACACATAGAACTAAAATATCTCCAAGGTGTAAAGTTTTCTTTCTCCCTTCTCTTCACAACCGGCCATACCACAAGACCATGAGAAGATCATAAAATTTTACAAGCCAAGTTAATTAACACTCTAGTATCACTCTTGATTAAGGTTTTGAAATAAAAACCTTGGGTGATTAGGATTAACCCTTTTGTTCTCATAAACCTCATCAAGTATTCTAGTAAGAATCTCATGTCCATTTTTCATCTTTCATATTCATTTCATCATATTTGAGCAAAAACATGCAAGTCATATGATGTTGTACCACTTTTTCATTGATTTTTAAGAGTTATGAATATATAAGTCATCCTATAATTACTCCTTGTTATATATTATTTTTGGTGATGTCTAAGAACCCATGACACCCTAAGAAAGTGTATGATAGGATTAGAATAGCTTGAGTTGTTTTGAATGGGTTAGAATAGGTTTGGCGCAAGAAAAACTCATTTCGACAAGTTTTAAAATGGGTCTGTCCATATTTTGAAAATCTGGAAAATCCGACAGTGGGTATAATATTTTGGGCTAGATATTTAGAAAATACACTTTAAAACGAAAACGTGGCCGCTTGAACGGATTAAAACGGAGCTATAACGAAGAAGTTATGAATTTTTCAAGTTGGCGACGAAAACTATAATTTTCTGGAAATTTCAGCATGAAAATGTCACCCTTTACAAGTCAAAAATGAAACTTAGGTGTTATAAATTATGTCGACTTGTCAAAAATATATTAGTATACTTTGATACGAATCTAAGGATGTAAAAAACGTAGAAAACGGACTTGTAACGAGTAAATTACACGCGATAAACCAAGTTGCCGTAACTTTATTCTATTAGCAAAATTAATATATTTTCTATTAAAACATACTACGGCAACTAAAGGACCATGTTGAGAGCCGTTTTTGTCATGGATGTAGTACTTTTATAACGAGATGTCTTCTAGTATAAGTGAGTTCGCCTAGCCTATTTTCCAAAATGTCCAACCGTTTGTCAAGCGGAGTCGTAACGAATAAAATATAGTCACTCAAACTTTGCCAGGAATTAGAAATTCCGGTATTAAAGAGTCGGTCACCTCAAGTATATGTAATCGTTAAAAGCTCGTAGTCGTAGTTCTTTTAAGTTAAGTAGTATTTAGTTAAGTAACACCGTGGAGGACGACGGGTCTTTACCCACTGTATGCACGATCCACGACCCGATGTGTGGCGATTTATGTAAGACTATAAATACTCTCTACCTCCCAAGGTAGAGTTGGAGCTCATAATAATATCTTTCACTTTCTCTCACTAAGTTCCCTAAACCTCTAACTTTCTCTCTAGAATTCCATCTATATGCTACCTTGTTGTTATGGTTTGATGTGTATGTGAAAACTAATATCCTACAATTGGTATCAAGAGCCATGGTTAGATCATATCTTGCACATCTTTGGATTTCTAGTGGTTTTAGGTGGTTTTGAGTTTGAAAAAGTTTAGTGGTTTTGCATCATTTGGTTGATTTCTTGTGTTAAAGCTTGGATTTTGTTAGTACTTTTATGTTTAGAATCATCACAAGTGTTTAGGTTTTCATTTGGTAGCTTGAATCATCTTGGTTGGGTTGTTTTGGATTAAAAGTGATGTTTATGTGGTTTTTCTTGCTAGCGACTTGATATCTGGATTTATTTCTTCGTAGCGACTTGCTTCACAATTTTGTAGCGAGTTACGACTTTGGAGCTAGCGACTTAGACCTAGCGATTAACGGTACAAGTAGTGGACTCTCCACTACGGGTAGCGACAGTGGTAGCGACTTGGTGCATGCGAGTTGCTCTTTAGCGACTTGTATCTCTAGCGACTTGAGTGGCAATTCTTGCCAAAATTTTGCTAGCGACTTGAGGCTTAGCGAGTTACTACTTAGCGACTTGCTTTTGTCTAGCGACTTGGGACTCTAGCGACTTAGTGGTGTAGCGAATTAAGTGTTAGCGACTTAGTGCATTATCTTCTAGCGACTTAGTGCATTATCTTCTAGCGACTTAGTGCATTATCTTCTAGCGACTTGTGATTGTTTACGGTTTTCTCTTGATTTAGTAAAATCCGTGAAAGAATCTATTTCCGGTTTAATCATAGAGTTATAAAATCCGTATAATCATTAACATGTCTACCAACGTCCCTACTATCATCTCCATTGTTGAGGATGTACAAGCGGTGGCTCGGATACTCGTCCACCCATGCTTGACAGAGCCGACTACGATTCTTGGGCTCAACGAATCAGTTGTATTGCCTTGGAAAGGAAAATGGTGTCAACATTCTCAAATCCATTGATGAAGGACCATATCGAGTTGAGGCGACTAGAGACATACTTGATACTAATGAAGATGGTACTCTGTTTACGGAATGGACGGACCTAAGATGTATGATGAGCTTGATGATAAGGATAAAAGAGATTCGATGCGAGATATCGGGGCTTCAAACATTGTTCTTCAAGGTCTTCCTAAAGACATCTACAAGGCGATCAATCATAACAACGATGCAAAGGCGGTTTGGGATAATGTTAAGATGCTTCTCTCGGGTTCGAAATTAACTATGGAAGGCAGAGAATCCCAACTCTATGAAATTTGAGCACTTCAAGATGAAACCGGATGAGAATGTCTATGAGTACTATGTGAGATTTCATAAGTTAGTGAATGACATGAGGAACATCGAATGACTATGCCTAACATTCATTGAACTCAAAATTTGTGAACAACATGAATCCCGAATGGCACAAGTTTGTCACCGTGTGAAGCTCACTAAAGGATTGAAGAATACAAACTATGAGCAACTCTATGCCTTCCTCCTTGAAATGAGAGACATGCTATGTTTGAAAAATTGATTCTCAATCGGTTCAAAACCAACCGAGGAGAGACAAGCTCGTCTAATGACTCAACGACTTTCTACTCAAACATCGGAATCACAACCAAAGCATCACAAGTCATACCCTTGGGTAATGGTAATCACAAACTCATTCCCGATCCTATGTTCAAACAAGGCGATCTTGATGCTCACGTGGGTAACTTCATTAATCAACTAGCTCTTCTCATTAGTCAAAACATGAATTCTCTCCCACAAACCAACAACAACCTCGAGCGCATCTAACCCACACAATCAAGCCATTTGTTAAAGATGGAAGGATCGTGGTGCAACCGATTCGGAAAGACAGTATGATCGGGGAAGAGGTGGAGTGGGAGAGGTTATGTTGGCAACGAATCGAGGAAGAAATGGTAACCAAGGTCAAGCTAAGCCAATCAAATGTTATAAGCGTGGTGGTGAAGGACACATTGCAAGGCGCACATCTCCAAAGCGTCCACGAATCTTGATTACTTGAGAGATAAGATCTTTGCTGGCACAAGCTCGGGACAATGGTCTTGCTTTGGATGAAGAGGAATTCTTGTTTCTTCTTGAGGGCAATGCCAAGACCTATGATGCGAGATGTGGATGAGCGACCTATTCGGAGATAGGTCACAATCATCGAATGCCTTTCAAGTCGTGGATTGTGATGCATACGACTACGATGTAGATGATGGACCTCTGCACACACAATTTTATGGCTAGCATTTCTCCAATGGTTTCTCCCAAGATCTCTTCTTCACCACAAGTGGCCCATCCAAGGACAAACTCATCTCGGAGGTATTAAAACTATACGATGATCTTGATGTGCAGCGGATGCATGACAAAGTACAATCAATGAAACTATTGAATCAAATGTTGAAAATATGGGTAATAACAATATTGTCCCATACGATCAATACGTGAAACAAAGTGAAAGTGAAGTTGTACCAAGTGATGCATCTTCTGCGATCAACAATGACTATGTCTTTGATGAATACACGCATGTGCTCTGATGATTCCGTAATTTACGAACTAAATGCCTATAAGGAGCGTGTTGCTATTTATGAACAACGTGCAAAATTTGAGTTGACCACTCGTGAGCGGAAATGGATGACCAAGTGAGTACGATAATTAGAAAAAGTAAGTTTAGAGAAGAAGTATTGAAACAAGAATTACATTCCTTGCAAGAAAAACTTTCTAAAACATTAAGCAAAACAAGAACTTCAAGAAAATGTGAAAATGCTTAAGCAAGAATTTAATGCAAAGGAATCAAAACTCTTGAGAGATTTTCTAATCGAAAACTTTGAAAAACAAACTTGAAAACAAGTTGTACATACAAGGAAACACCATTCGATTTGCTCACATGGTCACCAAACATCGAGTCTTAAGCGATAAGCATAGCATTCCCTTGTTGAGGAACCAAATCCGGAGGTAATTAAAAGGCTAGAAATGCTCATAAGGTGCTTTATGATGGTAATGAAATCCTTAAGCCTAGGCGAAAACCTAGTTGCGTTGAGTGCCTTGAGGAAGATAAGAAATCAAATGAAATCACTAGGGAAAAGATGAATAAGAAACAAAATGATCCCAAATGCAAAGAGAAAACATAATTATCACTCCTCATGATTACAAGAAGGAAAAGCTGGATTTCCTTGAACAAGTTTAAGCCTCGAGACATTGTTGACTCCGAACAAGTCTTACGGAAAAAGGATTTAGATAAGCGAAGCGGAAAATATTGTTGAAACAAACCCTCCCTTTGGAAAATGCCTAGAAGCGTTGTGTATCCTCCTAATACACCAATGCATCTTGTACCTAGAACAATTGCCACTAAAAGCAAGACATTAATTAGCCAATCGTTATATTTCAACTATTTGTTGATTTTGAGAAAACTTGCAAGAAAAGGATCACACCCACTGGTATAATCGAAGGAGAAAGGGTTTTGAACAAATGAAAGAATGTTATTTAAGCGAGGTCATGCCCTTCTTTAAACTTCTAAAGATCACTTTGAGAGTCTTAAAAGGGATAGAAAGCGATATTAAGGGAATGGAAAAGGAATTTGATGCAATGGTTGTTGAAGTTAGTGACTATGGCGTGCCTTTGAAATATAATGAGATTGAGAGAAAGAACTTGCATACATTAAATGAGAATCTTATTCTTGAATGTGTTGCTCAAGATGTGTTTTCAACGCTTCAAATTGCTCTATTAATGCTTCCAAATTTCATGAACTATCTGTGTACCTGAAAGTCTCCCATGATCGTGTCATTGAGCTTGAAAAACTAATTCTAAACTAAGCGAGAAAATTGAATCGGATGATCACGACAATTTCGTTAAACATTTTTCTAAACTAGAAGTTGAGCATTTTAATTTACAACTAAAATATCAACATCTTAAAGAAAATGTCAAAACTTCAAATGTCAAGACATCTTGGATGCTCGAGTTTGATGCGAGTTTTCAAATTAACAAACGTGATGAGCAGATTCAAGCTCGGTGCAACACGATCGAGAAAGTTGAAAGCCCAAATCTCTCAATTAAAGGGTCAAACGAACAATATGACGGGCTCCCAAATGCCTCCTCCTTTAGATTCTCGAAATTCTCAAACGTTTCATCTTCAAAACCTAGTAAATGCTTTACAAAGGAAAATGAAAGTTTTCTAGAAGAAAATGAAAAGGTTAAACGTCATTTCAATGAGTTATTTGAATCAATTAAAGTCACTCGTAACAAAAATAACGAACAAATAGCTTCATTGCAAAAGGAAATTGAGAATCGAAGAGTCGGTAAAAGGAAAATGCCAATGACCAATGGGGAGAATGTTGTATCAAAGGTTCACTCTTGTAATAAATATGCTTTATCGTGACATATGTCCCTCCTCATCTAAGGAACAACAAACTTGCTATTCAAACATACTTCTCATCCCTTAAGGATTGCCTAGAATGTCTGCGTGAGATTGTTGAAGAGGATAAGCTAGAGAAACCTCATGATAATGCAATTGGACATGCATGCTTATATGCCAAACGATCTCAAGAAATCTTAGAATGCTTGATCACAATATGCCCAAAGTCATTAGGTGAGAGAGTTAATCCTTTGATTCCATGCTCGATGCCTAATGCCAAGTATGATATGCATTCGATTCCCAATGTTTTGAATGTGAACCGTAGTGTGCCTTTAAGTAGTTCGATTCTAGATCATCAATGCTAAGAAAGAGAACTCAAGTGTGCCTTCTAGGAGTACAAATCTCGGTACCTCTAGTTTTAAGAAAGTGAACCTTAGTGCACTGCATGTAGTTCGGATCGGCACATCTAAGCAGGTGATGCAAAGAGTAGTTAAACCAACTAATGTTCCCATTCCTCTACGAGAGTAATCGGTGACATTAAAGGGAGCGGTCAAAGTCTCAAGACAATACAAGGAATGATAGGACCTCTCAAGCTAAGAATGTGCCTTTGGAAAAGAGTAGAAGAACAATCTAGGAACTTTAAGCTTGAATCGAATAAAGCGAATCGTGTTGATTCTAGTATTAGCCATAGGCGTCTTGTAATTAATTCAATTCGATACTATTTGCAAACCTTGTCTTGATGTGCGCTTGAATTACATTTCTAATCATGAATGTGGTGTTAATGTTACGCCTAATGATGTTAATTGTCCGATTAATATTGTTAATGCTAAAATTCATGCTAAGAAGGCTAAAAGGCAAAAGCGAAAGAAAGTTAGAAAACAATGGAAACCCACGGGAAGAACATTCGATAAAATAGGCTTTTATTGGATACTGTTGGTCATAAGACTAATCGAGATAATGCCCACTAGAAAATGGATGCCTCTTGGTAGAACTATTCCCTTAAAGTGATCACACTATGAGCAGGGCTATCTGACACTAATCTTGCATCTATTCACAATGATTCCATTGCCTCACTTTCGATATGAATGCTTCTATTTACGATGTGGGTGTTCCAAACATTGTTACTAACCAAATGGAACCCATTCTTGCATGGGGATCCCAATTATCCGATTATCCATTCTTGTGCATGTTCAACTGCGGATCGTTCAAATCGTTACGTGGTACACGGACTCAGTTGTTCCAAGCATATATTTGGAGACGGTCGCGACTCATGAACTTCGTGAGCAAATTCATCGGGACTGTTAGATTTGGTAATGATCATTTCGGTGCTATTATGGGTTATGGAGATTATGTTGTTGGTGATAGTGTCATCTCTAGAGTGTATTATGTGGAAGGTTTAGGTCATAATCATTCTCTGTTGGTCAATTCGTGATTACGATCTAGAAGTAGCCTTGAGAAAACATACACCTTTGTTAGAGATCTTAATGGTAAGGAACTGTTAAAAGGAACTCGTGGCTCAAATCTTTACACCATCTCTATCGATGACATGATGAGGGCCTCTCCAATCGCTTGTTATCAAAGGCTTCAAAAACAAAGTCATGGTTATGGCATCGTCGTCTCAATCACTTGAACTTGGCACCATCAACGATCTTTCGAGAAAGGACTTAGTTGTAGGTTTACCTAGACTAAAGTATGAAAAGGATCATCTTTGTTCGACATGTCAATTGGGAAAAAGCAAGAAGTATGCCCATAAACCCAAACCTACTAACTCATCACGAAGTTCTTCATATGATTCATATGGATTTATGTGGACCAATGAGGGTGCGAGAATATCTTTGGGAAGAAATATGTGTTAGTTGTGGTTGATGATTACTCTAGATTCACAGGGTCAAGTTCTTAAGGACAAAGGATGAAACTCGATATCATCATCAAACTCATCAAGCAGTGCGAGTTCGACTAAACAAAGCGTCGAATTATCGAGCAGACAATGGGCGGGTTTGTCAACAAACAACTTAGTGAATTCTATGAAAGCGTTGGAATCGACCATCAAAGAAGTGTTCCACGAACCCCTCAACGAGCGGTGTAGTTGAAAGGCGAAATCGTACTCTTGTTGAAGCCGCTAGAACAATCTTGATCTACTCAAAGGTTCCAATGTTTCTCGGGGTGAAGCAATTGCCACTTGCATGCTACACACAAAATCGTTCCACGATTCACACTATTCATGGAAAAACTCCATATGAACTTGTCCACAACGAAAACCTAATCTATCTTTCCTTCGTGTGTTTGGTGCATTGTGCTATCCAACTAATGAGGTCAAGACTTAGGCAAACTTAGGGCTAAAGTGACATTGGAGTATTTGTAGGATATGCATCAAACAAAAGGGATACCGAATCTACAACAAAAGAACCCGAAATATCATGGAAACAATTCACGTTACGTTTGATGGTGACCGGTCAAATGGCTCTGGACACTCCACTCGGGACCCGCACTTCAAAAGCAGTCCCATTGGTTCATCCCTTGTTCCAAACTCCTCTCAAGAAACTCCATATGTACCTCCATCGAAGATGATGTAAAGAAATTGTTTGATCCTATGTTTGATGAACTGTATGATTCAATTACTAATGAGGTCTTGATCCCTACAACGAGAGGATGCTCATATTCCGATGAATGAAGTCAATCCTCGGTCTCAATATCTTTAAGTCAAGAAGCACTGCTGCGATCCTTGATCTCATCAACAAATCATCATTCTTCAAATGTACATCATGGAAATGTTTACGCATCAATGATGAAGTTAATCCCTTTGCGACTCTGAAGATGCTCCATTTGAAAACATATTTGCTACTCACGAATCATCATCGAACCATCTTCTTGAGAGACATCGACTCGACTACCTCGGTTCCTCAACAAGCGCCACATGAACACCTCGGAAAATGGACTCACGATCACCCATTAGACAACATCATTGGAAATCCTCTCGTCTGTATCAACCCGGAAACAACTTGCAACCGATGCCTTATGGTGCTTCTTCAACTCCGTACTATCTAAGATCGAACCAAAAGATGTTAAAACGCCATGAATGAAGATAGGCGGTTCAATGCCATGCAAGATGAAATTCATGAGTTTGATCGTCTTGATGTATGGGAGTTAGTACACTGCTCGGGCGTGCTATGATTATAGCTCTCAAATGGATCTTCAAAGTAAAACTTGATGAGCATGGTGATGTGTTGAAGAACAAGGCTCGATTAGTTGCTAAAGGATATCGTCAAGAGGAGGTATAGACTTTGAAGAATCTTTTGCTCCGGTTGCTCGAATCGAGGCAATCGAATCTTTACGGCTAATCTTGCTAGTAAGAACATGGTAGTATATCGGATGGATGTAAAGGCGGCATTTACGAGCGGAGATCTTAAAGAAGTCGTCTCGTCGGTAACTGAAGGATTTGTGAATCAAGAGCATCCTACTCACGTTTATCGTTTGAAGAAGGCTCTTTACGGTTTAAAGCAAGCTCCAGGGCATGGTATGATACATTTGTCAAAGTTTCTTCTATCAACGGATTCATCAAAGGAGCGATTGATCCTACATTGTTCACCGAAGTCGAGCAAACATTTAATTCATGTTCAAATTTATGTTGATGATATTATTTTGCCTCGGCGGACCCAATGGAATGTGATCGTTTTCAAATGAAATGAGTTCAAAGTTTCAAATGTCAATGATGGGACAAATGTCATTTTCTTGGGATTACAAATTTCACAAAGTCCGGAGGCATTTTCATAAATCAATCTAAATATGCAACAGATTTTAAAGAAATTTGGATTTGATTCAAGTGACCTGTTGACACCCCATGATTGACCGAACCAAACTAGATGAGGACCTCTCGGGGATCATGATTGACCAAACAAAATATCGTAGTATGATTGGATCACGATGTACCTCACGCTAGTAGACCGAGACATCTTGTTCATTGTTTGCATGTGTGCTAGATACCGAGCTAAGCCTACTAAAAGCACCTTGAAGCGGTTAAGCGGGTCTTCGGTATCTCAAGGAACCATCAATATGGGACTTTGGTACCCAAAGACACCGGTATGTCACTAACGGCCTATCACGATCTTGATCATGCGGTTGTCAAGATACTCGTCGAAATACGTCGGGAGGTGCTCGGTTTTGGGTGATAAGCTTGTGAGTGGTCTTCAAAGAAGCAAATGAGTACTTCTATTTCCTCTAGGAGGCTGAATACATAGCCATGTCATCTTGTTGTGCTCAAATCTTATGGATGAGATCTCAATTATCGACTATGGCTTTGAATTCAACAAAATCCTCTGTCTTGTGATAATAAAAGTGCTATTGCTCTCTCATGCAACAACGTTCAACACTCAAGAGCAAAGCATATCGACATTCGACATCATTTCATCGGGGAACAAGTGGAAAAAGGTGTGGTGGAACTATATTTTGTGAGGTGCGAATATCGGTTAGCGAGACATCTTCACCAAAGCTCTTCCAAGAGAACGTTTTGAGTTTATTCTTCCACGACTTGGTTTGAAAAGCCTTCAACGAAAAACTCTCAAACGTCTTGAGGAGGAAGGCGAGGAGTAAAGGTCTATCTTCATCTATCTCTTGTATATATTTATTCGAAAAACAAAATACAAAATTATAAAACCTTCAAAATCAAATAGAAAAATATAAAACTTTCAAAATCCATAAAAATTTGAAAAATTGAAAAATCTTCAAAAATATTGTCATTTTGTCATGTTTCTCTCGATTCGATAATATCTACGGTCTTTGTGTTGTCATTCAAAGAATGACACGGGACTTTAGATGTTGTTCGAATTTTAAAAAAAAAAAAAAAAAAAAAAAAAAATTTTTTTTGGGAGAAAGAGAAACAATGGTTTATTGTCATTTTCGAGCAATAACCGGTTTTAAAAGAAAGAACGAGCCATGTTTTACCATGTTTTCAAATTCCATGCTCGATTCTATAAACATTTATCTGCTTGAAAACTAAATGCTTTGAAAAATAACTCGGTCTCTATTTTTGATAATCATCGGGACTTATTTGTCAAAATCTCTATCTCTCAATCAACAACCTATGTCATTGATTGAGGGAGAATGATTTCAATTAAATTAAAAAGTTATTTGGCATTAAATTGTTTTCAAAAGATATACATGCATGTTTTATCAATGGAGTTTAAAGTCTTAAAATCCGATCCTTATCGATTAAAACGCTTTCATAATCAAGTCACAATTCCCCTTAAAGCTTTCAAAATCAATTTAAATCTATAAGAGATCACAAATCTCAAATGATTTGATAATTGTGATCGGGGAGAATGTGTGATTTAAATTGGATTTAAAGCGATAATTCGGTAAATGGTTTTATAAGGATGTACATGCTATCCTTCCCACATGTGACAAACGATTTCAAATTTTCCATGCACATGTTGAGGGGAGCATCTATCTTAAACCTATGATTTGAAATGTGATCAACTTATCTCAATGTGCAAGTTCCTCTAGTATGTGCAAAACTCTTTTCAAACCTCGAGGCACATATTGAGGGGAGCAAATTATGGAAACCTCATCCTTCCGGAAATGCTATATCTACTTGATTTGATGTGGGAAGTGATGTTGATATCTTTAGAAAATGGTAATCAAAGAAGTTAATTCTTTCTCTTGCCTCCGTGTGCAAAACATTTTCAAATACTTGATGCACATGTTGAGGGGAGTTCTCGTTCTAAAATATCAAAAACAATTCGGTACAAAATGCTTTGATAATATATCACAAGTATCGAATTGATTTTCAAATGGTTTTCAATTGGTTCCAATGGCGGATGAACAATACCAAATAGACCGACCAACTTTACTTTATGTACGGTGATATAAGGATGATAAGGTTAGGTATGTGTTCCCATGATCCGCCGAGCGGAGGGATCTACCGAGGACAATCCACTAGTTAGTGTAGAAGTCCTTAGGTATGATGATAAAAGGAGAAAAATGAGATATGGGAAGAGTGCGGACTAAGGCGAGCTAGTCTTGGAATAAACCCAACAAGGTTCTAGCTATGAAGTCTCGGTAAGCAGAAGGGTTGAAGAATTAAAAAGAATTGAATGAGAAAGGGTGAAAACAAATAGCCCTCCATTTATTCAACCTTAGGGCGAAACCGGGTTCAATTCATATGCTCTTGATGGTAACATCGGTATTGAAGACAAGGCGTCATGGACCCGGTGGCCTTGCACTTCAACTTTCCAAACCACTCAAGTTCCTCTTAAAGGGACTTGTTTCATTCTCACGGGAACCGACATTATCTATCGACTTTCTCTTAGAGATTGTTGATATTGAAGAAGGAGACCCTCTCCCTAGTCTCCGACACGGGATCCAAATATGCACAAATTGAGTCTAGAGCCACGAGATCATCAATAAATCTCATTAGGACACTTTCAATGAAGACTCTCTGTTTCACACAATGTGGAAGAGATTATATCTTGAGTCCTCGCATTATCCTTGTGGTATTGCGGAACATCCGAGTGATGTGTTTACATATTCACAATGAAGATGGAAAGCCTTCGGAGCCAACATCAAACAAGCTCTGGTAGGTGGCATGTGAGATCTATTATATAGATCAACCATGTGACAAGCGAGCAGAAACAATGGGGCGATTCAATCTCTTGAATCAATCACGGTTCGAGTTATGGATTGACGGATACCTTTGAAAAACCGGTCTTTGTGCTTAACAACTCTTTTCTTTAGCACATCGACCGTGTACTCATTTTCAAACCAAAAGGTGTTTTATGATTGATAATTGATTTTCAATAAAACCTTCGTTGTATTGCAAAAACAATTTCTATTGAGCAATACGATTGTTTTCAAATCTCTTTTCATCAATCGGTGGACTTAAAATTATTTGGTTCACTCACTCCGTGTTGTCTTCTTTGAGATGTTCGGTTTGAGAACGACTAGAACATTGCGAAACCACATCAAGGAAATTCTTGAATTATACGATCACGGGCGGTACATGTCTTGATCAGCGGGGAACCGTGGGCGTGTACCTCAATTCAACGAAAGTGATCAAAGACACTTTCGTGCGATTTATTGCTAGCTGTTGTATGCGGTACACCCGGCGTTTGCGGTGATCGAATGAAGCGGTCAATCCATAGCCGCATGCTCACTTAACACATTCATCTCAAAAGAAATCATGATTAGTGCATCAATGACTCGATATTTTCACTCCATGCTTACGCTACTGCTGCGCCAATATCATGATTCAACAAAAGCTTCCGCTACTCGATGAGAAGATATCATGATCCGAATGTGAGCATGTCGGTCCTAAAGTCACAACATCACATAATACCAACACCACAAAGGATGTCTCGAGATTTTTGATAGGCGATGATCTCAAAAGATGGCTCAAAATTATTATCACGTGGATCGGTAAAGACCTCCACTTGGAATAACCAAACATGCAATGTGAAGAATCAATGACTACGAGCTTAGGAGCAAAGGACTACATCAAGAATGCAAGATCAATTGTTAATGTATTATCTATTTGTATTCAATGTAATTTTGGTACATGATTGAGGTGACCTCCTTAGGGAGATTGTTAGGAATTAGAAATTCCGGTATTAAAGAGTCGGTCACCTCAAGTATATGTAATCGTTAAGCTCGTAGTCGTAGTTCTTTTAAGTTAAGTAGTATTTAGTTAAGTAACACCGTGGAGGACGGACGGGTCTTTACCCACTGCGATCCACGACCCGATGTGTGGCGATTTATGTAAGACTATAAATACTCTCTACCTCCCAAGGTAGAGTTGGAGCTCATAATAATATCTTTCACTTTCTCTCACTAAGTTCCCTAAACCTCTAACTTTCTCTCTAGAATTCCATTATCGCCACCTTGTTGTTATGGTTTGATGTGTATGTGAAAACTAATATCCTACAAGAAACCTAGTTGCGCTAAGTGCATTGAGGAAGATATGCAATTTGAAGATGTCAATAGGGAGAAAATGGATAAGAAGCTAAAAGATCCTGAGTGTAAAAAGCAAAACATAACGTTCAAACCTCATGATTACACAAAAGAAAATTGGATCTCCCAGAACAAGTTTAAGCCTCAAACCCAATTAACCCCAGAACAAATTTTTTGAAAGAAAGATATGGATAAGCAAAAGGCAAGTGAACTTGTTGAAACAAACCCTCCCCTTAGGAAAGTGCATGCAGCTACTGTGTATCCTCCAAATACACCAATGCATTTAGTTCCTAGAACTATTTTCACTAATAGCAAGACCTTAATTAGCTTGTATGTTGTTTATCAACTATTTGTTGATTTTGAGTAAACATGTAAGAAAAGGATCACACCCACTGGGATAACTGAAGGGGAAAGGGGTTTTGAGCAAACTAAAGAATGCTATTTAACTGAGGTCATGCCTTTCTTTAAACAATTAAAAGGTCAATTTGAAAGTCTTCAAAAGGGGATAAATTCGGATATTAAAGAAATGGAAAAGGAATTTGATGTAATGATAGTTGAAGTCAATGATTATGAGCAGGAACTCAAATATAATGAAATTGAAAGGAAGAATTTGCATATCCTAAATGAGAACTTAGTAGTAAGTTGTGTGGCTCAAGATGTGTTTTATCTTGTTACTAAGCATTCTATTACTTGCCTCTCAATTTCATGAATTAACTATTGCTTTGAAAGTTTCCCATGATCGTGTCATTGAGCTTGAAAACAAAACTCGAAACTAAATGAGAAAATTGATCGGGATGATCACGATAATTTGGTAAAACACTTTTCTAAGCTAGAAGTTGAACATTTTGATTTGCAACTAAAATATCAACATCTCAAGGAAAATGTCAAAACCTCAAACATCAAGACATCCTCAAATGTTCGAGTTTGATGCACTTTTGAAATAAACAAATGTGACGAACAGATTCAAGCTCATTGTAACACGATCGAAAAGTTGAAAGCCCAAATTTCACAATTAAAGGGTGAAAAGAACAACATGGTGGCTCCCAAATGCCTCCTCCTTTAGATTCTCGGTGTTCTCAAACTTTTCATCTTCAAAACTTGGTTAATGTTTTACAAAAGGAAAATGAGAGTTTTCTAGAAGAAAATGAAAAGTTAAACAACACTTTAAAGAGTTATATGATTCAATGAAAGTCACTCGTGACAAGAACAACGAAAAATAACGTCTTTACAAAAGGAAATTGAGAATCGAAGAGTCGGGAAAAGGGAAAATGCCACTTGTCTTTAATGAGAATGTTGCATCAAAGTCATCTGCAGACTCAAATATCTTGTATTTGTTAAATACATTCCTCCTCATCTTAGGAATAACGAACTTGTATTTCATAATTATCTTGCTCGCCTTAAGGATAGTCTTGAATGTCTCCGTGAGATTATAGAAGAGGACTTCATAAATAAACCACTTGATAGTGAAATTAGGTTTGCTTGCATTCAGGCCAAACGATCTCAGGAGATGTTAGAATGTTTAATAGCAACATGTCCTAAATCCTTAGGTGCGAAAGATAAAGCTGTAATGCCTTGTTCCATGCCTAGTACTAAGTATACAAACCATTCTATGCCCAACATTAAGAAAGTGAATTTCAATGTGCCTTCAAGTAGTTCAGATCCCTGCACTTCTAGTTTAGTAATGCAAAAGGTAGCCCAACCAACTAATGTTCCCATAATTCCCTCTACAGAGTGTCGGTGACATTAAAGCAAGCGGGTCAAAGCCTCCGGGCAATACAAAGCAAGATAGGACCTCGCAAGCTAAGAATGTGCATTGGAAGAGAGTAGAAGACCACCCTAGGAACACTAAGTTTGAGTTGAATAAAGCGAATCGTGTTGATTCTAGTATTAGCTATAAGCGTCTTGTAATTAATTCAGTTACGCTACTTTTGGCAAAACATGTAATGATGAGTGCTTGGTTTACATTACTAATCATGAATGTGGTGTGAATGATTTGATTAATCTTGTTAAATGCCCGTTAAGATAGTTAATGCAAAAATCAAGCTAAGAAGGCTAGAAAGCAATGGAGGAAGAAGGTTAGAAAACATTGGAAACCCATAGGAAGGAAATTTAGTAACATAGGTTATCGGTGGATACCTCATGGCATAAATTCAATCTTAATGAGATGTGCCTAAATTATCTAGATCAATGCCCATTAGAAAATGGATGCCTCTTGGTAGAACCATTCCTTTAAGAAGTGAACATACTTTGAATAGGTCAAATCGGACACTAGCACTGCATCTATCCCGATGGTTCCATTGTTTCTACTTCGATGTGGGTGTTCCAATCAACATTACTAACCAAATCGAACCCATTCTTGCATGGGGATCCCAATTATCCGATTATCCATTCTTTTGCGTGTTCAGCTGCGGATCGTTCAAATCGTTACGTGGTACACGGACTCAGTTGTTCCAAGCATATGATTTGGAGATCGCTCGCGGCTCATGAACTTCGTGAGTAAATTCATCGGGACTGTTAGATTCGGGAACGACCATTTTGGTGCAATTATGGGTTATGGAGACTATGTTGTTGGTGAAAGTGTAATCTCCGGGGTATATTATGTTGAAGGTCTTGGTCATAACTTGTTCTCTGTTGGTCAATTCTGTGATTCCGATCTAGAAGTGGCTTTTAAAAAACATACTTGTTTCGTTAGAGAACTTGATGGTGTGGAATTGTTAAGAGGAACTCGTGGTTCAAATCTTTACACCATCTCTATCGAAGACATGATGAAGTCTTCTCCAATCTGCTTGTTGTCAAAGGCATCGAAAACAAAATCATGGTTATGGCATCGTCGTCTCAATCACTTGAACTTGGCACCATTAATAATCTTTCGAGAAAGGATCTCGTAAGAGGCTTACCCAGTTAAAGTTTGAAAAGATCATCTTTGTTCGACATGCCAATTGGGAAAAAGCAAGAAATATGCCCACAAACCCAAACCCACAAACTCGGTAATGGAAGTTCTTCATACCCTTCACATGGATTTATGCGGACCAATGAGAGTGCAAGCGATAAATGGGAAGAAATATATTTTAGTCATTGTGGATGACTACTCTCGATTTACTTGGGTAAAGGTTTTGAGGACAAAGGATGAAACTCGGATGTCATCATCAAACTTATCAAGCGACTTGAGTTCGACTTAACAATCTTGTTAGAATTGTTCGAGCAGATAATGGCACGAGTTTGTTAACAAAGACTTAAGTCAATTTTATGAAAGTGTTGGAATCGGTCATCAAAGAAGTGTTCCTCGAACTCCTCAACGAGCGGTGTAGTTGAAAGACGAAATCGAACTCTTGTGGAAGCCGCAAGAACAATGCTAATTTATTCAAAGGTTCCAATGTTTCTTTGGGCTGAAGCCATTGCCACTGCTTGCTACACCCAAAATCGTTCCCTTATACACACCTCTCATGAAAAAACTCCATACGAACTTGTCCATAAACGAAAACCTGATCTCTCCTACCTTCGTGTGTTCGGTGCTTTGTGCTATCCAATGAATGACGGTCAAGATTTAGGTAAATTAAGGGCTAAGGCGGACATTGGAGTCCTTTTAGGATATGCACCAAACAAGAAGGGTTACCGAATCTACAACAAAAGAACTCGAGATATCATGGAAACTATTCACGTCACGTTCGATGAGCTGTCCGGGCAAATGGCTCCAGGACAATCAAGTTTTGGACCCGTATCACAACCTTCATCAAGTAGTCCCATTAGCTCCTCTCTTGTACAAAATATCTCACCAGCAACTCCTTATGTACCTCCTTCAGAAGATGATTTGAAGAAATTGTTTGATCCAATGTTTGATGAACACTATGAACCAATTGCTAATGATCTGTCAAATCCATCAACAGAGGCTGCTCCTATCCCTGTCAATGAAGTTAACCCTTCGGTTTCCATGTCATTAAGTCAAGAAGCTCCTGCTGCTGATCACTCTGTCTCATCAACAAATCATCAATCATCGAGTATACATCATGGAATTGTGTCTGGCACCTATGATGGAGATAATCCATTTGCTACTCCTAAAGATGCCCCCTTTGAGAATATATTTTCTCCTGAACCATCATCAGATCCATCTTCATCAGGAGAAAATGACTCTGCTACTTCAGTTCCTCAACAACAACCACATGAACACCTTAGAAAATGGACACATGATCATCCATTGGAAAACATCATTGGAAACCTCTCTCGTCCAGTATCCACTCGTAAACAACTTGCAACTGATGCCTTATGGTGCTTCTTCAATTCCGTACTATCTAAGGTCGAACCAAAAGACGTTAAAACTGCCATGAATGAAGACAGCTGGTTCAATGCCATGCAAGAAGAAATTCATGAGTTCGATCGACTAGATGTATGGGAATTAGTACCGCTCCCGATCGTACTATGATCATTGCTCTAATGTGGATCTTCAAAGTAAAACTTGATGAGCATGGTGATGTGTTAAAGAACAAGGCTCGATTAGTTGCAAAAGGATATCGTCAAGAGGAGGTATCGACTTTGAAGAATCATTTGCTCGATTGCACATATCGAGGCAATCGAAATCTTCACGGCTAATCTTGCAACTAAGAACATGGTTGTCTATCGGATGGATGTAAAGACGACTTTTCTTAATGGAGATCTTAAAGAAGTCATATCGTCGATAACTGGAAGGTTTTGTGAATCGAGCATCCTACTCATGTCTATCGCTTGAAGAAGGCTCTTTACGGTTTGAAGCAAGCTCTAAGGGCATGGTATGATACGCTATCAAAGTTTCTTCTATCTCTTGGATTGACAAAGGAGCATTGATCCAACATTGTTCACTAGAATGTCGAGCAAACATTTAATTCACGTTCAAATTTATGTTGATGATATTATTTTTGCCTCGATGACCCCAATGAATGTGACCGTTTTCTAATGAGATGGGTTCCAAATTTCAAATGTCTATGATGGGACAAATGTCATTTTCTTGGGATTACAAATTTCACAAAGTCCGGAGGCATTTTATAAATCAATCTAAATATGCAAATGAAATTTTAAAGAAATTTGGATTTGATACTTGTGAGACCATCTGTAACACCCCCAAAATACCGCAGCGGAAGATTGTGTCATTGGGGTGCTACTTCATAATACAAAGTACAAGTTATAGAAAACGACCTCTAAATGAGACGTTTTGAAAAGTTACTATTCGATTAATGAAATCAGAGTTACAAACAATGAGGTCCCAAAGTATAATATATAAATGTTTACAAAATGTTTCGAATGGTAAATACGAATGTATAAAGTCTTCAAAACATGTCGTGCGACTCTATGCTTCAAACTCTAGCTATCGCCTTATGACCTGAGATATACATGCTAAAAAGTGTCAACACAATGGTTGGTGAGTTCATAGAGTTTGTTTTACATGTAAAGCTTTTGAAGAATGTTCACACAACAAAGGCATTGTAAATCCACTCAGTTCCAAGTTCCGCCCATACAAAACTTGCAACATGTTTGTTTACAACCCACTGCTAAAATATAGTACATTTTATAGTCAAGCACACATACAGTCATAATAGTTCACATTATTGCACTTAGTGTTGCTCCGTCGATAAGGGAGACTTTCAAGTTGGACTGCTCCGTTTATGTTGGGAGACTTATCAAGTTTACGAGGGGACTGCTCCGTGTATGTTGGGAGACTTATCATCCGAACGAGGGGAATGCTCCGTGTATGTTGGGAGACTTATCATCGACTTATCAAGTTTACGAGGTGACTGCTCCGTGTATGTTGGGAGACTTATCATCCGAACGAGGGGACTGCTCCGTGTATGTTGGGAGACTTATCATCAACTTATTAAGTTTACAAGGGACTGCTCCATGTATGTTGGGAGACTTATCATCCGAACGAGGGGACTGCTCCGTGTATGTTGGGAGACTTATCATCGACTTATCAAGTTTACGAGGGGATTGCTCCGTGTATGTTGGGAGACTTATCATCCGAACGAGGGGACTGCTCCGTGTATGTTGGGAGACTTATCATCGACTTATCAAGTTTACGAGGGGACTGCTCCGTGTATGTTGGGATACTTATCATCCGAACGAGGGGACTTTCAAACTTAAGTATAGCAAAATCAAGTATAACGCAATCAAGTATAATGCAATCAAGTATAGTGCAATCATGTATAATACAATCAAGTATAATGTTTTGAGTATTTGTAAAAGTATAAAGCAAGTGTTTGAGCATGTATCTCCTCCGAAGAGTTTGTAAAACAATTAAACGAGTAAAAGTGGGGCTACGAACTCACCTTAATAAATGTGATATCCAATGTATAACGAATCGATGGATAAGCCGAGAAACCTTTAAGCGCAACCTAGAATATGTTTTGTGTCTTAGGTTCTAAAATAACAATGTGAATGTATAAACATAACTTATATAGTTATTACATCAACTATGCTTGGATACTTAACATTTGTGAAGTTGTTTAAGTGTTTACGTTTCTTATATTTAAGTTTTCCCCGTCTAAATCTACCCGTTACTTCTAAATCGTAAATGATCACGACTCGATTTTTATGTCCTCAGAAAGGTAATTGATAGTACTAAACAGATAAGTGGGCCCTACTTCCCCATAAATTATTTAACTGATGTGAAATTACCAATTTACCCTTGAATGTACCAGTTATTTCAATCAGCAACAAACTGTCTCACTGTTTTGGTCATAAGTCGAGTTCTACAACTCCGTTTAATGCACGGCTAGCGGCCACGTTCAAGTTAGGGTGTTAGCTACAACCTTTATTCTTTGACCAACAGTTGGTTATATGCAAGTTTTATGAGTTTTACTCGTTTGAAATATGTTACTCAGATTTGGACACGTTTTGCCGTTTTGGCTCTAGTTTATTCATCGGGATGAGTTACGGCACGAGCCACCCGGCGAAACGACCAAAAGACATATATCTATAATCCTATGTAATTACTTAAATTTCTCAGTCCATGAATTTTACCCAGTAATTACGTTTACAGCCCCTGTTCAGTTTCTGTTTTGCAATATAAGTCCTTACGATGTTTCTAGTGTTTTAGTCCGATTATCCAAGCGTAATCAAGTATAATAAGCATATAGAACATGTAACATACCTAAAATACTAGTATATACAGTAATCAAATGATAACATAAGAGTTTGCTTACAATCCTTGTGATGAAACAAATCAAGAACCAAGAACTAGGACACTAAAACCTAAACCCTTTCAATATGAACCCGTGCTTCCAAATCCTTAACACATCATGCTAACCCTTGATAGGCTTGATATAACCTTGTAAGAATACTTATACCTCAGCCCTTAGACCCTTGTGTAGCTCTTAATTCATCCATGGAATCACCAAACAAACTAGAGATTCATGTAGGGAATAACCATGCCTTCAACTTTGGTATGTAACTTGGAACTTGGAAATCAAAGGATCAAGGGTTTATGAAATTGAAGTTGGGCATTTATGGTGATGAAAAAATGAAAGAGATGAAATGTTGTATTTATAGTGTGTTGAGGAGGTGTAAGGAAGGTGCTAGGAAGGTGTGATGAGGAGGTTAAGAGTTGTAAGATTTTAGAAGTCTTTTATGTTAAGTAAACTTAGCACATGCCTTAGCTTCTCATGTAAGCTTCATCTATCTTATATAGTGACTAGGAAAACGTCTAGGAGGCTTAGGAGATAAGATTTGTGAGTTTTTGATGTTATCTTGCTTTTACGGAGTGAGTTTTAGTCCCGAAAATCGCTAATGGTAAGTATTTAATTCATGAAACGTAAAATCGGGTATCGTAAAAATATGAAACTTATAGGAATGATTAAACTCATCATTATACTCCATATAAAAATATAAAATGAGTGATAAGTCTTATTGGGTGCAAAAACGCTGCCTAAAGCTGGAAATACGGGTAAAAAATGCGTAATTCGCAGTTTATCAGAAAAGAACGAAATTTTAGGGAAACAACCGTGAATTTATTTAGAGTAGAATAAAATTAGTCTAAAAGTGATATGAGATGTAAAAATGTGGTTTTCGTCATACGCGGGATAACTTAACAGTTATTCATGAAGTTTAAAAATTACGCGATTTAAGAAAAAGGTAGAACGTACAAGGTTAATTTCTTTATGGTCAAAGGAGGAGGGAAATATGTTTGACTTTTCCAAAAATCTAAAAGTGTCAAAAACATATTAGAAACACAGTGCAAGAATCGTAAAGTCTGGATGTAAGTAGAATTGTTTAAAACGTAAGTTTAGTTTTGTACTGCGCTGGGCTTATTTGGTAACATTAAAATGAAATCCTAAAAATTCTCTAATTAATTATGAGTGATCTAAAAATTTATCTGATGCGAGGAAAATTGACAGAGTTGATTTTCGTTATGCGCGTGATGACTAAATGGTGCTCCGACCAAAACGAAACTTCAAGACAATGTTTTCTTAATAACTTTTGCGAAAATGATCTAACGATTGTCCAACTCTCAAGTCATTACTAAAATAATTTATCTTACGAGAATGTGAAATAAAAATTTCGGGAGTGAATAGTAAAAAGTGAATAGTCTCGAAAATGCGAATTGTTACAGTTGACACTCCCATGGTAGAACGTACCAAACTGGATGAGGACCACTCAGGGATCATGGTAGATCAAACGAAATATCGTAGTATGATTGGATCTCGATGTACCTTCTTGCCAGACCGGACATTACATTACGTTGTATGCATGTGTGCTAGATACCGAGCTAAGCCTACTAAAAGCACCTTGAAGCGGTTAAGCGGGTCTTCGGTATCTCCAATGAACTATTAATATGGGACTTTGGTACCAAGGACACCGGTATGTCACTAACGACCTATGTAGATGCTAATCATGCGGGATGTCAAGATACACGTCGACGACGTCGGAGGTGCTCGGTTTTGGGTGATAAACTTGTGAGTGGTCTTCTAAGAAACAAATGAGTACTTCTATATCCTCTACAGAGGTGAATACATAGCCATGCCATCTTGTTGTGCTCAAATCCTATGGATGAGATCCCAATTATCGACTATGGCTTTGACTTCAACAAAATCCCTACTCATTGTGATAACAAAAGGGCCATTGCTCTCTCATGCAACAACGTACAACACTCAAGAGCAAAGCACATCGACCTTCGACATCATTTCATCAGGGAGCAAGTGGAAAACGGTGTGGTGGAACTTTATTTTGTGAGGACCGAATACCAGTTAGCAGACATCTTCACCAAAGCTCTTCCTAGAGAACGTTTTGAGTTTATCCTCCTACGACTTGGTCTAAAAATTCTACAACCAGAAACACTTAAACGTCTTCAAGATGAAGAAGAGGAGTAAAAGGTTTTTCTTCATCCATCTCTTGTAAATAGTTATTCAAAAAGCAAAATACAAAATTACAAAACCAACAAAAAGCAAATAGAAAAATATAAAATTTTCAAAATCCATAAAAATTAGAAAATCTTGAAAAATCCCAAAAATATTGTTATTCTGTCATGTTTTCCTTACTCGATATCGTCTACGGACTTTGTGTTGAAATTCAAAGAATGTCACGGGCTTTTAGATGTTCTTCGAATGTACATAATTTGTTTAAAAAAAATAAAAATTAAGAGAAAGTGAAACAAAGGCTTATAGTCATTTCAGTCTATAACCCGTTTTTCAAAGATAGAATAGAGTCATGCTTTATTTTATTTCTCACATCTCATGCTCTGATTCTTAAAACAAATGTTTGTCACTAAAACGATAAATGCTCCTTCACATGTATTTTTCCTTCTAAAAATTCTTTTGAAAAATATTTGTTATCTTATTGAAAACTAATAAAAATAACTCGGTCTCAATTTTTGAAAATCATCTGGACTTGACATTGGTCAAAATCTCTATCTCTCAATCAACAACTTATGTCATTGATTGAGGGGGAGAATGATTTCATTTAAATCAAAAGGTTATTTGTCATACAACTGGTTCAGACCAAGGTTTATGTCATGTTTTCAAAAGATACTCAAGCATGTTTTTGGAGTTTAAAGTCTCGACTTTGATCCTTATCGGTTAAATGTTTTCATAAGCAAGTCACAATTTTTCTCAAAAGCTTTCAAAATCAATTTAAATCTCTGAGATCACAAATCTCAAATGATTTGAAAATTGTGATCGGGGAAAATTTGTGATTTAAATTGGTTTAAACGATAATTCGATAAATGGTTTTACAATGAATTACAAGCTCTCCTCCCACATGTGCCAAACGATTTCAAATTTTCCATGCACATGTTGAGGGGGAGCATCTATTTCAAACCAAAAAGGATTGAAACGTGATTGATTTGTTTCAATGTGCAGGTTTTCCTTAATATGTGCAAACCACTTTCAAATCTCTATGCACATATTGAGGGGGAGCAATTTGTTAAAAACCACGTCCTTTCCAAAAATACCCTTAACAAAGTATGAAAAATACTAATTTTGATTAGGAAAGTGATGTTGATATCTTTTAGAAAATGGTAATCAAAGAAGTGAATCCTTCCTCTTGCCTCCGTGTGCCAAAACGATTTCAAATACATGATGCACACGTTGAGGGGGGGCTCTTTTTTCTAAAAATATCAAAAATAATTCAGGTACAAAATGCTTTGATAATATATCACAAGTATCTGGATTGATTTTCAAATGTTCTTCAATTGGTTCCAATGGCAGATGAACAATACCAAATAGACCGACCAAATTTACTTTATATATGGTGATATAAGGATGGTAAGGTTAGGTATTCGTTCCCACGATCCCTTGAGCGGAGGATCTACCGAGGACAATCCACTATATAGTGTAGAGTCCTTAGGTATGATGAAAAAGGAGAAAAGTGAGATATGGGAAGAGTGCGGATGAGATAGAGCTAGAATCGGAATAAACCCAACAAGGTTCTAGTTATGAAGTCTCGGTAAGCTTGAAGGGTTGAAGAATGAAAAAGAATTGAATGAGAAAAGGGTGAAAACAAATAGCCCTCAATAATTCAACCTTAGGGCGAAACCGGGTTCAATACATATACTCTTGGTTGTTACTAAGGTAACACCGGTATTGAAGACAAGACGTCATGAACCCGAAGGACGCTGCACTACAACTTCCCAAGCTACTCAAGTTTCTCTTAAAAGGGACTTGTTTCATTCTCACGGGGAACCTACATAATCTATCGACTTTCTTTTAGAGATTGTTGATATTGAAGAAGGAGACCCTCTCCCTAGTCTCCGACATAGGAACCAAATGTGCACAATTGAGTCTAGAGCCACGAGATCATAAAATAAATCTCTTTAGGACACTGTCAATGAAGACTCTCTGTTTCACACAATGTGGAAAGAGAGATTATATCTTATGAGTCATACGCATTATCCTTGTGGTATTTCCAGAACATCTGAGTGATATGCAAACATAGTCACAATGAAGATGGAAAGCCTTCTAGAGCCAACATCAAACAAGCTCTTGGTAGGTGGCATGTGAGATCTATCCAATAGATCAAACATGTGACAACTGAACAGAAACAATGGGGCGATTCAAAATTATGAATCAATCATGGTTCAGGTTATGGATTGACGGATACCTTTGAAAAACCGGTAGTTGTGCTCAAAAATTCTTTTCTTTAGCACATCGACTGTGTATTAATATTTCAAATATAAAAGGTGTTTATGATTGATAATTGATTTTTCTCAAAAAACCTCGTTGTATTGCAAAAACACTTTATGAAGCAATACTCGACTATTTTTCAAATCTCTTTTCATCAATCAGTGAATCTCAAATTCGCTGGTTCACTCACTCCGTGTTGTCTTCTTTGAGACGTTCCGGTTTGAGAACGACTTGAGCAATGCGAAACCTGTCAAGGGATTCTTGATTATACGATCACGGTAGTACTTGTCTTGATCAGCGGGGAACCGGTGGGCGTGTACCTCAATTCAACGAAAGTGATCAAAGACACTTTAAATGCGCTATATTGCTAATCTGTTGTATGCAGTGCGCCGGCGTTTGCGGTGATCGAGAATGGAGAGGTCAATCCATAATCGCGTGCTCACACATCACATTCATCTCTAAAGAAATCATGATAAGTGCATCGGCGACTACGATATTTTCACTCCATTCTTCGCTTTCTGACTGCGCAAATATCTTGAATCAACTAAAGCTTCCGCTACTCTGATGAGAAGAAATCATGATCCAAAATGTGAGCATGTCGGTCCAAATGTCACAACATCACATAATGTCAACACCATAAAGGAAGAGTCAGAGATTTATGTTAGCTGATGATCTCAAAGCTAGCTCAAAACTCATTATCACGTGGATCAGTTAAAGACCTCTACTTGGATTAACCGAACATGCAAAAATGAAGAATCAATGACTACAGACTACATAGTAAAGAACTTCATCAAGAATCCAAGAACAATCTTAATGTAATATCTGTTTGTATTCAATGTAATTTGAGGTAACCTCCCTTAGGGGGAGATTGTTAGGATTTAGTAAATCCAATTATTAAAGTATCGGTCACCTCCAGTATATGTAATCATTAGAAAGCTTGTAGTTGTAGTTATTTAATGTTAAGTAGTATTTAGTTAAGTAACACCGTGGAGGACGGATGGGTCTTTACCCACTGTATGCTTGATCCACAGCCCGTAGGTGGCGTTTCATGTAAGACTATAAATACCCTCTACCTCCCAAGGTAGAGGGTTGGAGCTTATAATAATACTTTCACTTTCTCTCACTAAGTTCCCAAACCTCTAACTCTTTCTCTCTCTAAAACCTTATAGTATACGCCTATTTGATCATGGTTTGATGTGTTTGTGAAATCCAATATGTTACAGATTTCAGTATTGATGTAGTTCTCTTAGTCTTTAAACTTTGCAGATTCTTTGGCTTTAGTAGAAGAATCATTCTGACTTTTGTATTGCCTTTCGAGAGAACTTCAAATAGTGTTGTTGTTGGTATGAGCATATGGAGAATCAGCACGATCATCTCCGAGGAGCATCCATAAGATGAAAACATAAGAATGGGTTAGTGATAAACACCAATCGATCAACGTGGTCGTTTCTTAGAGAATTGACCACTACGATTGTTCTTCGATGAATGTCTTGATTCCATTCACCTTGGTCGGGCGAATCGGCGTCCAAATCCCATAAGGGACGATTGGCATTACATTGAACAAGTTCAAGTAATGACCCACATCTTCGAGGACTCGATTCTTGAAAGGAATCTCCTTAGCGGGATTTCCAAGACTTACAAGTTCGAACTTGAGCGTGTTAACGACATAGTGTGAAAACACATCTCTAATTCTAGCAAAGGCATTCTGAACTGGAGTCCTCAAGTAGGATAACACGATGTGCGAAGTACACCTACTGATTCGGTGAGTCATTGAGGTACACCGAAGCATCACCTCACGACCGTAGACCGTTTGAGACAACACTAAACGTAACCCACGAGGAGTTACCAAAGCGACTTGTTGTAAGGGTTGTTTGATGTTGACCCTGACAGGAGTTTCCATTCAATCACTGAGGATCACAATTGTGAACTCCTCATAAATGTTCTTGACAGATTGCTAAGATCTATGTAGGACTCTAGAATTGTATCACTTGCGTCCATAATGTTGAACGACAAGTGATGAAATGTCAAGTGTTCCTAAGAGATCTTTTTGATGAATCCCGTGGCTCTAGACTCAATAGTGCGCTTTGGTTTTCCTGAGCGGAGACCAGGGAGAGGGTCTCCTTCTTCAATACCAACAATTTCTAAGAGAAAGTCAATAGTTTACATAGGGTTCCATGTGAGAATGAAATAAGCTTCTGTTGAGAGAAACTTGAGTGGCTAAGAAGGTTTAGTGCATGCGTCACTTGGTCCATGACAAATTTAATCTTCAATAGCGGTGTCATCTAGTGACAACCAGTAGCATATGTATTGAACCCGGTGTCTGTCCTAAGTTGAATAATTTGGAGGGCTATTTCTTTTCACCCTTTTTCTTTACTTTTCTTTTTAATTCTTCAACTCCTTCTTTCTCCGATTCTCATTTTCTCCTTTTTATAATCATTCCTAAGGACTTCTTAATTCTAACTATTGGTGGTGTCCTTGGGTAGATCTCTTCGGCTCTGGCGGATCATAGGACGTTTATTCCTAAACTTAGTCACCTTATAACTCCATGACTATCCTATGTTGCCATAAAAAACCATTTTCTCGAAAATCTCTCAAAGTGTTTATGAAATAAAACATGTTTGTAACACTTTGAGAGTTTTGCATTTTCAGAACTACTCCCCCTCCACACGTACTTAAGTATTTTGATAGAAATTTACACGGTGAGGGAAGAGCTCACACTTTTGAATTGATCGACTCAAGATAGACAATTCCCCGCGAGACACGGTTACGTTGTATAGTTAAAGAGATACATTGTCAGCTTTTAGGTGACAACTAGCTCTAATAACTACCTTGAAGGTGTGGACAAACCTTGAAAAGGTTGTCAAACCCGTCAAAGTTCATGTCTATCAAGAGTTTCTCAAAGACGTACAATCTACTTGGATAAGTCTTGAAAGACAAATCTTTTCGATGTATGACAGTTCAGGTCTCGTCAATTCATGGGTTAAGTCTTAGCTTCACAAGGATTCAATCATATTTACAACATATTTGTATCACATATTTTTTCTCCCCCTAAAAAATGGCATATAAATGTTATTTTTGATGAAAATTTGATATTGAATATGTCCATTTCGAGTTTTGTGGGAAGATTTCCACGACGAACGTTTTGTGAACAAAGATTTGTTAGCAAATACTCCCCCTCAACAAGTAATATTAACTTTTGAGGTTTTGAAAACATAAGGGGAAGTACTTGTTCTTTTGAGCAAAACTTTGAAAAGTGAAAGTTTTGATAAGTTTTACTAAAGAGTAAGAAGCTTTCACTCCTTTTATAGGATTGTGGCACTGAAGCGTACCACAGGGTCCTTTCATTACAAGTACGGGTTGTACACTATTATGTGTGCACAAGCCATGGTCAATTTACAGATCAAATAATCCAAATGTTCAATCAATGAAAAAGTTTAAGGAGTACCAGGCAATTCGTCAATAAGATCGGGAGTTCTCTCTTGATGTTGATAACCCGTAAGAGGGAAACTATCTCTTCCACCCACAAAGCTCTCTAGCCTCCGCATCTGATCCTGATGAAATAGCCTCTCATTTATCCTTGTGATTATCTTCCTAGCATCCCTCTTTTCCTTAGAATTCCAATGCTTCTTTGACCCAATTCCTTGCTGTATATCAAACGATATGCTAGCCCATCACGAACCAACTTCAACGTGTGATCGCAGAACTTGTGAAGCTCATTGCACGCCATGAAACAATTTTGGTGAAGTTCACCGCGGTAAAAAACTCCAAACTTCGGTTTCTTCAGAATGGTGTACTGAGATAGTTGGTTGATGTCGGGAAAATGCAGCAATTGTTTCGTGAGATTGACTTGTTTCTGGTATGATTCCATAGCAAGTTGAAGATCTTCAACACGTTTCTGGATCACTCTACTTCGAATGAATATCAACAAGGCTGTGATGAACTGAAGCTGGATGTTGGTGGAGAATTGTCTCATCCGACCTTGTACCTTAGCAAGATACATGTCTTTGATGTCGTTGAGCGGCAATCTTGGAAAATCTGCCTCAGTGAAATCATATTCCTGTTCGTCTTGGCATTTGACTGTGATTTTATGCAGGAATGAGTAATCCCATTTAGTAGCCAGAGTGACATTCATTATAGCAATGATCTGTTTATCACTAAACACTTCCTTGTTTGACTTCAAAACTTGGCAGCTTCTGTAATACATACTTCTCCTTGGCGGCCAATGGTGAATACCATATTTTGCATCGATGTAATAATCCACCACTTAGTCAACAAACATCATGGTGGCTTCTTCTTCGATGGCTGCATTGTTGGAGAAGACTGCTGCTGGGATGTTGAAGGTTAGTGATGTAGCGTACTTCTTGCTGATGTCGCTACCGTGCTGAAGAAATTCTAGGTCGTTGTTGAAGAAGTATTGGTAAGGAATCCTTGGTTGCTCTGTACGGCCAATGTTTGGCAACGATTTGGTCCAGTCAGTATAATATGGAGTCTTATCTTTTCTGGTGAAGTCAATGTTCGATTCGGGGTTGAGCCAGTCAATGTTGTTTGACATGGCTCGTGCAATGTTGTCGAGATGATATTCAACTTCAACCGCACTGCCGGATCTGTCCTTTAGTAATTGGAAAGCATCGTTCTTTATCCGGCGTAACTCCGTCTTCGTCATCTTTTTTACCTTGAATTCATCCTGGATAAGCTTAACCTGCTCCATAGTACGACCATCAACCGGTTCTTGGCCTTCCGGTAATCGAGGAGTGTCATCAACAAGCTTTCTAAACCATTCGTATCCTGTTGTTTCATCTTCATCTAACCAGGAGATGACAGAGTTGGATCTCTTCTTCTTTGGTTTTGATGATGGTCCTGGTTGCTGCTTAGTTGATGTTGGAGATGGGGGCTGTTGCTGGGGCTCAGGATTCTCTTCGTCGTCACCACCGGTGTATTGGAAGTGATCACCAGTTTTCTCTGATGGTGGTGAAGACTCAGAGTCCTGAGGTTTATCAGTCGCAGGAGTCTTCTGTGAAGCTTGTGTAGTGGAAGTGGTCTTTGGTGGTGGTGAAGGCATAGATGAGGATTCGCCTATTTTCTTCTGACATTTAGGCTCGGAATCCTTGTATGCATCATCATCGTCTCTTGGTCACTTTTCTTGGCCAGCTCCTTCCTTGCAAGTTTTTTTAGTTAATATGCAAGTAATGACTCAAAAAGTTTTGATTCATCAAAAGTGAAAGTTGGAGATCGGGGAGACATCTGCATAATCAGCTTTGAAATCAAATCAACTTCAGTGACAAGAGGAGGCAGAACTGGTCAAATTTGCATAACCGCTGGTAGTTGAAAGTGTTTGCTTGACCAATGACATCGGATATGGATAGAGTTGTCTTGCAAACATTTCTTTTGTGACTCCAGGGACAATGTTGAGAAGGAACCGATGTAGTCCCTAATCGTCTTGTCCATTTCACCTTGAGTATCTCTGTTGAGGAATTGTTTGATCTGGTCTCTTATCTTCGAGAACTCGTTCATCATATCACCGAGTAAGTTAACCCTGTCAGCTAGTTGATTTAATTTTTTGTTAACGACATTTCGTTTTCTTGCTTTCTTGACGGCCTTAACGATCTTGGTTTTGGCACGAGATGCCCAAGTGTCGGTGGGTTTCTTGATTGATTTGGAAGATTATCTGGTGGTAGTTTTATCAGATGGTGGTGGTGAGGAGTGAGATGATGACTCAGTTATTGATGAGTCGTGAGGTGACTTAGGGTCTTGAGGTGGCTCAGAAGATTGTTCTGAGTTGTGTTCAGGGTTATCTTGAAGATAGTTATCAGCTTCCTCTTGAGCTTTTGCCTCTTCCTCAGCCTTTTCCTTAGCGGCTCTCTCCACATCTTCATCAGTTATTTTCTCAGTCTTTTCTTGTTCCTCTTCCTCAAGGTCAAATGGAACTTCATACTCTTGTTGCAGTTGCTCTATTGATTCCTTAGTGGTGGTACCAATTCCCTTATTTGGTTGATTAACCGCATCAAGAACTGGTGTGGTTAGTGCTCCACCATCGGAACCTCTAGGGCCTCTAGTCTGTTGAAGATTGAATTCCATTGCAACATGCTGTAGCCTTAGTTGCTTAAGGGTTTTGTGGTAAGCTTTCTCTTCATCCTTTGGAACAATTTCATCATTAGAACTTTCTTCTTCTTCTTCAGCAACTGGTGTATTCCCTTTGTCTGATTTGGGACTTTATAGTTTGTCATCTGACCTCAGTGAGGTCGTTTCATCTGTAGAAGTTTCGTAATGGTAAACCACTTCTTCAGACTCAGTTGCTTCAGAGTCGTCATCCTTTGGAGTCGGTTCTGGTTTTGGATTAGGATGAGCGACATGAGAAGGGACTTTTCTTTTTAAGCTTGGACGCCTCTTTGGGTAATTAAGAGCGCTCCCAATGCTTTCGACACTACCAGTGCTTCCTGCTCTTCTGGTCTTCTTGACAGGAACATCTGAAGTCTTTTCATCCATAAAACCTACCTTACTTGCATTCACTGCTTCTTGATATCGTAGATACGATGGAAGACTTTTGATTGCATCAGTGAGAAGGCAGTCCAGTAAAACTGCACCTTGCTTCTTTGTTGATGAGTCCTTAAATATGACAGTGTTTAATGTAGGCTCATACAACACAGAGTAGTTCTTGGGGTCATTAATTCTCAAGGGGATGTCTCTATTTTTCCCGAGAATATTCTGAATCAACAGCTTCGTGTATCTGATAAATGGAACTTTTGTCCCAGGCTTCTTGAGGTAGGACATCATATCTTCCCATATCAGGCTTGCAAAGTCAATATGCTGTTTGTTGACCATTCCCCAAAATGTTTGTAGGTGCATGAGTTTTGGATGCTCATGACCGCTGTCTCTTACAAACACCGACTTGGCGATCATGATGTACAATGTCCTCCACGGTTGAGGAATGTTTTTAAGATCGACCGTGGAGTACTTGGTAATGACTCCAGCAGCTTCATCATAGCCAATGTCGACCATGAATTGCATTGTAGCCTCTTTATTTGGAATGGCTACATAATCAACATGTTGAATAGCAGGGAGAAGAAGAATTGTTCGAAGATCTACTACCGTGACGGTGACTTCCTTATGATTGAGGGTCACAGTGACAGCATCTTGACCATCAACCATTTTCATTGTGTGCCAGAATTTGTGAATGTAGATTTCCAGTACAGTTGCTGAGTTGGTTAGCATGTTGTTGTAAGGATGAGTTTTGAGGATATCCACAGCAATCCTGCATGATGACTCTGAGCATGTGAAGTTCTCAAAATCGACCTTGAGATTGTTCTTTCCAATTGTCTTGCTGTAATCAGTTGGGAAGATATCATTCATTGTGAGTTCGTTTGGTGCGTTGACATTTTCCATGATGACGTCCATTTCGTGCCCTGAAAGATATTGAGACAAAAGAACCAACATATCGAAAGACATTATGTTAGTCAATAGTTGATTTTATTGTCCAATTATTGAAGTTGTTATGTATATGAATGTTACGAGTCCAAAGTCACATATTGTCCAATAGACCATAGTTGACGTGATAAATTACGTGAGTATGTTAATTTTGAATGTTTAAAGTCCAAAGTTTACTTAATCACACAACGTTTTAACTTTTGTAGCTTATTGGTTTTGTGACATTATGAGTAACTTATTACAAGTTTGTACGCGTAACATTTCAAAAGATTTAGTTACAATTTGGCTTAAGCGTAGGTTTGTAAGCTTATTCGTAAACAGTGTAACCATAAGCGTAGGAATAAGCTTATGCGTAGGAATCACCATTAGGCGTAAGAAGGGCTAACGCGTAGGAGTGGATTCTTAGCATAAGGCTTATGTGTAGGCTTATGTTAAGGATTTACGCGTAAGGTTTACTCGTAAGAGTAAACCTTAGGCGTAGAATTCCAAGTTTACGCATATCCTTCACAAGATACGCGTAGTCCATTGTAGAACCTTATGCGTATGTTCCATGTAACCTTGATTCTGATTCTGGTACGCGTAGAAGCCTGTAATAGATTAACCATAACACTTTTATTAACACTTTATTCAATCTCATTCAACATCATGTGGAATCAAATGTTAGAACAGTTACGCGTAGAAAAGATTTTAGGCGTAGACTAAAACCATAACATTCAAATTCTACGAGTAAGCAATTTAACCATGGGAATGCAACCAAACCTTTTTCTGGGATATCTTAGATGCTAAGTGAGAGGTTTCCAACAGGTTTTAACATCAAAAGTACCATGAATCAAGAATACCTAATTCTACGCGTGCATAAACCCTAAAGCTTAATTCTTAAGATTTGATGTTTCTGGGTATGATTCAAAGGTGTTAAAGGTTAATTAAACATGTATCAAACATTTATCAAGCATCTAATTAGCCAAAAACACTCATAATTGAAAACCCCCAAATCCACATATGAACCGTAATATTCGAATGTGATTAAAAACATTTTCTGGGTTGAAATTTATGATGAAAATGTTTAAAAGACTTGATTTTAACCATGATAACACAAACCATTTCAACACAAACACCCCATAGTGATTTCTTGTTCATACGCGTATGCGTAGAACCCTAAATCACTCCTAGTTAAAATAAAACCGTTGGTTTTGAATAAGATTTAAAACCTATGTTTGTAATCATACAAGGAAACGTTTTACACTTACAAATATCAAGTTTGAAGCACGGATTTGAGGTTTAATTCTTAGGCGTGGATGATGGTGGTTGAGGAAATAAATGATAGTAATAAATGTGTTAGAATAGTTAGGTGGGGATTTTTGAATAAAAATTAGTTTTAACTTTTGACAATAATAGCCCCTCCGCCTCAACCATTTTCAACCACGGCCCATAACTTCCATTTTGGTTAAGCAAATCGTGATTATTTGGAAAGAAACTCGACGAAACTCCCCCTCAGATTTAGAAATAGTGAAATTTTACAAATTTGAGTCCGAGGAGAGTTTAAAACAAGAAACGTATCCACCATTATCAAAGATACAACCAATTTGGGTAACATGCAAGTACAAGGTTTTATGAAACTGAAAAATATTTACATTCTCCCCCTCAACACTTGTTTGGGAAAATAATGAAAGTTTTGATATAACAAAGTATTGATGGAAGATTTGTACTTGCAGTGCTTGAAAGAATTTAGATAGAAAAATATTTTTGTATTTTATCGGTTTTTTTTTTTTTTTTTTTTTTTTTTTTGAAAATTTATTTACAAAATAGGTTTTGGTGTTTGTTGTTTTAAGATTGTGTTAAAAGTTCGTCCGGTTCCTCTGGATTCAAACACCTCATGCCAATCGGTGGATCAAATCGGTAAACCTAGCGGGAGCTAAGGCTTTGGTGAGAAGATCCATGATTGGCGTTCGATACCACAAAATATAATTCAACGGTACCCTTTTCCACGTGGTCTTTGATGAAATGATATCGAAGATCGTTGTGCTTGGACTTGAATGTTGAGCGGTGTTGCGAGATCGCAATAGCACTTCGATTGTCACGATGCACGGGATTCATCAAATCGTAACCATAATCTTTGAGTTGTGTTCTCATCCAAATGACTTGAGCACAACACGCAGATATGGATACATATTCTGCTTCAGTTGAGAACAGCGATGTACAATCTTGCTTCTTCGATTGCCATGACACCAATTTATCACCAAGGAATTGCAAGCAACCTGAAGTGCTTTTCCGAGAATCTAAGCAACCTGCGTGATCAGCGTCTGAAAAAGCTATTAGTTCAAAACCAGAATTTTTCGGATACCAGATCCCCAAATTAATGGTTCCCTTGATGTATCAGAGGATTCTTTTAGCCTCAGAGTGGTGTGTCTCAGTTGGTCGCGATCGATAGCAGAGCAAAGATATCTGAAAAATACAATGTCGGTCTACTAGCTGTTAGATACATGAGAGACCCAATAATACTTCGGTATTTGGTAGGGTCAACCAATTTCCTATGTAAATCAGCATCCAGTTTTTTGGTATGTGCCATTGGTGTGGCATAGGTATCACAACTTTGCATTCCATGTTTGTTTAAGATTTCAAGAGCATATTTGGACTGACTTAAGAAAATACCACAGGGTGATTGATGAACTTGTAGTCATAAGAAGAACGTAAGTTCACCCATCATTGACATTTCAAAATGTGTTTTCATAAGTTTTGAAAAAGCATTTGAGTACTTTTTATGGGTTGACCCAAAAATGATGTCATCCACATAAATTTGAACAATTAAAATGTGTGCCCCGTGATATTGTATAAACAGTGTTGGGTCGACCGATCCTTTGACAAAATTATGGGATAGAAGAAAGGATGATAACTCATCATACCACGCCCGAGGAGCTTGTTTGAGACCATAGAGAGCCTTGTTCGGTTTGTAGGCGTGATTAGGGAACTCGGATCAACAAATCCTACGGTGACTAACATATCTTGTTTCCTTGGTTTACCATTCGAAAAGGACAACCATCGATAGATCGTGATGTTCATGTGAGCTGCAAATGCCAGAAAAGTCAGTACAGCCTCAAGTCTAGCAACCGGTGCGAATGATTCCTCGAAGTCAATCCCCTCTTCTTGTCTATAACCCTTAGTTTCTGATAACCGTACCTTCAACATCTAACTTTCCAAATCCATTTAAGACTAATAACATAGACCCCTGTTGGTTTTTTAACCAATTCCCATACTTCAAGACGTTTAAACTGATTTAGTTCTTCTTACATGGATTCAATCCAGTTGTCATAAGTCATTGCTACTTTTAATGTTCTTTGGTTCAGATTGACAAACGGTAAGTGCATAAATGCAATGTTCACCGTCAGTCTGAAGGCGTTGTCTAGTTACGACTGGTTGATTCGAGTTTCCAATAATGTTCACAAGAGGATGGTCTTTAGTCTAACGATGTGTGGAGGGTTGATGTTGATATACATTATGCAGATTAGGTGGATTCAAATGGCTTGTCGATGATTCCACAACATCAGAAATTGCAGATTCATTAGCGAAGGGGTTAAAGAACGCATTTGGATCATAATCTGCGGGTGTAGGTACATTTTGATTCAGAAGATCATCAGTTGGTTCAGCGTCATTGGATGCGGTTTATTCGGCTGTTGTTGTAGAATCAATTGGAGGTGCTTCTTCAATAGTTGTTGTTGTTGCAGGTGTATCAGGGATTGGATTTGTATCAGGTTGAGCATCGGAAACAGTTGATACATCTAGAGAACTTTGATCAATATCATCATTAAACAGAGGAGTAAATAGCTGTTCCATTTGACGACGAGTAAGCTGTAAGCTTAGTTCAGCTGTTGATGGGGTTTGGGAGAAGTTTAGACGGTTATGTCCGGGTTCCAAGCTGTTTTGCTCAGAAGCCATTTCTGTAAGCTCATCGAAATTGGCATGAATCATTTCCATAATATCCCTTGTATAGCGATTCCAGATCCGGTATCCTTTATAATTTTCACAGTATCCAACGAAGACTCCGATGTCAGCTTTAGCCTTGAGCTTTCCAAAATCATCACGGTCATTATTCGGGTAACAGAGAGACCCAAATACATGAAAGCGTTTGAGATTTGGTTTGCGGTTATGGATAAGCTCATAAGGTGTTTTGTTGTGGCGTTTTGTTATCATAGAACGGTTCTGAGTGTAGCTTGCAGTTGACACGGCTTCGGCCCACAAGTAATCTAGAAGTTTAGCATTTATCAACATCGTTCTTGCAGCTTCCACTAACGTATGGTTTCGTCTTTCAACAACTCCGTTTTGCTCTGGTGTTCGTGCAATTGATGTTTGATGCTCAATTCCTAATTTCTCATAATATTCACGAAGAGCTGAACTTGAAGTTTCATGAGAAAGGTGATGATCATTTGAGGAGCTTGGTCTTTCCTTCGAAGAAAATAAACCCAAGTCCATCTTGAGTAGTCATCGACAATTACAAGAATGTAGTGTTTGCCATTGATAGTCTGCACACGCATCGGGCCACACAAATCCATGTGAAGAAGATGAAGCACATGCTGAGAGTTGTGTTCCTTTGAAGGAAAGTGAGCACGAGTGCTTTTCCCTTGTTCACAAGCTGAGCATAGATGATCTTTTGAATACCGAAATCTTGGAAGACCTTCAACGAGTTTGTATCATGCAAGATTGGTTATGGATTGAAAGTTCAAGTGTGAAAGTCGACGTTGCCATAGCCAAGATTTTGTTGATGTTGCGTTAGAAAGTAGAGAGATGGGAGATGAATCAATCATGTCTTGCATTGATATTGTGTAAAGGCTTGATGTGCGGTTTCCAGACATAAGATCGTTTCCTTGTAGATCACGAATGAAACAAGTTTTCTCCCTAAACGCAACTTCCAAATCTCCATCACAAAATTGACCGACTGAAAAGAGATTGTGACCGAGACCTTCCACATAATAAACTCTGCTAATTTCGATGTTTCCATTGATGGAATCTCCGTAGACCATGATAGCTGCGAAGTGATCATTCCGAATCTGACAGTGCCGATGAACTTTGAGACAAAGTTTGATAACAGTTTGAGATTGCCTGTCATGTGCCGGGAACATCCGCTATCAACAATCCAGAGGATGATCTATATCACCTGCATTACACACAGACGACACAGGTGGAATAGAAGTAGAGGTGGAACTGGAACAGTTAGAGGGTTTCGTTATAGTTACAGTTGAAACACGCATGTTAATGATTTTAGGAATCCATTTAAATCCTGGTATGTTTTGTAACCATCTCTGCCAAGTCCAACTAGTCTTTGCTTTAGTCTTAGTGAATGCACTAGGTGATAATTTCTTCCTAGGAGGTGAAGTGGGTTCTATGGGTACATCAATGATCGTAGCAGAAACAATAGAAGGCGGTTTACCTAGCACAGACTTAGAAGCATTAGTGGGCCTAGAGGTAATCCGTTTTCTATTATTCCGCTTGCGAGATAAGATAGACTTAGCAACACATTTATCATGACAACCAAAAAACATGCTTTTACGACAACCAACACAAGATGCTTCAAATAAAACATTCAAAGTACTTAAAGGTTCAACATTCGTTACATCACTTTTGCTATTACATTTGTCTAACCCAATGTCTAAAGTGGATGCAACTTGAGTTTTATTCAAGGTCCTAAGGTTTTCTTCTACTTCAGAGGTCTTTATTGTTCTTCTCTTATGTTGCAACTTCCTATTCTTCCTGTTTTTGCTCTTAAGCTGTGAAGTGCTAACATTGGGAAAAGAGGCAACTATTCCTGTTTTAGTGGAAGGAAGCACATTAGTATCTTGTGGTGTGTCATTAGGCGTTCTAGTGTCAATTTTAAGCAATCCAGGGGCAAGTACATGTGTGTTACTAAGCTTATCTTGCTTAAGTTTTACCAACTCCGCTTTCAAGTCATGGATAGTGTGTAACAAATCTTGATTTTTAGAGCGAGTGTTTCCATTGTTTCGTAAAACTTCTTTGGTATATGCAAGATGATCATCAACATCTTTTGACGCTTTAGCACGAGTCATTTTGAGTAAATCAAATATGACACCATAGTCTGTTTTGACTTTGGCAATTTCTTGTTTATATTTTGAAATTTGACATTTTAAAGACACGTTTTCATCATCCAGTTGTTCTATTTTTGGATCAAAAGATTTTGAATGCAACTAGTTGATTTTGTTTTGCAAAGCAAGTTCTCGATTTTGACAATCTTTTTTACACCATTGAAGACGACGTTTTGCATTTGAAAGCTCATTTAACAACCGCTCATTTTCAATTTTTAAAGGCTAGATTTGTGACACATTATCGGTATTCTCAACATTATCAACAGAATCAACAGCGATATAATCAAATGCATATGCAACAGTATGTAATAAGACAACATTTATAGTATCAGCACAGAGAACATCTTCCAAGAGTCGATCAACATGATTTCTTAACATTTTCTTTTTACGTTAAGTATTGGAAATCGATGTTTCTGTTTTCTCGAAAACTGTTTTCATAAGTCCAATCTCCTTCTGAAGATCTCGTTCCCAATAGATTGCACACATTTTTAAATTTCGAACATGAGGTAAAAGTCTTTTCTGAAAAATATCTCTTTGATTTCGCGCATGTGGCGATTGAAAATTTTCAGCTTTTATTTCAGAATGAACTTCAATTTCACGTTCCAAAAGTTTGATGTCATACATAAATGTGTCAAAATATTTAAGAACTTGACATCGTACGGCTAATGGTTTTATTTCACTAAAAGAAGGTAAAGGACCATTAATTTGTGCAACATTGGAGATAGGACCATCATTAGAGGAGGACTTATGATTAGGTGTGATAACCCAAGGTGTGTTAGAATTATCCTGTTGTGTAACGAAAGTTATGGCTCTTGAGTAATTATATGGTTTTTTATATAAAACATTTTCCATTTTTAATCGACTATCAGCATCAGCATCTGATTGCTCATCACGATTATATTCAACAACACTCATAATTGAGTCATCAATTCTATGTTCTGCACTGTAAACTTGAGGATTTGGTTTGAATGCTCTATGTGAAAACTTTGGTTTGTAATCAGCAAGAATTGGGCCATATCCATTTGGATTTGGTTTAAAAGTAAACTTTTGAATTATTGTGATTGACTCACCATGTTTGTAAACAACATTTCGAAACTCTTTGATTTTATGTTGTAAGTCGACAATTTCCTCAAGATAGTCATCTATTTGTCTCCTCGAGTGCTTTTTGTACTCACAAAACTGTTTTTGACAAGTTAGCTACTCAGACTTGGCTTTTTGAGTTTCCGAAGTGAGAGCGTTAAGTTGTTGTTTATGATCAAATTTTAATTGTTCTATTTGAGAAAGCAAAGCATTCTTGGATGCAACTAGATCACATATCTGTTTTTTCAAAGATTTTTTATTTTGGTATGATTTTGCAAAAGCGGCTTCAAAACCTTTTTCACGTTTCTCTTTGGTTTCAAAAATGTTGAGTTGGAACTTATAACATTCATTATCCTTAGTCAACAGTGCAATTTTATCTTGAAGTTTCTTATTGATGTCATTGCACTTTTCCAGTTGAGATTGGGTGGTCTGAATTAAGTTGGTCATGAGCTCAAGATCTGGATTAGAAAAAGGTTCATCTTGTTCAACTTGAATCTCAACATGATCATTATTTAGATCCTCAAATATGACCACGGAGTCAACTTGATTATCAATATTAACCATGAGGTCATCTTGATCGTCAAATATAATTACGGGATCCATTTGATTATCGTCGGAATGAGATGTAGAAGATTCATGTTGAACACTCTGAGTCTCGTCGGATGCAGATGTTGGCGGAGATATCAGATCAGTAATGAGTATATTTTGATCCGGTACCTGAGACAAGCCATCAGTGTCATACACTCGGCCTGTGTCACTCATGTGGAGCTCTTGCATGTTTGCCATTAACATCACAGCTGCATTAGCTTGCAAGTCCTCCATGGCATCATCATAATCATCATCAGCCATGAAGCTCTGTACCTTGTTGGTAAATGTTCCACCAGCTTCATCCTTGAGAGCCAAGAGTAGAGCTTCTTTGTGATAAGCGCTGCCTCTTGTTCTCGGCTTTGGGCATGCATTAGCCAGATGACCCTTCTCATTGCAGTTGTAGCATCGGAGACCATTAACCCCAGTCTGAGTATTTCCATGATCAACCACTTGAGCCCGTTGTTGTGGAGCACCCATGTTATTCCTACCATTAACATAAAACCCTTGACCACTACTCATCTGACGACCATTTCCATGATTCTGGATCTCAACTCTTCCATTGTTAACAACAGTTTGATTTCTTGTATTTGATGAGGTGCGAATGCGGTTGTTGGATTTGTTAGCAAATCGTCCGAAGGCTCTTGCAATCATTACAAATCCTTGATTCAATGCATCGAAGGCTTCAGCATCCTCATTTGATTCACTGTAGAGTGCTTGATCATTGTTGTTGTTGTATGGAACCAATTGAGTTTCTTGTGATTGTTGTTGTGATGGATCATATGGTGTGTCTCGAGCGGTTGGTTGTGGAGGGTTTGTGAAGACAGATTGGCAAGGTCGGAAATTGAGGATAACATGCTTGAGTGTACAAAGCAAGAGTTTGATTATCCGGGAGTGAAGGCGAAGCAAGGACTCCACGGATGATTCTTTCTTTGTCTACTTCCTTTTGATGGTGCTTCAAATAGTCATACAACAATCCGTAAGTCGCTTTATGAAGATTCTTCGCTTGACAGATGAATGTAACATACTTCTCCTAATCAGGACCAAGACAACTCAGGAACTTTGGGTTGATTGCAATCCTTGGCATAATGATATTATGTTTATCCAAGTCATTGATGATGTCTGAAAACCGATGATGGTATGACTCTAATGTCTCCCCTGGTTCAATCATGAAGTGTTCATATGCTAAGTAGATTTTGGATTCCATGTCCTCTTGATTGAGTTCAGTGCCTTTCATTAGAAGATGAATGTGCTCCCAAATTGCTTTAGTAGTCTTCTGAGCATCAACACTACGAAGTATCGGATTGGGTAATCCCAAAAGGATATATTGCATTGCAATTTCAACGGCTTCTAAGTGAAGAAGTTGTTCAGTAAGTTGATCAAGATCGACAACATTGGTAACATCATCTCTTGGTGGATTAGCATTCGGATCTCCGGGTATAATGATAGTAGGCATCTGAAAAGGACCTTCAAGGATGACCTTCTTCAAAAACTTACCATGTAGCTTCTTGAGATCACAAAACCTAAAGAACCTTATCACCCATTGATCATAGTTCTTGGGAGTGTTGTAACATATTGGATTTCACAAACACATCCACAATCACAATAAGAGGCGTATAGTTTAGAGGTTTTAGAGAGAAAGTAGAATGGGAGCCTTTCTTGAGAGAGAAAGTAAACAAAAGAGAAAAGGTTAGATTAGAATGAAAGGTCCAACCCTCTACCTTGGAAGGTAGAGGGTATTTATAGTTACATACTAAACGTCCTCCTTCGGACTGTGGATCAGGCATACAGTGGGTAAAGACCCGTCCGTCCTCCACGGTGTTGCTCTAAACTAAACTAAGCTAATAACTCACTAATAAACAAGTAAATAACGATATGTCTACGAGCTAACTTATGCTAGATTATATTTGGGGTGACCGACTCTTCACTATGGAATTTCTAATTCCTAACAATCTCCCCCTAAGGGAGGTCACCCCATGTTTTACATTTCGAATCCTAGCATTCTATTTAATCTTCAATCTTGAGCTCGTAGACTTTAATTCTTCAACTCCGCATCTTTGTGCTTTAGCGTTGATTCTTCAAAGTCCATATAGTTTTGTACTTTTAGTGGAGGTCTTTGAATTGATCCACATCTTTGATGATCTTCGAGCTTACTTTGAGATCATCACCACAATAAATCTCTAGGATCACCCTTTATTGTGTTGCCATCATGTGAAGTTGTGACTTTCGGACCGACATGCTCACACTTTTGGATCATGACATCTTTCCATCGAGTAGCGGAAGCTTTATTGGTTCATGATATTTGCAAGCAGTAGCGAAGCATAGTATAAAAATATCGAGCCGGGTTATGTAGATATGCACTTGTCATGATTTCTTCAATTAAGTGTGGATGCCGTGAGCATGCGGCTTTGGATTGACTTCTCAATTCGATCACCGCAACCGTCCAAATGTACCGCAAACAACAGCTAGCAATAAAACACACGAAAGTGTCTTTGATCACTTTCGTTGAATTGAGGTACACGCCCACGGTTCCCGCTGATCAAGACAAGTATTGCCTATGATCGTGTAGGATTCAAGAATCTCCTTGACGTGGTTTCGCAATGTTCTAGCCGTTCTCAAACCGAACGTCTCAAAGAAGACAACACGGAGTGAGTGAACCAAATAATTGAGATTCACCGATTGATGAAAATTGATTTGAAAACAATCGCGTATTGCTTAGAAGAAAGAGTTTTGCAATACGACGAAGGTTTTATGAGAAAGATCAATTTTCAATCAAAATACTTTTGTATTTGAAAAGAGTACAATGTACACATTCGATGTGCTAGAATAAATTCGATGTGCTAGAGAAAAGAAGATTTGCACATCGAACGGTTTTTCCAAAAGTATTCGTCAATTCCATTCTCGGACCAAGGTTGATTCAAGATTGAATCCCCCATCGTTTCTATCCGCTTGTCACAAGCTTGATCTTTAGAAAAGATCTCACATGTCACCCACCAAGAGCTTGTTTGATGTTGGCTCTAGAAGGATTTCCATCTTCATCGTGAATATTTTACATATCACTCGGATGTTCTGGCAATACCACAAGGATAATGCGTAGGACTCTTAATATATTCTTACTTTCCACATTGTGTGAAACATCAAGTCTTCATTAATTTTGTGTCCTAATGAGATATTGTGGATGATCTCTTGGCTCTAGACTCAATTGTGCACATTTGGTTCCTATGCCGGAGACTAGGGAGAGGGTCTCCTTCTTCAATATCAACAATCTCTAAGAGAAAGTCGATAGATTATGTAGGTTCCCCGTGAGAATGAAACAAGCCCTTTTAAGAGGAACTTGAGTAGCTTGGGAAGTTTAGTGCGGTCCACCGGGTCCATGACGCCTTGTCTTCAATACCGGTGTTACCTTAGTAAACACCAAGAGCATATGTATTGAACCCGGTTTCGCCCTAAGGTTGAATTATTGGAGGCTATTTCTTTTCACCCTTTTCATATTCATTTTTTTTCATTCTTCAACCCTTCAAGCTTACCGAGACTTCATAACTAGAACCTTGTTGGGTTTATTCCAAGACTAGCTCTGCCTCATCCGCACTCTTCCCATTTCTCATTTTTCTCCTTTTTTCATCATACCTAAGGACTTCTACACTATCTAGTGGATTGTCCTCGGTAGATCCCTCCGGCTCTGGCGGGATCGTGGGAACTAATACCTAACCTAACCATCCTTATAACTCCATGCATAAAGTAAATTGGTCGGTCTTTTGGTATTGTTCATTCCTTCTCGAAACCAATTGAAAAATCATTTGGAAAATCAATCAAGGTACTTGTGATATAAAATCAAAGCATTTTGTACCTTAATTGTTTTGATCATTTAGAAATGCTCCCCTCAACATGTGCATATGATTTTGAAATTGTTTAGCACATGGAGGCAAGAGTTCTTTGAAATATTTTCTTGATCACAATTTCATAGAAAAAGCCATTTGATTTTCTTTGGTAAATTCTCCCCCTCAATATGTGCATAGGATATTTGAAATCATTTTATCACATAGAGGAAAGAGTTCATTTGAAGTACATCCACGATCACAAAATCCATTAAGAAACCATTTAGAAAATCAATCAAGGTACTTTATGTTGAAACATAGAAATCTTTGTACCTTGAAAGTTTATTTTCTTTTGAAATGCTCCCCCTCAATATGTGCTTCGAGATTCGAAAGCGTTTAGCACATATGGGAGAGCAGCATGCACACTTTAATCAAAACGGTCACCTTTTATCAAATTTCATATTAAATCACAAATTCTCCCCGATCAAAATATCAAACCCTTTGAGATTTTGGATCCCAAGTGATTTAATAAGGTTTAGAAAACATGGGAGAAAATGTGCCGATTTAAAACTCATCTTGTTTTTGGATAAATGCTCCCCTCAACATGTGCATTATGTATATTGAAATCGTTTGGCACATGGAGGCGGAGTGCCTTTGAAGGACTAAAACCAATTCCATTAAAAGCAGATTTGAGATTTAAATCACGATCTCTCCCGATCAAAATTTCAAACCATTTGAGATTTGTGATCCCAAAAGATTTAAATCATTTAGAAAATTTTGGGAAAAGACGTGGCAAGATTTAATTTTGAAAATGATGATAAGGACCATTTTAAGACATTAAAGATTGTTAGTGTCGTATGATAGTTTTAAGAGATCTTTAAGTAAAATAAAACAATTTCACAATCAAACAAGAACAGTAAAAATTTCATTTTGAAAGATCTTTGAGTTTTAAAGAAAATCATACCATGACATAACATTAAATCTTTAGATCACCACATTTTAACGTATAAACGGACTTGATAGATGAAATATCGTTTGAAAATATTTAATTTGAAATCACTCAATAAGATTTGACAAAATAAAGTCCGTTGATTTCAAAACTTTGAATCCGATTTATTTTCAAAACAATATTTTTCCATTTTCAAAACAATATTTTTCAAAGTTTTAGAAAATGGTATCATCCACTACTTATCCCGCACAAAGATACGTTAGGTGGTTGAGAAGCTTTTGTTGTTGTTGTTGTAGGGCTTGGAAGAAAACCGTCTGCGATGCAATGAGACTTCTTACGTTGCATTTTAATGCCAACCGAGGTCAAATTAAGCTCCGCTTCTTCATTTGTTGATGAAGAAAACCATCTGCGATGCAATGAGACCTCTTACGTTGCATTTTTCCATGCCAACTCTCCATAGAAGTCCAATTAAGCTCCGTTTCTTCATTTGTCAACCCAAGATATAGTTACCCTTTCCTTTCGCATCCAATCATCTTCAATTGTGGGATCCGGATCGGGAACATTCTTATATACCAATATACCTCGCATATGTTAGTGAACACAAACACATATATGGTGGTCGACATCACCCAAACAAAGAATCGACTAATAAAAGTCAATTCAACATATCAATCGGATCATATAAGGCATGGGAATAATGTGTTCATCAAACTCTAATCATCTAATCCTAACAATCATATCCTAGGCACCTAGTCCTTCAACATAGGTTAACATCATTTTTCATTAAGCATATAGGATAATTAGATAAGCTCGTTAGATGATATAAATTTGAAAACATTCTCCCCTCAATCAATGACTCATTTTATAAAAAGTTTAAAAGCGTCAAGTCATTGATTGAGTTTTCAAATTTTATAAAAACTCGAATCGATTGATTTTAAGCAACTCATTTTCCACCATTTTGTTAAAACAAATATTTTTCTCAAGAATTTTAGAAGGAAAATATTTGAGTAGGAACAATATCCTTCGACATACTTTCCTCATTTTGTTTTTAGGATAAGTGCACGAAATATTTGAAAATTGGTTTAGCGCAAGACTTTCCTTCTTTGAAGAACGGGTTGCTATCGAAATAATAGCAAGCCATAGTTTAAGCACGGTTACAATAATCAAATAATCGCAACATATTTTGAGACATGTTTAAAAAAGAAATATTTACACCTCCTGCTCGAACTTCATCTAAAGTCCCGTGCCATTATTGAATGACATTTCTAAGACCGTAGATGTTATCGAAACCAGAAGACATGTCTTGAGAAAACATATTTTTAGTATTTTTCAATTTTCTGATTTTTATGGGCTTTTGTTGATTTTATATTTTTCTATTTTGTTTTGTAGGTTTTATAATTTTGTATTTTGCTTTTTTTGAAAAATATTTACAACGATAGAGAAATAGTTTAAGAAGATGATGATACGAGTACCGAGATAAGGATATCGTACAACACTTTGTAGAAGATAGAAGTCATCATCTCTTAAACTTTCACCACCAAAGCTTTCGAGGCTCTTGAATCGTCGTCGAACTTGAGCCTTCAAAAGTGAGACTTTGGTAGCTTCCCCAAACCGACAAACTAAGAATAAAGACCATTTCCCAAGAGGTAGAAATGAATGAAAATGGTCTCATTGAATGAAGCTCAAGACCTCAAGAACACGAGAACACCAAAGTACCAAGTTGAAACATTGATCGTCTCGGTGGTTATCAAATCCGAATAACCGATGAGGTCCGATCACATGAACTTGTTGTGCGTCCCGATGTACACATTACTCTTCGAGATTGACCAGTTGTCTATTCAGAGAACAATATATCAACATCTTCATTTTACTAAGTGCATTCCGTTATCTTCCATATAACCAATCACCCATAATGTACACAAGTACCCAACCGAGTAGAGACAACGACATCACAAGAATCGGTTGACTCACCGATCTTCTCTGCGGATGTCAACTCCGAATAACCGATTAAGCTCGATCATGTGAATATGTTGTGCGACCACGATGTACACATATCTCTTCCCGATGGTTGCGATCTCATTGGAATCATCATTACATTGTGTACATGAAGCACTAACCGGAAGCACTTTATCATAAATCATATAGAAGATGTCGATAAGCAATATCATCTCACGCCCACATATTCTTCTCACATTTCTTCCAACTCGAAAGTCAAGTAACACATACCAAAAGTCTCCCCAAATGAATACCAAATTTCCTTCCCCAAATAGTTGGAATAATACACCAAAGGCTACGAGATAAACACCGAGTTTCTCTACGGTTATGACCATTGTCTTTCCGGAATAACTTCAATCGAGAAGAAGTGTTAAGTTCATCATGTGTACTGTTGTGCTTTTAGATATATGTCTCCTTCCCCTTGCCGGTTTTGATACCTCGTAATCAAGAAACATAATATACCCATAAACTTGAGATCTTGTGAGAAGAACTCGAATAGCCCAAATGAATCTGTGAGAATCAACTCGCTATGAAACTCTCTCGACTATCTTTATCAACCCATATGTAGACAATTTGAAGTGACCACTGTTGAAGAAAACCCGATATACCAAACTTGAAACTGAAGTCGAATTCCCCGCATTTGTATCTTAAGCTTGCACTTAATGATGGAAGAACGGTGTCGAGAATCTATGCTTCAAGCAAATCTCTAAGTACTCACTACTCAAACAAAGTATGAGACATTAACACCTCTTGAGATTATCCACATCGTCATCTGCATGTGAATCGAGTAAAACAACGTAACTCCTAATAGTGATAGTTAACTGTGTCTTCAACCAACCACCCCGATCACCGGTAACTAGATAAACCAAGTCTTCAACTCAAAATCTTAAGCCCGAGCAAGTTATCAAATAAGAACACGCCTTTGTTGAAAGTCAACTTCAATCTCGGATAAGTGATAAATGATTAACTCAAAGTCATCAACTTGTGTCAAATGCCCAACACGTGAAAACAACATACAATCGGATGTACATTGACCCACCGAATGAACCGCAACAAATGATTCCTCAACATCAATGCATTCTTCCTAAAGGTATACATGTAGAGACCGATCCGGAAGATTCACCAATAATGTCTTCGAGCGGATGAGGTAGTCATTTTCCTTAATGTTCATGTGGTTGATTTATAGCATGCACAATGAGAGAGAACAATAATCCGTGAAGATTTGGCAAAGGAATACCAAAGAGCGGATCATTATTCAATAGTGCAACTACAATATCATGATAGTCATTATCAACGCCTTGTGAAATAACCGGAGATAAGGTTTCTTGAGAATTCTGAGAAGTACTTCTTAGATGGTGAACCAGTTGAGTCAGTAGGAACCGGAGCATGAGCTTCAGAAACTGGATGATCAACATTCGTTGGAGGTTGGAAGTACTCATCAAACATATCTTTGAAAAACAATGAATCCCAAACAATGAATCCCAGTTATCCTTAGTAAGTGAAGCATTAGGCGTTGAAGGAGAATCATATGACCATAATTCAAGCATCCATCAACATGTAGTATATGCACTCTTCTCCCCCTCAAAAATTGCATCCGAAGTTGCCATTTTTGATTTGAACAAGTGAATAAGAATATACACCAATGAACGTAGATCCACTTGAGGGTTGAAAGAGCGTGGAAAAACATGAAGCTTGTTGATGAAGAATGTCGATGAGAATGGTCATAAACATGAAGATTTCTCTTCTTTGAAGATAAAGCGCATCAAGCGTACACCTTTCTTTTCTTTGAGGAACGGGGCTCAAGTGTTATCTGCAGACGCCATAATGATGAAGTACGAGGCCCGAATCGATGTGAATGTATCGTCATAGCCGAATGAATATCAAGATTGAGTTACTTGAACCCGTGAGTTATGAGATATCAATCCATTTGTAATCCATACTTTAAGCCACCCATGTAGTGAAGGATCAAGTATCTGCAATCGAGTAAGGACTACCGCACTAATATTACAAACTTGATTGCATATATTTTGGTTAGTGACATTAGTATCCAAACCCTTTGGGGTTTCACAACAACCTTGATTTTGTCATCGGTAAAGAGCTTTCCGGTAGGCATCCACCTAAGTCCAACATCCTTAAACATTTTACCAGACGGAATCCACTTATGGCAAGGTCTAGGATTGGTGACATACTTATGCACAGTCAAAGACTTATTGGTATTCCTAGACTCCAAAGATTTAGTAGTTGGGATCCATCTAGGTGGAGTTTTAGGTTTGTTTTGGATCATAACATGTTGAACCTTAGCCATGTTAGTAGTCTTAGTGGATTGTACCTTAGCATGTGAATAAGGAAAATGTTTCATATTCGGAAAAGACTTAGAATTTCTAGTTTCATTTTCTACATGCTTAGCATTCTTCTTCATATAACTACTCTTAGATGCAAGCCAACCCCTAGTCTTTTGAGTGTTCCTAGGTAATGGTTTACAACTACTAGCAATGCCTTGAAATCTCTTGGAATGCATCACCCTAGGTCTTGCACCTAAAATTCCGTCTTTTCGAATCAGTGCCTTTTTCCTAGCTTGTTCTAGATAATAGTTCTTCCACAAGTCATTTATGTCATATGAATTCTGGGTTTTAATGCTTGGTTTTGACACTGTTTTCGAACTAATCCTAGAGGTGCTGGGAGTAGAAGTGGCTACTTGTTGAGGGTTAACGGAGCTAGAAGCCTTATTCTTAGGTAACTCAGGTGAAGTGACTGGTTTTGACAAAACTTGTTTCACATCAACTTGGGAGGCAAACCGTGTATTTGAAAATTTTGTTCTTTCGATTTAAATGCGAGGTCGCGCCTAACAATGAACCGGTCTCTAATGGAATGAGAAACCGGCTTCCCAAGGTTGATGGTTTTGTAAACTTAGTGTTCACACTTTTCCCTACGCTTTTCCTAAGCTCATTTTTAAGGCAACAATAGCGAAACTCTTTTTCCAAGTTGATCTTTGAGTTCATCAATTTTGCTATCAAAGAATTTGTTTGTTCCATTGACTTAGTTCTAGCTTCTTTGACAGAGTCACTTAGTTCTATGTGATGCTTTCTCAAAGACTCATTTTCCTTTAGTAATTTGGCCACACATCGCTAATTCATCATTTCTCATTTGAATATCATAAATAGCATTATCATCAGAATTACTTGTAACCAAAGTACTTTTCACATGCATACCGAAATATGTTTCTTCAAATTGTTGATAGTCGAGTTTTTGGCTTGAAGTCGAGCTTTCAAAGTGCTAATTTCAAAAGTTCACGAAATTCGTGAAGTTCCGATTTTTACATGGTTTGTTAAGTTGAAAACTTTCTTCTTTACTCGTATAGCAATTTCAAGTGAAATGCAATGTTTTTCAAGTTTTGAGAATTTGTTTGAAAGTTCATCAAAAGCCTTTTTATCAACCATATCATTTGTTTTGAAATTATTAGACTCACCTCAACCAAGGAACATTTATCGAATCATGTTCAAGATTAAGATCGATATGTTTAGGTACATTAGCATATGCACTATGTTGAACAGCTTAAGGGTACCTCATCACATGACACTGCTCATTTATCTATCGATATCGCATCCACATCATGTGTAACATGAGTTCTTGAACAATTTGTTGCATCATTCTTTGTTGTCTCTGTTATTCGCATTCAAGAACACCCGATTCTTCAACCGATACATTACCCAACTCATCACAACATTCATCAACAAAGACCGCACTCTCATCTATTATTTCATCTTTCCGAGTAACTTCCTCAATATACTTATCCACATTATCCATGAGATGGATAAGTGTCTCTATGAACACGCTAATTTCCATTCCAAAGTGTCTCTTGAAAGACATTTCACCATGTCTTGATCATAATCGATGTAAATTCCCACCGATGAATGACCGAAATTGGTTGTGGATCACTTGAAGTGCAAAGACCGAACTATCCTTTTGAACCTTTTCTTTATCAAGTTGTTGTTCCAATTGTTCTAAGTTCAACAAGAATGTACCCGTTAATGTGGATAAATCTTGACGGAAAAGGGCAATACATGTTCGTTCCGTTGTTGTGGGTAGAAGTAACATGAGGTGAGAGTGAAGTTGTTGATAGGGTATAATGCAACATTCCTTTGCATGGCATTCGTAGCATTAGCAGTGCAATTCATTCTCATTGTACTCGAAACATGAAGATCTCACATCCTCATTGATTAATTCAAACATCTTTAACCGCTCGATGTAGCATACATTATCATTGTTGTCCACAACATCATACAATTTAAGTACTTCCAAATCACCGGGTCAAGAGTGTAAGACATGATGTTGTAGTATGCACGGATTTTACAAGTCTATGATTTAAACCGAGAAATAGAATCTTTCGCGATTTTACTAAAATCAAGACCAAACCGTTAAGCAATGACCAATGGAATGTGTTAAGATGACTGATGGATCGACACAATGAAAGACAATTGTGTGTTAGGACATATGATTGTTTGAAGGATTAGCAGAGATGTTGTTTGGTTGAGATTTGGATTGGTTTATGCCCGTTTTTACGGAGAAATTTAGGTCAAAAACATAAAAACCTCAATAACTTCTGTTCGGAGCGGATTTAGGCCTCGAAGGTTGACCCAAATTTTCGGCGTGCCATTCTCCTCGTTCTCACGGTCGTTTTGATGGGTAGAACGCTGAAAACGGAGTTACGGTTCAAAAGTTATGGCCGTTTGAAGTTTTGTCGGGAAAAGACAACAAGTCGCTAGCAAGACAAGTCGCTAGAGTAACCAAGTCGCTAAACACAAGTCGCTATGAACCAAGTCGCTAAACACAAGTCGCTAACGAACCAAATCGCTAAGCATACAAGTCGCTAAAGAGCAACTCGCTAAGTATCCAAGTCGCTAAGATCAAGTCGCTGAGAACAATAAGTACAAGTCGCTAGAAATAATGAAAGCAAGTCGCTAACCCCACCAAGTCGCTAGCCGTAGTGGAGAATCCACTAACTTGTACTGTTTGTCGGCTTGTCTCAATAGACAAGTCGCTAAGCTCAAGTCGCTACGACTAACACTACAACTCGCTAGAAATTACTGAAGCAAGTCGCTACGAAGAAATTCACAACGAGACTCAAGTCGCTACCTTGAAAAACTTCAAAAACACACTTTTCAATCCAAAACAAGCTCAACCACAGTGATTCAAGCTTTCCAAATCCAAACCCAAGCACTTACAATGATTCTAAACACAAAAGTACACTCAAAATTCAAACTTTAACACACGAATTGATCCAAATGATGCAAAAACCACTAAACTTTTTCAAACTCAAAAACCATATAAAACCACTAGAAATCCAAGGATAAGTAAGAGAGATGATCAAACCATGGCTCTTGATACCATTTGTAACATATTGGATTTCACAAACACATCCACAATCACAATAAGAGGCGTATAGTTTAGAGGTTTTAGAGAGAGAAAGTAGAATGGGAGCCTTTCTTGAGAGAGAAAGTAAACAAAAGAGAAAAGGTTAGATTAGAATGAAGGTCCAACCTCTACCTTGGGAGGTAGAGGTATTTATAGTTACATACTAAACGCCCTCCTTCGGATTGTGGATCGTGCATACAGTGGGTAAAGACCCGTCCTTCCTCCACGGTGTTGCCACTAAACTAAGGTGTACGCTCTAAACTAAACTAAGCTAATAACTCACTAATAAACAAGTAAATAACGATATGTCTACGAGCTAACTTATGCTAGATTATATTTGGGGTGACCGACACTTCACTATGGAATTTCTAATTCCTAAAGTAATATTTCCTTAGGCGTAAGACAAGCTTAAGCGTAGGAAATGCTTAGGCAAAGAATTTTCTACTCGTAAGCTTTAAGCTTAGGCGTAAAACTAGGGTTTTACCCGAAAATCCTGTACACTTATCCAAGTGTAACAGATATCCAAAGTCGAAGTGTTTTCAAGCTTATCCAAGCAAGAAAACACTGAGTTAACCAACAGCTTCGAAGATCAAATGATGAAATCCTTAGGCATAGAATCTGAGGCTTAGGCGTAGACTTTAGAGTATACGAGTAGAACTAGGGTTTTACTATGAGTAGAAAGTACCAACTTTTACCAAAACTGATTTTTATGCTCAAAAGTGTTTTGTAACCTGATTTGAATGATGAAATAGCTTCAATATCACCAAAATAACAATAAAGTTTGAAACTTGATGATCGAAAACAAATTTCACCCTTAGGTGTAGAAAGTGCTACACGAATCAAAAACCAAGCTAAAACTAATCTACACACGTAAAGTTTGCAACTTGATGCAAAAAACTTAAATTTAACACTAAATAAACCTTAAACCACAAGAATCTTGAGTTTACAAGTGTAAAAATCAAAGCTTTAAGCTTATGGAAGTTAAGCTCGTTCAAAACCCACGCGTATGAGAAATAACTTCAAAAACAAAAGTGTTTCACCCAACTAGATGGCGATTGATACCACTGTTAGGTCACCATAAGTTAACACAAGTAACAATATGTAAGAAATAAGATGAAGGTGATCGGTTGAACACATAATAACACACACGTATGATAATACTAAAGAGTTAGGCGTAGGTGATATTAAGAAGTGAACAACCAACCTTCAAGAGAAGGTTTACATGTGTTTATATAGGGAAGGGAGCTAGGGCAACATGTCTAGTCCCTTCCTTCCTTATTGGGAATGGGCCAAGGCTTATGGGCTTTCTACATAAGCCTTGACATTAATAACTAACATAAAAGACTAGTTTAAGCAACCTATTACATATTAATTACTAACACTTGAAATACAAGTTAGAAGTGATTCCAACAAGCCCTTGCCAAACACTACTATACCTCCTAAACCAAACACCCCTACTTCCACTAAACCATCACCTCTAGTACCTAGAGCTATCTCTTTCACCACTCCACTCTCATCCCCACACCTTTACAACTTAGAGGACTTACCACCTAGGCCATCTCATCCACCACCATTGCCAACATTTTCCTCAATTGAGAAAATGGTGCAACAACAACCTCCTCACTAAAACTTTGGTGTTGAAACAACACTAGCACCCGTATCCTTTTCTCTATCACCCTCAAATGGTCCATTTTGGATTATGAGGAATCATCAAAATCAACAACCGGATCACATGGAAGTAGATACTTCTCTACCGCCACCATCAACACATATTCCACCACCTACACCCTTAGTTGAACCACCTCCAACCTCATCAAATGTACCTCCACAAATCCCTCAATATTTTGTGGAATATCCACCTTCCTCATCAAATCTTCCACCTCAAACCGCTCCATTCCTACCAGCACCATTTCCTATCCATGGCAATGATTGCTTTCATTGTCAACATGTCGAAGGACTAGTCCATGAAGTACGTAACGAGTTACGTTTCATGTTCTATCACCTTCTCGAACGTTTTGATCAGGTCAACAAATCTACTCGTCCTTATAAATTAGGAATACAAGCACAAAGGTGCTTTCCTCTAGTCTTAAGCAAAACTTAGAATCATTAGAAAATATACTACATGTTTGTATCATTCTCTTAGTTTTAGAGATATTTATATCATTTCTCGTGTTTTATTGAATGAAATTACATGTTGTATGCTATATTGTTATCAGAATATGTTTGGTGCTATAGTACATAACTCTCTTTGATGTTAACATCACTTTTTACATCTACATTACTGTCAAAAGAATGCAGGTACATGGTTCCCTCAATTTTGCCTAGACGGATCCCTCACAGGAAGGATCCGTGGGATCCGTGCAACAGAAGCACATTTTATCACTAATATGAATCTCATTTGCAGGAAATTATGCACCATATACTTGTTTTCTAACCTTTGTTTTGTATATTTTCAAAATACGCATGAAGACTTTGACACCCTCAACAAGGGGGAGTTTCTTGTCAAAGCAAAGCAATTGCAAAAACACTTGCAATACTTTCACTTAGGTTTTCTATACTACTTGACGTCCTCCCTAAAAGGGAGCACTCGTCAAGGGGGAGCATTTCATCAAAGATGAAACCATTTACAAACATAATTGCAACACACTCGCTTAGACTTCCTAATTACTTGACGCCCTCAACAAAGGGAAGAATCCGTCAAGGGGGAGCCAAGACGAGAATCTTTCTCTCCTCTTACTCTCTATTTTTCATATTGTTAATCCTCACACGTTTTTCTCAAAACAATGTGTTAGTTTCTTTTCGACACTCTTTTTGTTTCGACAAAAAGAGGGAGAAGAGAGTAAAAACTCCAATTCAAATTTTTACGAATTTTATTTTTTTCTTAAAATAATCTTATGTTTTGTCATCAACAAAAAGGGGGATATTGTTAATACAAATAAACCATAAAAACGTTTATTTATATTTTACGATCTTCTAATGTTTTGTCGATAACAAACATAAAATCATTTTAACTAAACAAATATAATACGTAAAAGGTTTGAGCCAATAGTTTACTAACACAGTTATACTAAACATATTAAAACCATATCAAAACATGTTTAGTAAATAAGTTATATAAAACCAAAGACATTTTTATATAAACACTAAACAAATGATATTGTTTACATCTTATAGAAATGCATATGTATAACAACTAGTTTCATAATATAGAAATATACATATATACTTTGTATATATTGTAATGGGTAAAGTAATGGGTAAAAACCAAAGTCCATGACCCATGACCCATGATCCATTGACTACGTACAGTGAATGTTGTTGGGTAAAAACTAAAGTCCATAACCCATACCCATGGAGCATGATCCATAACTCATGACCCATTGCATGACATCATGCATGAAGTCATGTTGGATATTATCCATGATCTATGACCCAAAGTCCATGACCCATGACCCAAGATCCATAGCCCAATGTCTAGGTACATTGCATCTTGTTGGGTATCCATAATCCATTACCCATAACCCATGGTTCATAACCCATAACCTATAACCCGGTTTGTAACCCAAAATCCGGACTAAACTGACCCAGTAGCCGGATCCCTAGGTTTGTACTAGCTGGATCGCTGTGGGGAGGGATCCGTGGGAACCGTGGGACAGTAGAAAAATTTGTCTATAAATAGTGAGCCATTTCTCTC